>CM019064.1:458508406-458853585 GCA_009667805.1 Leptobrachium leishanense | reverse complement strand
ATCCACTCCTGCCCTTTATCCTCCCTGATTAGCCCTGCATATAAGGGAGTCCTGCCTCAACCCTGGACTTCCACATTGAAGTTGTATTCGCTGACTGCATTCCTGTTTAGACTAAGCTCCCTGATACCTCTTGCCAATTCTACTGACTTCGCTGCCAAAGACTCCAAGGATCCTCTGTTATATCACTGGACTTTCATCGCTTCCATACACCGGTACCCTCCCATCCTGCTCCTCTTCTGCCCCCCATCTAGGACCCCCCGTGTACCAGACCCCCTGCTGAACCCTGACTACGCCATTGTCTGTTCCTTGCCTGATTTGATGTTATAGTGTTTTTATTTACAATAAACACCCCTTTGTTATCTCGAATCTGCCTAGATACTTCATATTGGGCTCACAACCCTATCTTGCTACTCCAACCGCAGTCAAACCCTGACACTAACCCCTATCCTGCCCTGCCTGCCTCTGCATTCCCACTCGCCCTCATGTAATTTCCACTCGCCAAATGCGAGCAGGCGAGTCGAAATTTTGAGGCTTGCTTTTATCTATCAATCTATCCTTTATCTATCTATCCCTTTATCTATCTATCTATCTATCTATCTATCCCATATCCAAGCCTCAAAATTCCCACTCGCCTGCTCGCATTTGGCGATTGGAAATTACATGAGGGCGAGTGGGAATGCAGAGGCAGGCAGGGCAGGATAGGGGTTAGGTGGGGCAACTAGTGGCGAGTAACTCTTAAGGCTTGGCTAGTAGCTTGGGACTTGAAATTTTGAGCCCTGGATAAAGGGATAGATAGATAAATAGAAAGATAAAGGGATAGATAGATAGATAAAGGGATAGATAGATATGGGATAGATACAGTGGCAAGAAAAAGTATGTGAACCCTTTGGGATTACGTGGAGTTTTGCATGAATTGGTCATAAAATGTGCTCTGATCTTCATCTAAGTCACAACAATTTGAAAAAACACAGTCTGCTTAAAATAATACAACACAAACATTATATGTTTTCATGTGTTTTATTGAACATAACATGTAAACATTCACAGTGCAGGGTGGAAAAAGTATGTGAACCCCTAGCCTAATGACTTCTCCAAGAGCTAATTGGAGCCAGGAGTGAGCCAACCTTGAGTCCAATCAGTGTGATATTATTGGATGTGTTGCTGTAAGCTGTCCTGCCCTTTAAAAACACACACCAGTTTTGGGTTTACTGATTTCAAGAAGCACTGCCTGATGTGAACCATGCCTCGCAGAAAAGAGCTCTCAGAAGACCTACGATCAAGAATTGTTGACTTGCATGAAGCTGGAAAGGGTTACAAAAGTATCTCCAAAAGCCTTGATGTTCATGTGTTCACGGTAAGACAGACTGTCTACAAATGGAGAAAGTTCAGCACTGTTGCTACTCTCCCTAGGCGTGGTCGTCCTGTAAAGATGACTGCAAGAGCACAGCGCAGAATGCTTAATGAGGTAAAGAAGAATCCTTGAGTGTCAGCTAAGGATTTACAGAAATCTCTGGCACATGCTAACATTTTTGTTGACACATCTACAATAAGGAAGACATTAAAGAAGAATGGAGTACATGGGAGGACACCACGGAGGAAGCCATTGCTGTCCAAAAATAATATTGCAGCATGTTTGACGTTTGCAAAAGAGCACCTGGATGTTCCACAGCACTACTGGCAAAATATTCTGTGGACAGATGAAACCAAAATTGAGTTTTTTTGAAAAAACACACAACACAATGTGTGGAGAAAAAAAGGCACAGCACACCAACATCAAAACCTCATCCCCACTGTAAGACATGGCGGAGGGAGCATCATGGTTTGGGGCTGCTTTGCTGCCTCAGGGCCTGGACGGATTGTTGTCATTGATGGAAAAATGAATTCCAGAGTCTATCAAGACATTTTGCAGGAAAACGTAAGACCATCTGTCCGCCAACTGAAGCTCCGCAGAGGATGGGTGATGCAACAGGACAATGACCAAAGCATACAAGTAATTCAACAAAAGAATGGCTTCAACAAAACAAAATACGCCTTCTGGAGTGGCCCAGTCAGAGTCCTGACCTCAACCCGATTGAAATGCTGTGGCATGACCTTAAGAGAGCGATTCACACCAGACATCCAAGAATATTGCTACACTGAAACAGTTTTGTGAAGAGGAGTGGTCCAAAATTACTCCAGATCGTTGTGCAGGTCTGATCTGCAACTACAGGAAACGTTTGGTCGAGGTTATTGCTGCCAAAGGAGGGTCAACCAGTTATTAAGTCCAAAGGTTCACATACTTTTTCCACCCTGCACTGTGAATGTTTACATGTTCTGTTCAATAAACACATGAAAACATATAATGTTTGTGTTGTATTATTTTAAGCAGACTGTGTTTTTCAAATTGTTTTGACTTAGATGAAGATCAGAGCACATTTTATGACCAATTCATGCAAAACTCCACGTAATCCCAAAGGGTTCACATACTTTTTCTTGCCACTGTAGATAGATAGATATGGGATAGATAGATAAAAGGATAGATAGATAAAGGGATAGATATATAGATATGGGATATATATGGTATAGATAGATAGATAGATAGATAGATAGATAGATATGGTATAGATAGATAGATAGATAGATAGATAGATATATATGGGATAGATAGATAGATAGATAGATAGATAAAGGGATAGATAGATAGATATGGGATAGACAGATAAAGGGAAAGATAGATATGGGATGGGATGGATAGATAGATAGATAGATAGATAGATATGGGATAGACAGATAAAGGGAAAGATAGATATGGGATGGGATGGATAGATAGATAGATATGGGATACATAGATAGATAGATATGGGATAGATAGATATGGGATAGATAGATAGATAGATAGATATGGGATAGATACATAGATAGATAGATATGGGATAGATAGATATGGGATAGATAGATAGATAGATAGATATGGGATAGACAGATAAAGGGAAAGATAGATATGGGATGGGATGGATAGATAGATAGATAGATAGATAGATATGGGATAGACAGATAAAGGGAAAGATAGATATGGGATGGGATGGATAGATAGATAGATATGGGATACATAGATAGATAGATATGGGATAGATAGATATGGGATACATAGATAGATAGATCGATAGATAGATATGGGATAGATAGATATGGGATAGATTGATAGATAGATATGGGATAGATAGATAGACAGATATGGGATAGATAGATAGATAGATATGGGATAGACAGATAGATAGATAGATAGATAGCTATGGGATAGATAGATATGGGATAGATAGACAGATAGATCGATAGATAGATATGGGATAGATAGATATGGGATAGATTGATAGATAGATAGATAGATAGATAGATAGATATGGGATAGATAGATAGATTGATAGATAGATATGGGATAGATAGATAGATAGATAGATAGATAGATAGATATGGGATAGATAGATAGATAGATAGATAGATAGATAGATAGATATGGGATTGATAGATAGATATGGGATAGATAGATAGATATGGGATAGATAGACAGATATGGGATAGATAGATAGATAGATATGGGATAGATAGATAGATAGATAGATATGGGATAGAAAGATAAAGGGATAGATTGATAGATAGATATGAGATAGATAGATATGGGATAGATAGATAGATATGAGATAGATAGATAGATAGATATGGGATAGATAGACAGATATGGGATAGATAGATAGATAGATATGAGATAGATAGATAGATAGATAGATAGTTAGATATGGGATAGATAGATATGGGATAGATAGATAGATAGATAGATAGATAGATAGATAGATAGTTAGATATGGGATAGATAGATAGATAGATAGATATGGGATAGATAGATAGATAGATAGATATGGGATAGATAGATAGATAGATAGATATGAGATAGATATATATGAGATAGATAGATATGAGATAGATAGATATGGGATAGATAGATAGATAGATAGATATTGGATAGATAGATATGGGATAAATAGATATATAGCTAAAGGGATAGATAGATAGATGTGGGATAGAAAGATAAAGGGATAGATAAATGTATTGATGGATAGATTGATTGATAGATAAAGGGATAGATAAAAGGATAGAGAGAGGGATAGATAGATAGTGTTAGTCCAGATGCCAAAATCACCAACGTATAGCAGTTCTTTTTTTGCATTACACTGCCTCTCTAGGCAAACTGATCAGCTATCAACTCAAGAACATCGCCCGCGTCTGCCCCTTTCTGACGCCAGATACCGCGAAGGTGCTGGATCATGCTCCCTTCATTTCACGACTTGATTATTGCAACTCGCTCCTTTATTGGCCCCAACTCCGGTATTGCCCCTTTGCAATCTGTAATGAATGCAGGCGCCATGGTTATTTTTCTCACCAGACGCACCTCTCGAACCTCCCCCCTCTGCCGGTCCCACCATTGGCTTCCTGTACATTTCAGATTACAGTTTAAAATACTGAGGCTCACGTTCAAATCACTCAATAACTCAACATTTCTTCAATACTCCATCTAGACAACTCCGGTTCAGCAGGTGATCTCCTCTGTCTACACCCGCACTTCCAACTCTCGCCGCCATGACTTCTCAAAGGCAGCTCCGGTCCTGTGGAATGACTTGCCTCGCCCTATCAAACTCTTCTCTGATCTTCAGGTTAGCGCACCACATCACTGATGCTACTCATCCCTCTGCTCACCTACTCACACATGATTGAAACTGCTTCTATCGCCCCACCATTCCCAAGCCACTGACACTAATGATCCTGCCATCCAGTAAAACTCCCATTGTCTTCCTCAACCCCAATCCCTCTAGACTGTAAACTCCTATGAGCAGGGCCCTCTACACCTACAGGGCTATTCAGAGAGAGGTGAAAACCTTGAGAATTGCCAGGAGAATGAACAATCTAGACCAAATAGCCAATTTGGAAAGAGAGATAAATGGGAGAATTTTCCTGGTTTGACTATTTTGACTTAGAATTTTCACTTCTCCCGCCATTCCGTGCTGTTAACT
Organism: Leptobrachium leishanense; assembly: GCA_009667805.1. Lineage (NCBI taxonomy): Eukaryota > Metazoa > Chordata > Amphibia > Anura > Megophryidae > Leptobrachium > Leptobrachium leishanense. Next base: position 458,848,543 of record CM019064.1, on the reverse strand, counting down.
GAATAACCGGGTATGTAAATAATGGATTATTGGTGGTAACAGTGGGATTCACCCTCTACACTCACAATCCATTAACAGCTCTGCCAACAAACGAACACAATACACAATATGACGGACAATGCTTATTAAGCCGACTCATACTTCTAAACCAGATCCGGCGATGACAGGTAACTCCTAAACAAACACCGCGTGTCCCTCACTGCCAAATACCCTCTGCAGAACCTCCTTACCCAGCAGCGTCCCTGGCACGTTATAGACACTCGAATCCACGGGCTGGAGTAACTTCTTGGAGACATCTCAGCGTGATTCACAGCAGGATACTGCATGGAGATGTTTATGTTCTGATTTATCTGGCACAAGGCGAGGGGTTCAGGTCTGAAAGTGACTTTGGAGGAAGGAGATTACTACGTGAAAGGGATTAGACATACCTAAAGAGATCCGTGAAGTTTGCTCATCGGAGGAATCTAAACATATGGGCAAATAAAAGGAGACAGGCCCATCGGGTCTAATGTGTATGGCTCATCTCTGCATTGTCTCCGCTTCCAGCACCATAACGTCCTCCTTGTTCGTTCGCACGTGGCTGACCTCAAAAAATATATTTAAAAAAGGATACGTTTCACTAATCTCTCAGGACGGCCTGAGTCGAGACATAATCCTCATCAAAGAGACATATTATTCACACTAATCTCTGGGAAACGTTACCTCCTCGGGAGTTTTCCGAGTCCTCCACTATACATCTAATTGAGTCTGATGCGCACTTGGCCGAGGTCAATGGGATTCGGTGGTGAAACAGATTTTGCAAGAGGTGATGAGTCGGGGAATTACTGAGATCATCTCCAGTCTTCCAGCGAAACAATGCGGCAAAGGATAGACGTGTCATTGTGTGGAGGAAGGATACGTAACAACCACAACAAGAATGGTTTTAAGAAAGTAGATGGGCTCCAGACAATTACAAAAAAGGGAAAGTTCTTGGGATGACGGAAAGAGAAAATTTTGGAAGCCAGAAAGAAGACGGGAAGCTTTGGCCTGTGGTGGCTGAGCACAACATGCAATGCAAAGAACCCTTGGTCTGATACCAGTACTTGAGGTGGCTTTTCTTCATAATTTTGAAGTTTGGAGTGTACTGGACCATACTGGGCTACCAGTCTGTAAAATGGATGGGCTTACAACTAGGGATGGGCTGCCAGTTCGAATCGGTTCGAAGTTCGATTCGAACATCGGCTGTTCAAAAATTCGCGAATTTCGAACTTTTCGTAAAAAAAAATCAAAAAAATGCTTAAAAGATCCTAAAAAATCTAAAAATAAAGAGGCTCTTTACTGCAGAATATAATAAACGGTTTATTCGATTTTGGATTAAAACGGGAACATTTCCCACTCGGTGATAAAACATTTCCTACTCATTGGAGATAAAACATTTCCCACTCGTTGGTGATAAAACATTTCCCACGCCTTCAAATTGTATTTAAACATGAGCAAAAGCGGTAAAAATTAGCTCAGCGCAAAGCAGTGAAATGGCTCAGCACTCAGCAGTGAAAGGGTTAAAAACGTTATTTTTTTTTTACATTCTCTTCATTGTTTCTTGTCCGCCAGGGCACTACCCAGACCCCCATACACCTTTTATGGCCAATATCTTGCATATATGCCCTCTTGGTAGGGGCGGATCCAGGGGGGGGGCAACGGGGCAATTGCCCCCCCCCCCGAGATTCTGATAAATCGACTCTGAGGAGACCCAGATGCCGGGCAGCGCGGGAGTGCCTGCTCGGTCCTGAAGAGTCCATCCTGTTAAAGGGAAGTGGCTGCGTGCAGGCGCAGCCGGTCACGTGGTCCGGCTAATCAGGTGGTACTGAGTCTCTGTACCACCTGACTGGCCGGACCGCGTGACCTGCGCACGCACGCCACGCAGCCGCATCACCTTCAACAGGACGGACTCTTCAGGACCGGGCAGGCACTCCCGCGCTGCCCGGCATCTGGGTCCCCTCTCCCCTCAACCCCTGCCGGAGCTGGAGCAATATCCAGGTGAGAGCTGGGCAAATCCATGTGTAAGCTGGGCAAATCCATGAGCTGGGGGCAAATCCATGAGCTGGGCAAATCCATGAGCTGGGGGCAAATCCATGACCTGGGGGCAAATCCATGAGCTGGGCAAATCCATGAGCTGGGGGCAAATCCATGACCTGGGGGCAAATCCATGAGCTGGGCAAATCCATGAGCTGGGGGCAAATCCATGAGCTGGGGGCAAATCCATGAGCTGGGGCAAATCCATGAGCTGGGCAAATCCATGAGCTGGGGGCAAATCCATGAGCTGGGGGCAAATCCATGAGCTGGGCAAATCCATGTGTGAGCTGGGGGCAAATCCATGTGTGAGCTGGGGCAAATCCATGAGCTGGGGCAAATCCATGTGTGAGCTGGGGCAAATCCATGTGTGAGCTGGGGCAAATCCATGTGTGAGCTGGGGCAAATCCATGAGCTGGGGCAAATCCATGTGTGAGCTGGGGCAAATCCATGTGTGAGCTGGGGCAAATCCATGAGCTGGGGCAAATCCATGAGCTGGGGGCAAATCCATGTGTGAGCTGGGGCAAATCCATGTGTGAGCTGGGGCAAATCCATGTGTGAGCTGGGGCAAATCCATGAGCTGGGGCAAATCCATGAGCTGGGGGCAAATCCATGTGTGAGCTGGGACAAATCCATGAGCTGGGGCAAATCCATGAGCTGGGGCAAATCCATGTGAGAGCTGGGGCAATATCGATAACGTGTCCACAGGTGGGGGTGCACAATTCTTGGCTGGCCCCGGGCGCTGAAAACCCACGCTACGCCACTGGTGACGTGGTCAGTCAGTGTCACATGGTGAGTGTCACATGGGCGGGAAAGCGAGCAGGAGGCGCCACATTGTCTCTGGCTCTGCTGCACACAGTGCAGCAGCAGCCTGTGGCGTGCCCTGTGTGCTGCTGCGCAGCAGCTGAGCAGCCTGTCAGTTTCAGACCAGTCAGTGTCATGACTCATGAGTGCTGTGGCTAAATCCGCTGGCCTGCTGCGAGTGCGTGCGCACGCCACTCGCACAGCGTCAGCGGCACAGTCACACAATGCACTCGAGACGTGAGAGACACTGAAGAGACTAGTAGAGAGAAGACACTGTCAGTTAGAGACTGAGACGGTGAGTCAAGAAGTGAATAATAATAAATGGTGTGATTTTTCTGCCTGCCTGCCCTGCCCTGCCTGCCCTCATCTCTTCATCATCATTCATGCCCTACACTGAATGCAGGCAGCCAGCTGCCAGTACTGACTGCCTAGTGTGCCCAGGCCGGCCCAGGGGCGGCCCACACCCAGCCAGTGACCCCACGGTCCTGTCCTCAGCAGCTCAGTCTGCTCAGTCACAGCAGTCACACTGTCACAGGCCTGGCTGTGTGAGTGTGACGTGTCCTCTCAGATATGAGTCTGTAAACTGCTCCTCTAGATTGTAAGCTCCTGGGTGTCCTCTGCTCCTCCAGATTGTAAACTCCTGGGTGCTCTCTGCTCCTCTAGATTGTAAAATCCGGGGTGCCCTCTGCTCCTCTAGATTGTAAGCTCCTGGGTGTCCTCTGCTCCTCTCAATTGTAAGCTCCTGGGTGCCCTCTGCTCCTCTAGATTGTAAGCTCCTGGGTGCCCTCTGCTCCTCTAGATTGTAAGCTCCTGGGTGCCCTCTGCTCTTCTAGATTGTAAGCTCCTGTGAGCCGGGCCCTCTGCTCCTCTAGATTGTAAGCTCCTGTGAGCCGGGCCCTCTGTAAATTCTCGTGAGTCGGGCTCTCTGCTAAAACACCTTTTTTTCTGTCAGTGCCCCTCCCGAGACTAGTCTCTGGATCCGCCCCTGCCTCTTGGTGGGGACATTCATTTTCGAGCGTTCGCGCCACATTGACTTGCATTGTGTTCGCATTGTTTTCGAGTTTGCGGTCAAACTTTTTCGGATGTTCGAGTTCGAATGCGAACCGAACACGGGGGTGTTCGGCCCATCACTAACTTACAACATGTCTGAAATAACAACCTTATGGAGGAACCCTCTGGGTAGGTAGATATAAACTACGAAGGGGAAGCAAAATCGTATAGAATAAGTACAAAGAATGATCGCGGACAAGCCAGAACAATACACAGCATATCAACAGAGAAAGGTCGTGGACAAGCCAGAACAATACGCAGCATATCAACAGAGAAAGGTCGTGGACAAGCCAGAACAATATGCAGCATATCAACAGAGAAGGGTCGTGGACAAGCCAGGACAACACGCTGCATATTAACAGAGAAAGGTCGTGGACAAGCCAGAACAATACACAGCATATCAACAGAGAAAGGTCGTGGACAAGCCAGAACAATACACAGCATATCAACAGAGAAAGGTCGTGGACAAGCCAGGACAATACTCAGCAGCATATCAACAGAGAAAGGTTGTGGACAAGCCAGAACAATACGCAGCATATCAACAGAGAAAGGTCGTGGACAAGCCAGGACAATACGCTGCATATCAACAGAGAAAGGTCGTGGACAAGCCAGAACAATACGCAGCATATCAACAGAGAAAGGTCGTGGACAAGCCAGAACAATACACAGCATATCAACAGAGAAAGGTCGTGGACAAGCCAAGACAATACGCTGCATATCAACAGAGAAAGGTCGTGGACAAGCCAGAACAATACGCAGCATATCAACAGAGAAAGGTCGTGGAAAAGCCAGAACAATACGCAGCATATCAACAGAGAGAATAGATGCTGAACGGTGCAATTTCGTGGCAATTCAGCTATTCAGAGTGCTGTCAATTTACCAAATACTGACGAATTGACAGCAAAATACAATGCAGTTTTCCCTGCAATTCGTCGATCTTCGGCGACAGCAAAATTGTCCCACAGAGAAGTAATGGTTAATTCATTCGAAGAACGCTGAACTTCACCGAAGTGTCAGTGAAATGACCTGATTTTCGGTGATTCAGTTCGACAGGATTAATCAGGCGAATCCCATAGGTTTCGTTGTGAAAAAATATTATCATTTTTATTAAAGCATCATAGTTACAAAGGCTGAAAAAAGACATGCATCCATCAGGTTCAGCCATTCACACATCACCTACTGCAGTTGATCCAAAACAAGCAAAAACCCAGTATGAAGCGCTCGCCAATATGCAACATACTGGGAAAAAAAATTTCTTGACCCCAGATGGCGTCAGATTTCTCCTTGGATCAAGAAGCTTTTACCCACATATTAAATATTATGACCCTTAATATTCTGTGTCTGCAGGAAGTCATCCAGTCGTTTAAAAGTTTGTACAGTCTCTGACCCAACCACCTCAACAGGCAGAGAATTCCACAGCTTTATTGTTCTCACTAATCCTTTTTATGCTTTAGGCTGAATTTTCTTTCGTCCAGTCTAAATCGGTGACCTCGTGTCCTGTGTATAGTCCTGTTAATGAATAGGTTTCCAGACAGTGGTTTATAATGACCCGTATATATTTATATAAAGTTATCAGATCCCTCTAAGGCGCTGTATATATTTATATAAAGTTATCAGATCCCCTCTAAGGCCCCATATATAGTTACATAAAGTTATCAGACCCCTCTGAGGCCCCATATATATTTATATAAAGTTATCAGACCCACTCTAAGGCCCCGTATATATTTATATAAAGTTATCAGATCCCCTCTAATGCGTCGTACATATTTATATAAAGTTAAAAGAGCCCCACTAAGGTCCCGTATATAATTATGTAAAGTTATCAGATCCCCTCTAAGGCCTCAAATATAATTATGTTAAGTTATCAGATCCCCTCTAACTCGCCGTATATATTTATATAAAGTTATCAGATCCCTCTGAGGCCCCGTATATATTTATATAAAGTTATCAGACCCCTCTGAGGCCCCATATATATTTAAATAAAGTTATCAGATCCCCTTTAGAAGCCCCGTATATATATTTATATAAAGTTATCAGATCCCTCTAAGGCGCCATATATACAGTATTTATATAAAGTTATCAGATCTCCTCTAAGGCCCCGTATTTATTTATATAAAGTTATCAGACTCCCTCTAAGGCACCGTATATATTTATATAAAGTTATCAGATCCCCTCTAAGGCCCAATATATATTTATTATTTACACAAAGTTATCAGACCCCTCTAAAGCACCGTATATACTTATTTAAAGCTATCAGATCCCCTCTAAGGTACCGTATATAATTATATAAAGTTATCAGATCCCCTCTAAGGCCCCATATATAGTTATATAAAGTTATCAGACCCCTCTGAGGCCCCATATATATTTAAATAAAGTTATCAGACCCCTTTAGAGGCCCCATATATATTTATATAAAGTTATAAGACTCCTTTAGAGGCCCCATATATATTTATATAAAGTTATCAGATCCCCTCTAAGGCCCGTATATATTTATATAAATTATCAGATCCCTCCAAGGCCCTGTATATATTTATATAAAGTTATCAGATCCCCTCTAAGGCGCCGTTTCTCTAAACTAAACAGGTTTAAGCTTGTTAGTCTTTCCTCATAACTTAAACCTTCCATTCCTCTTATTAATTTAGTCGCCCATCTCTGCACTTTTTCTAGCGCCATAATATCCTTTCTTATGACAGGTGCCCAAAATCACACAGCATATTCAAGGTGCGTCTGACCATTGATTTATACAGAGGCAAAATTGTCAAGGTTATTAAGACAGAGCCGTTCTGGCCCCGAAATGGCACCGAACAGTGAATTTCCTGTATGGTGCCAATATCTAATAAACCGTTTATTCTTTTAATCTGCAGTAAAAAGTCTCTTTATTTATTTTGTTTAGCATCTCTTCGGCATTTTTCGGGATATTTTTTTGGGTTTCTTTTTTTAAAGCGTTTTTTTCTTTTTCGGTAACAGACCTTTTTATTATCATTCATAGGACCTTATATGTTAATTCCAGACATTTTCATCCAGTAGTTTTTTGCAAACAGCTTTTAGAATTTGACACTTTCAATTGTATTTTTTTTTTTTACCCGTCCGGCGGCTTGTCAGTTTTCTTCTGCGGCTAGTCGGCGCTGTATCCGGCGGCTTGGCGGCTACGTTTGTCGGCCCTCCGGCAGGTTTGCTGAGGTTTCCGGTGGGTTGACGGAGTGTTTGCATCGCTGGGCGGCGTGTTTGCGGCGATTAAGAGGATCGGATAATGTATCGAATCGGATCAGATCATTTTTTTTAATAAAAAATAAAAATGCAGACTCGCCAAAATTATCAGATACGATAATTTCGGGGTTTTGCAGCGGCTTTTCCCCGCACTCCGGGTACCCTGCGGTGAATGCAGAATTCACTGCAGGGTCTGGAAATTTGAGAGAATGACCCCCTATGTTTTCATCCCCCGAGTGAATTCCCCTTTTAATGCCGATGCCTTGCTGGCCTTGGCGGCTGCTGTTTGACATTGCACATTGTTACTTAGTTTGAAGTCTATGATTATTCCCAAATCCTTCTCCTGCTTGGATTTCCCTAACTCTGTACCATTTAGGGTATAAGTTACTTGTGTGTCTTCACTCCAAAGTGCATAACTTTGCATTTATCTACATTAAATTTCATCTGCCATTTAAGTGCCCAGTCCCCCAATTTATCTAAATCCCTCTGCAGCGAAGTAACATCCTGCTCACATTGTATTACTTTTCCTAGTTTTGTGTCATCTGCAAACACTGATACATGACTTTTAGGGTTGCACCGATACCGATACTAGTATCGGTATCGGGGCCGATACTGGGTACTGCAGGAGTACTTGGTACTCGTGCAGTACCCCCGATATTTTTTCCGATACCGGAAGCCGACATTGAGCCGGCTTCCGGTATCCGAGGGGCTGCGGCGGCTGTCCGAATGCTCTATCGGCATTCGGACAGCCGGCCCCGCACTCTCCGCAATACTTACCTTTCTGGGCGCCGCCGGGGAATGTCTCCGCGCGCCCGCTCGTTGGAAGGACCCCAGCCGCGACCACGTGATCCCGGCTGGGGTCCTTCCAACGTGCGCGCGCGCCCGAGACATTCCCCGGCGGCGCCCAGGAAGGTAAGTATTAAACACACTGAGCAGCTGCAGGGCCTGTCTGAATGCTGATAGAGCATTCAGACAGGCCCTGCAGCTGCTCTCCGCGACGATACTTACCTTCCTGGGCGCCGCCGGGGAATGTCTCCGCGCGCGCGCTCGTTGGAAGGACCCCAGCCGGGATCACGTGGTCGCGGCTGGGGTCCTTCCAACGAGCGGGCGCGCGGAGACATTCTCGGCGGCGCCCAGGAAGGTAAGTATAGTGGGGGGGGGGGGCGGTCCATGAGCTGGGGGGCATATCCATGAGCTGGAGGCAATATCCATGTGGGGGCATATCCATGAGCTGGAGGCAATATCCATGTGGGGCCATATCCATGTGGGGGCATATCCATGATGGGGCATATCCATGAGCTGGAGGCAATATCCATGTGGGGGCATATCCATGAGCTGGAGGCAATATCCATGAGCTGGAGGCAATATCCATGATGGGGCATATCCATGTGGGGGCATATCCATGATGGGGCATATCCATGAGCAGGAGGCAATATCCATGTGGGGGCATATCCATGATGGGGCATATCCATGAGCTGGAGGCAATATCCATGTGGGGCCATATCCATGTGGGGGCATATCCATGATGGGGCATATCCATGTGGGGGCATATCCATGAGCTGGAGGCAATATCCATGAGCTGGAGGCAATATCCATGATGGGGCATATCCATGTGGGGGCATATCCATGATGGGGCATATCCATGAGCTGGAGGCAATATCCATGTGGGGGCATATCCATGTGGGGGCATATCCATGTGGGGGCATATCCATGAGCTGGAGGCAATATCCATGATGGGGCATATCCATGAGCTGGAGGCAATATCCATGTGGGGGCATATCCATGAGCTGGAGGCAATATCCATGTGGGGGCATATCCATGTGGGGGCATATCCATGATGGGGCATATCCATGAGCTGGAGGCAATATCCATGTGGGGGCATATCCATGAGCTGGAGGCAATATCCATGAGCTGGAGGCAATATCCATGATGGGGCATATCCATGTGGGGGCATATCCATGATGGGGCATATCCATGAGCTGGAGGCAATATCCATGAGGGGGCATATCCATGAGCTGGAGGCAATATCCATGAGGGGGCATATCCATGTGGGGGCATATCCATGAGCTGGAGGCAATATCCATGTGGGGGCATATCCATGAGCTGGGGGGGGCATACTCATGTGTGAGCTGTGGGGGCATAATAACCCATGTGTGTGCTGGGGCATTATCCATGTGCTGGGGCAAATCCATGAGTGAGCTGGGGCAAATCCATGAGCTGGGGCAGTATGAATATATATATATATATATCGGGGGATATACATGTGAGCGGGGGGCATTTTTATATGGTCTGTTCTTATTGGAAAGCGGTCACATGACATTAAATAAAAGTATCGGTACTTGGTATCGGTGAGTACTTTTAAAAAGTATCGGTACTCGTACTCGGTCTTAAAAAAGTGGTATCGGTGCATCCCTAATGACTTTCAATGCCTATCTCAAGGTCATTTATAGATAAATTGAATAGTATTGGTCCTATAACAGACCCCCGAGGGACACCACTGATCACTGATGTCCATCTTGAAAATGTACCATTTATGACCACTCTCTGTACCCTATCTTTTAGCCAGTTTTCTATCCAAGAACAAGTATTCTCATCTAGACCAATTTTTCTTAATTTAAATAGTAACCTCTTGCGTCGAAAGTTTCGCCAAAATCCAAATAAATCACATCCACTGCGACCCCCTGATCTATACTTCTACTTACTTCCTCATAGAACGAAATTAGGTTAGTCTGACATGATCTGCGTTTCATAAAACCATGCTGATTTTTGCTAATTTGATTATACCTCCCATAATCCCTGATCTCATCCATCATGTTGTCCCTCTTCTGTCGTGTTGCTCCTCATATGTTGTGTTGCTCCTCATCCTTCGCGTTGCTCCTAATATGGTGCGATTCTCGTCAGTCTAGTTGCTCTTCATCTGTCTTGTTGGTCCTCACCTGTTGTGTTACTCATCATACTGTAAATTGCTCCTCATATATCTCGTTACACCAAGTCAATAGTGTTGCTCCTCTTCTGTTGTGTTGCTCCTCTTTCATCGTCTTGCTTCTCATCCGTCATGTTGCACCTCATCTGTTGTGTTTACCCTCATTCTTTATGTTACTCCACAGCCATTGTGTTGCTCCTCATCCAGTCTGTACATTTTGTATATAATGGAATTAAGCCCAGCTTTGTAATGAGTGTTGTCACTGTGAAGAAGGCACTGACTATCTAAACATGTCCTATAATCTCATATTATCTGCAATATGAAGCAACCAAAAATCTCGCTGGTCATACAATTTTATTGCCACAACTATCTTCCACACATGATATTCTGGGAAATCCCAAGAGAAAATGTGCAAAACTGTGATGGACAGGCCCAAGGAGCTTCCATAGAGAGATGTCATGGTATGTAATGAAGACTTTCAGAGATCCTTTAGATGCAAGGGTATCGTTATAACGTTATATCGACTTTGGTGTCCTTTCCTTTCTGGAACATGTTTCTTAACCGATATACAGTGTGGACATCTCTACAGTCCGTTAGCTTATTTTCCATGTCTGGATCTTCATCGAACATTTGCTATTTATTCACACCGGGTGCCGGACAAAATCCCTACAGCCAGGTTCCCTAATGCCAACATCCCGACAGCCAACTTCCAGACAGAACAAGTGCTGGACATCCCAACTTCCCTACACGGCCAACTTCCAGACATCCATAATCCCAACGGCTAACCCTAACCCTAGGTTTAGGGGGTTAGGGTTAGGGCTAGGTTTAGGGGGTTAGGTTTAGGGGGGCTAGGGTTAGGGCCAGGTTTAGGGGGGATAGGGCTAGATTTAGGGGGTTAGGGTTGGGGGTTAGGGCTAGATTTAGGGGGGTTAGGATTAGGGCTTGATTTAGGGGGTTAGGGTTAGGTTTTTGGGGGTTAGGTTTAGGGCGTTAAGGCTAGGTTTAGGGAGGCTAGGGTTATGGCTAGGTTTAGGGGGTTAGGGCTAGATTTAGGGGGGTTAGGGTTAGGGCTAGGTTTAGGCGGGGTTAGGGCCAGATTTAGGGGGGTTAGGGCTTGATTTAGGGGGTTAGGGCCAGGTTTAGCGGGGTTAGGTTTAGCGGGGTATGGGTTAGTGCTAGATTTAGGGAGGTTAGGGATAGGTTTAGGGGGAGGTTTAGGGGGTTAGGGTTAGGGCTAGGTTTAGGGGGTTAGGGCTAGGATTAGGGGGGTCAGGGCTAGGTTTAGGGGGTTAGGGCTAGGTTTAGGGGGTTAGGGAGTAGGGTTAGTGTTAGCCACTGGGATTTTGGATGTCTGGAAGTTGGCCATCAGGGAGTTGTCTGCGTAGGGAAGTTGGCCGTTGGGATTTTGGCATTAGGGAACCTGGTTGTAGGGATTTCGACCCAAATCCATTCACACCTCACCCCTGTTGGTCCTCCCTACATCCAAACTGGGACCTTCTTGAAGAGGAATGACTACCATAAGCCAAGCCCAAAAAAACTCCTCTATAATATTAAGATCAAGCCCTTGCAGCTGACTGGCTCCAAGACCCACTTCCTCAAGAGCCCTCAAAAAGAAAGAAGAACTTTCTCAAAACCAATTAATGGAAAACACATGGATGGGTCACCGCATGGACCCTGCATTCAAAGAAACCTTGAACCCTCGGTTTGACTGCAACATCATAATGTTTTTATTCAGATAGGATCTGACCTTCAACCCATCTCTTTCTCTTTCTTCTGTCTTCTCAAAGTCCCTTAGGAAAGAACACACGGCTTCTCATTTAGAAGGTCTCATATCTTTAAGGAAGTGACCTGTGATGCTCAATGTTCTAGAACAAATTCTCAATATTCAGTTTGTGTAGAACACATGGAGAGACTGTGTCTGCATAACTTCACCTCCACATTATGTTACAGCACATCTGGACTCCTGATCTCAGATAGCAACACCTGTACCATGCACTCCGTGCAGCTCATTACCGTGATTAACACGTGTAGTGCCCAAGGTGTGAGAATAGCTTTTGACCTTTCACATACAGAGGAACTTTTATAGCAGCAGAGGGACCAGAGGAACAAGCAACAAACTCATTCAAACACATCGGGAGTATGAGGGCACAGACCATCTCACAGACCCGCCAGCTTCAGCATTTTACTTTTCACACACTGCATATACCATGTACATAATTACAATATGTAACAAATGCATGTTAATGTGCGGTGTGTATGAGCGTATCACAGAGCTCCACAGCAATAAAACTCACAGTAATGTGCGGTGTGTATGAGTGTATCACAGAGCTCCACAGCAATAAAACTCACAGTAATGTGCGATGTGTATGAGTGTATCACAGAGCTCCACAGAAATAAAACCCACAGTAATGTGCGGTGTGTATGAGAGTACCACAGAGCTCCACAGCAATAAAACCCACAGTAATGTGCGGTGTGTATGAGCGTATCACAAAGCTCCACAGCAATAAAACTCACAGTAATGTGCGGTGTGTTTGAGTGTATCACAGAGCTCCACAGAAATAAAACCCACAGTAATGTGCGGTGTGTATGAGCGTACCACAGAGCTCCACAGCAATAAAACCCACAGTAATGTGCGGTGTGTATGAGCGTATCACAAAGCTCCACAGCAATAAAACTCACAGTAATGTGCGGTGTGTATGAGTGTATCACAGAGCTCCACAGAAATAAAACCCACAGTAATGTGCGGTGTGTATGAGCGTACCACAGAGCTCCACAGCAATAAAACCCACAGTAATGTGCGGTGTGTATGAGCGTATCACAAAGCTCCACAGCAATAAAACTCACAGTAATGTGCGGTGTGTATGAGTGTATCACAGAGCTCCACAGCAATAAAACTCACAGTAATGTGCGATGTGTATGAGTGTATCACAGAGCTCCACAGCAATAAAACTCACAGTAATGTGCGATGTGTATGAGTGTATCACAGAGCTCCACAGAAATAAAACCCACAGTAATGTGCGGTGTGTATGAGCGTACCACAGAGCTCCACAGCAATAAAACCCACAGTAATGTGCGGTGTGTATGAGCGTATCACAAAGCTCCACAGCAATAAAACTCACAGTAATGTGCAGTGTGTATGAGCGTATCACAGAGCTCCACAGCAATAAAACTCACAGTAATGTGCGGTGTGTATATGTGTATCACAGACCTCCACAGCAATTAAACTCACAGTAATGTGCGGTGTGTATGTGTGTATCACAGAGCTCCACAGCAATGAAACTCATGACTTTCATGTAAGTTTTCTTGTTTATTTGCTGATTATTTTAACCTAAGCTGATGATCGATGCAGAAGATGAAGCTCTTGCCGTTATGGTCTCGCTGTGTCCTCAGTCAGTTCGTGGTAACTACCTGTTTAGTAACTAATGTTAGAGGCACATCTTTAAACACCGTGCGTGCTGCGCTCAGGGCTCCCTATATAAAAGCCATCCTGCCTGGCGGAGCCGCTACTCGCTTTAAATCACCCCGGGGAATCCTCTTAGAATTCTCAGCCAATAAGCAAAAAGCTCGATCCAGGATTTTCTTAACAGCTTCTCTTTAAAGAAGTGAAAAATTGTTGTAATTTCCTGCATGGACTATGAGCAAAAAAACCCCACAAAAAAAATCCCCTGCGGCATTATGCATATTGTGTATTTTCATGAGGTCCCCTGGCCCCGCTGCCAGCGTTCCACAGCATACAGGTTATATTAATCTGCCGTGTAGGTAGTGCTCTCGGGGGGGGGGGCGAATGTGCTTAGAATTAACAGTATGGTCATTTCAATGACTTTTGGGGGGGGGAGGATTTATATTATGAAATTCTTGCATTAAAAGCGCCAGGTTCCTGTAAATCGGACCTGATTGTCGTTCCCGGCGGTGCTCCCACCTGGCCAGACCTAGAACTGCAGCAAAAACCTCGCAGACTCGCAAGGTAAATACGCTTTGCGCAGATTAATAACGTTTTACGTGAGTGGTACGGTTTCTGGGGTGAGTTATAGGGTGTAAGTAACATGCGCTTTACAGGAGAAAGGAAACCAAAGCTACAAAAATAACATCGAGAACAAGCCCGATGACTAGAAACGCAGAAAAAACAGCCGGGAAACCTTTCATATCGCAGCGTGGAATCCCAGGAATAATAAAAACGCTGCCACTAACAAATCCATGGAATTCTCCCACGTGTCAAGATTCCGTTACTTTATAACGAATGGAAGTATAAAAAAACTATATACACACATATATTGTGATGTGCGTCACTTTGTACATGGGGTACATGGGCCTAGAAATGTATTTGGGACGTGCAGGACCCATGTTCTATATTATTTCCCTGCCCTCTCCTATGTGGAAGTCACCCTGTGCCTGTGGGGTGCCGGGTGTTCGAGTTATCTACAAATAATGTATCTATTATTATTATTTTTATTATCCTTTATTTACATAGCATACCTCAAATTCGGCAGCGCTTTACAAGATCAGTGTACAAGGGGTTAATACATTAGAATACCACACATGGATGATACGGCCTGATTCAGGGGACCCTGGTCCCAAGAACTTACAATCTATGAGATGCACAAGAATTTTGAGGTCGGCGCATCCATATCGTTAGGTGTCTTTGCCCAAGGACACTCGCTGGTGGCGTCTTCTGAGTGGGATCGAGTCGTCTTTCCATGTTTGTAGAGCAGCGACCTGGTGGTTAAGTTGAACCCGCTTCTCATAAAGTCGAGACTTCTCCACAGTTGTATTGGAGGGATGCGCTGAATGGGATTTGACTTGCTTCTCCACGGTCGAAGAGCAGAGACGTTACCACTGGACGCCACAGCCGATATTGTCTGGTAGATGAGTATGTACCGTTAGGGGTCTTGCCCAAGGACACTTACTGGAGAGGTGCTCTGGCCAGGATTCATACCTGGGTCTCCACGGTTATAGAGCAGTGATGTTACCTCTACTCCATCCAGCCAGTACTGTCGTTATGGTCAGGGCCGGATTTATAACTAGGCAGAGTAGGCAAGTGCTCTGTTAAAAAAAAGTGTTGTTTTTTTTGTCTATATGTAATGTATCTGTTGCTATCTGCTGATAGGATTGCTGGCTTGGTTACTTTAGGAATGTGTAATTATCTGTGTATGTTTGAGTGGTCTTTGTTAATCTTACTTGTCAGGCAAACACTGCCCCATTATCTGCTGTTTTAGACTGTAATCTTGTTCTATGAAAACCTCCAGATATACAGCCTCGTCTAATTTCTGGTGGATGCTAGCAGGCGCTTTACGTGTCCCGGTCCCTAAGCTTCGTTTAAGGACTGGGGGAAGGCACGAGAGTCTGCTAGGGAGAACACGGCGTTCCGGCAAGGAAGCGGGATTGACAGATGTGACCCAGTCGGGTACTGAGAGCTGTTACATATATAATAACAATACTATCGATAGACAAAGCTGGTACACGCAGAGCTGTAGTTGCCTGTTCGATATTAGGACTGCACAAATGTAAAGCGTTCATGAATTGAGACTTCAAGAAAAGAGATTTCACACACAGCACAGAAAACAGATTCTTTCCGGAAAAAAATAGTTTTGCTTCCTAATTCAAAGCGTTTACATTTTGAAATTGTGTCATTTCTGTCTAGGGCTACGTGTTTGTCTATGACCACAAATAGTAAAGCAGGAGTCTGATGTTGTGGAAGGATTTTACTGGCCTTATCACCAGTCTGCGCTCCCCCTATCTTCTATGTATCTGCCGTTTTCTCCCCTGCCACCCCTTCCTTATCTATCTTTGTTTTTTTCCACCTCCTCTAAAGCTGGTAGGTCATCTTTTAACCCGTACCACAAATGTTCTATATATATATATATATATATATAGTTAGCCATTAACCCCTTCACTACCAAGGGATTTTCCAGAAAACCACTGTCAGGAACCAGTGATTTTTGGAAAATAATTTCTAATGAAAAGTACAGTAAAAAAAACATGTTTGGGAATATTCCCAATGTATTCCTTACTGTAATAACCGGAGATGTCTCCATCTGCTGGCCAAAAGGAGTTACTGCAGCTGTGGTCTATTTGCAGCATCTGCTGGGGAGATGTCATGCAGACACACTCCCCAGCTGGTTTTAAAAAGTGTTAACACCTTGTGCATCATGCCCACGCTGCTAAAACTTTACGGGCACCTTCTGAAGCCCAAATTAAAAAAAAATTGGCTTGCAATAAATGAAACTCCTTTGCGTCGCTCCTGTGGAAGACCATATTGACTATTCTCGATGACAGAGCACAAGGAGGAGCCTTGATCAAGTACTGTCTGTCTTGGTAGTGAAGGGGTTAATCCATCTTGACCCCATTCTTTTTTTTTTATTAAAGTAAAAGCTTACCCTGTCTGTCAGAGCAGACCTCCGCTATAGGAAGTAGCCGGCTGAAGGACATCCGCGCATGCACACAGCCAATCAGATGCTTCTGTTCTCTGCATCGAATGAATGAGCGCAGATGTCATTTTTGCATTTTTCTGTGCCGATGGCCACAAAATCAACGGAATCTGGAAAAAACAAAAGGTCCGTATGACACAAAATCCGTAATATTGCACAGAATAAAAATTCTCATCTGAGAAATCTCTGAACGATAAATCGAGAAACTGGAACAAAAACATCAATTAGTCAGAAATGAATGTTCAGCCGTCACTGTAATTCTATGTTATTTAAAAAATGTCTGGTATGTGAGAGTCATCCATCAGCCGCTATTAATAAACATACAGAGCTTAAAGCGAATAAAAAGATAATAAGCGATGCGTTACTCCTCTCTGCACAGACACAGCGGGACGTTTCTATAGGCCACCGAGTTCCTTCAAAAAATTACTGGCGGAGCTAACTGCCGAGGAGAGAGGACGCATCTTGCCGGGCTCCACTGCTGCAACAAAGATTGAGGAGATTTTTAGTGCTTTCTTTTGCCCGGCATTTAAGTTCTAAGCGGTCCCGAGTGGACATCTGACCGGGTGGACTAGCTTTGTGAGGTCATTTGGATCCGGGCGGCGCGTACCTGGGGCAGATTGCCTGGAGATCGGGAGTGAGGCCTAGTGGCGTCGGCCATCTTGGATCCACGTACTCTGGCTGCCTGCTGCGGAGCCGCTCGCCCAGGCTGAAGATGGTGGAAAAAGACAGCGACGCGCCGGGCTGGGACGGAGGGACCCCGCCAGCGGGATATTCGGGTGTCTTTGATCGGTGGAGGTAAATCCCGGGTTTTTTTCGGCCCCTCCCCCCACCCTTGCAATGGAGTATGGCTCATCGGATGATGGGGAATGTTACTGGCCTCGAGACGTTATGGGAGGCCAGCAGCTACTTACCTTATTGACCCCGGGGAAGGAGCTGGAGGCGGCCGGCACGGCGGCTAAAAAACAGGCGCAGGCGAAGCGCAGCTCGCTGGCCAGGACCTTGCAGGGGGACTGTGTGGGTCCGGTGGAGCCCTGCGCTGCAGGGGAGCTCAGTGGAGGATCGGTCGCCCTCGGACTCCTTACTGTCGGCCTCTGGTGGTGCAGGCTCTGCGGGGGCCCGCGGTGCTTCGGTACCGCCACGGTGTGATGGACTTCCACCTGCATCGCTACCTGGTCTGCGTTTCCTACAGATCTCTCCCACCAACATCCGTGATATCGACGGCGATGATTCGCTTCCTTCCACGAAAGGTGACCTCTGTTTTTTTATGGCGGAGATGAGGTCGTGGCGTGCTGAATTTTCTGGCCTGCGGACTGAGATTGCAGTGATGAGAAAAGAAGTGACAGCAGTGCGGACTCAGTCCGCTGAAACGACCTCTGCACAGACTCTTCTCTCTGCCCAGGTGGTGGAGCTCCGTTCACAAGTCGCCCTTCTGTCTTGCTCCGTAGAAACCTTTGAGACGAGACATCGCCGACGTAATGTACGCATCCGGGGGATTCCTGAGACGGTTCCTGCGGCTGACCTTTTACGATACGTGGACCGTTTAGGTCGCCAAGTTATGGATCTCTCCTCCGAAGCTCCTGGCCTGTTCGCCTCGGTATTTAGAGTACGGAAGGCAGCAACGGCACCTTCGGCAGCCCCACGAGCCGTCATCGCCACGACAGTCGATGTGTCTACGCAAGTGCAGCTTATGTCATCCCCGGGAGCCCGGTCGGATGTGACCTTCGAGAATTCGACCCTACAGTTGTACCGCGACTTACCTTTTGTGACCCTCGTGGCGAGACGGAGATTTCGGGAGGTGGCGATGTTTCTTCGAGCAAAGGGAGTACGGTACCGCTGGGGTCCGGCAGGATCCATGGAGGTGAACCACAGAAATGTGTCCTATACTATAGCGGACCCCGCTGAAGCGTGGTCTGTCCTATCCGGAGCGGGCCTCTCACGGAAAGCGTCGGAGGACTGCCCAGGTTGAACATTGTATTTGTCCGCACGTCCTTCCTCGCCTCCTCCTGCTGGAGACATACCTAGTTTTTGGTCTGCTGTTCAGCCCCTAGTTTTTGGGACTTGAGGTTGGTTGGGTTCCACGTTGGATCTCAGGTCCATGGGGATGCAGAGGGATTATGAGGTTATTTGGGTTTTTGATCCTTTTTTTTAACTGTTTTCCCGTGCCCACCCCCCCCTCCCCCTCTTTTGCACTTTCCTTAACTGAGATGACCCTGGCAGCGAACTGTCCCCTGAGTTTTAACCTTGATTTTTGATGCTTCGATTTTTTCAAGGGCTTGTTGTCCCATGCTTTTCAGGGTAGTCACGGGGTCGCTTCGCACATATTCATATGGATGTTCTATTTGTGATCTGTTAAACTCTTTATAAATAAAGAATTAAAAAAAAAAAAAAAAAAAAAATTACTAAGTTCTCGTATGTAAACATTTTCGTTGGCTCTTACCCCAAGATGAGAAGAACGCTTGCTTGGTCGGTTGTAGATTGTTAGGGAACCTCACTGGAGGGCGCTGAGTCGGGACTTACCTCCGGCCGTCCTGGCGCGGCCCTCTGGACCATCCATCGTAACCTCCCACCGGCGACTGGAGAGTCTGGGCCTCCCCTGTGTGCAGCTCCTCTGAGGTCCTGGTCGGCCTCTCTTCGGACTGTTAGTAGAGCCAGGAGAAGCGTATGGCTTCAGCCCCATTCTAGGCTTCAAGATGGCAGTGTGCTCATAGCATGGCAACTCCAATATGGCGGCAGGCACATGGCACTTGCCGATGATGACCTCAGTAGGGTAGGAGGCACCTGTAAGACCATTACGTATATAAACCAGAGCACCCCAACAGTCATTGCTCCAGAAATATTGAAGCAGTAACACCTGCTAGGTCAGGCTGTCAACTCAGCCCCCCAGATGTTGATGCCCACAATTCTCGGAATTCTTTCAAAGCAAGAGATTGCTAGGGAATCATGGGAGTTGTAGTTCAAAAACATGTGAGGGCCGGAGTTTGACAGCCCTGTCCTAGGTGCTGTTATAGTCATCATTGTTGTCTTGTCCTGTTTACTTGGATTTGGCCTCTCCAGGGTACCAACCGGGATCTGTCTATTTCGACCTTGCCTGCCCTGACCTTGGACCTGTTTGACCGATTACGCCAGCCAGCCACCTGCCATGACCTTGGACAAGTTTAACCAATTAGAACTGGTTCTCCTTTTTCCGGGACTCCTAATTCCCCCTCTGGGTTCCACCTCATCCACCACTCAACCATACGGGCTATCCAAATATTCCCTGACATAGCTCTGTCCGGTAAGGAATCAACGAGGTGGCGGTTTGACCCATCAAATCCACTGAAGTATCTCTGAAATTCCTAAAAAATCCATTCCTGTTGTAGTTAGTGTAGCGCTCACTCCCGGAGGAGCCACTGAATTTAACCTCGGGTTAGTCTCTCCGCACTAGGGAATAAATATACACCAGCACTGTTGTGTATTTTATAAATTATATACTTTACTGGTCTCAATAAAGCAGCATATATAATGTAAGCACGATATATAGAAAACAGGATTTCGTAATGCGAGAAACGCGCAGCGGTAAAAGAAAAGTTTAACCCCTTTCGTTTCTGGAGTGTAAGTCCCGTGCAGGTTATGTCCCAAAAAGTGTGTGTGTGTGAGCTCAGGTACCCGGGTACTATATTCGACTGGCCAGTGAATGGATTTAATAAATCTTCGACTAGTCACGTTGGGGCCCTGTAGATTTAAGCAATACTGCAGCGTGCTTCGTTAAACTCTGACTGTGGCCTGCAAGGCCTCTCACCCATCCGCCAGACAATCTGTTCCGCTGCCCGATCAAGGACGCCGCTCCGCTCCTTTACACTGGGACTCTGTGTCACTGGATCTGCTTCTCCCGCTTGTCCGTCTTGCTTAACAGGATCTACGGCCTACCGCCTGCACTCCCAGTGGATCATCGCGGTCTCCTAACTCGGGGTCCAATCTGGAACTCTGTGTCTGTGCAAACCTCTCAGCGGTGGATTACTAGGTCTCTGGCAAGTCACTGTATCGATCCCCAGCATCGGCAAGGCAGCACCTGCTCTCCAGCCTGGTAACGATCGCTCACAGTCTCACATGCGTCTTACTCTGTTCACCCCTCAGCTCACACTGGCTCTCCTTCCACGAGGCTGCGGATGTCCTCTCCTCCTTCCCCACCCACTTCCTGTCTCTGCCCCAAAGCATGCTGGAAAATGTAGTCTCATTGTGTCCAGTATAGTTTACATTGCGCTTGTCTCCCTCTGGTGGCCAAAACTGAGCAATGCAGCAACAGAGTTTTAAACAGCGCTACACTAGTTTTTAAAAAAATGTATAAACTCATCCAAAGTATATATTTACCAGGTAAAGAAGCAGTAGTAAAGCAAGGTGGGACAGAGCACATACTGATCCAAAGAAGCACAACGCGTTTCGCAACCTGAAGTGGTGCTTAATGGTAAACACTCACTTTCTGACCATTCTCTGGGGAGATCAGAAAAAAATACATCAAACGAAAACCAGGATGGCCGAGTGGTTAAGGCGTTGGTCTTAAGTTCCGATGGGCTAACGTCCTCTTGGGTCCGATTGCAAATACTGGTAATATTTGACATTTGGAAAATATGTTTTATTCTTTGGAACAATCGGAATGTTATTATGAGCCTTAATTCACGGCACAGCCCGGCTGACGAGGTGGCAATGCGACAGCTAAAAATGTGTGACCTGAAGATGAACTGACATCTTGACTTCAGAAGAACCTTGATACTAAGTGTCTGGAGAGACGACCCAGACGATTCCAGAGATCCAACGCAATGAACGATGGACAAAAGAAAGACTGAAGACCATCAAATGTACCTCTGAAGGAGCTCTTCAATCTTGCCGAGTTAGAGGAGACTGACACCTAAGGTGCCAAAAGATAAAGGCTCACCTTTTTATCTCAATAGCTACTGCAGAGTCATCTGTATGTGTGACTTTACGCCAGCCACATGCCTCTTCCCCAGAGATATGCGATGACATTATAACTGGACATGGGTTTTTCTGAGGCAGTCGAACCTAGCATAGGAGTCTACTAGGTCCAGGATGTTGGATCAAAATGTTAGTGTTTCTAGAAGACGACTTGCTGCAAGTGTTAACGACACTCTTCGTAGACAAGGTATAACCCATGAGTTAATACGTCTACCAGACAAAAGGCTTAGACTGGTGGTCATCAACCTTGGGACTTCGGATGTTTTGGAATTGTATTTCCCTTGAGCCTCAGCCAACCTAATGAGTGGTTGAGCATCATGGGAGGCGTGGCTCTAAAACATCTGGGGCCATATTGTAACCGTAATGCTAACAGTAGCGCTCAGATATGTGAGCGTTAACGCTCGGATAAGTGACTTTATCGCATGCCCCCCATATTGCATTCCTAACGCTAATCACCGCACCAATGGGTTAACAGAAAAGTTACCCACAGCTTGAAGCTGGTGCTCATTGTGCTTGTGTGGAATCATTTGCACCAGCTAAGCCCCACCCCAATAAAACAGATACTCACCTCTGATCCCGCAGGGAGAATGGCGGCCTGATCCGCCGCTGCCGGCCACCGGGAGCAGAGTGACACTGCGGACAAATAGTCCCCAGTCTCCCTCCACGATCACTCCGACCCTGAGCGATCTCTCCTGGGAGTGCAATCCTCCATGGGCTCCTATGGTTTTCCCTGTTAGCATCCCCATTATAACACCAAGAATGTAATGTGGCCCCTGTAGGGCCAAAGTTCCTGACGCCTGACTGAGTTTTTTGGTGCATAACTGATTCCAGAGAGATTTCAAAAACGTAAAGGGACACTACCACGTACATAAGCTATAACTACATAACTTGTACATTACAAACAAAACCACCTTATAAAACACATTATAAAACACATTATAAAACACATTATAAAACAATTGTTTTTGAAAAAAAAAACTACTATTTTTTTTCTTTGTTTGAAGTAATTGCATGTAAAAAGGAAAAATAAAGTTAGGCTGTTTATCTCCTGTTTTCATTTTGTGGATTTTTCCCATGATGCTACACTTACCAAAATCTATGCAAAAGCTTTACTTTACAGCTATGGTAAAGGATAAAGGAGCAGTAAAGAGGCAATGGGGTGGAGGAGGGAATGCTTAGTCAAGGCTGCAGGGGATCTATCGTGCAGACTAGGCTACCCGAGGTAAGATTTGACAGCTGAATGAGATCTGATAGTGGGTTAACAACACTGCGTGGTTCCCCCTGGTGATGTCAGTTACATACATTCCACACATGTGTCAATTTTATGGACTTCTGACCCATTCACTCCATTCTATGGCCAAAGCCAGGCGGTGCGGAGCAAGTGATGGAAAGATACTGTGTGTGGGAGGGCAGTTTACAACACAAAATATCACACAATGGATGCACCCAGTGACACATATAGAGGAAAATATCACACAATGGATGCACCCAGTGACACATATAGAGGAGAATATCACACAATGGATGCGCCCAGTGTCACATATAGAGGAAAATATCACACAATGGATGCACCCAGTGACACATATAGAGGAAAATATCACACAATGGATGCGCCCAGTGACACATAGAGGAAAATATCACACAATGGATGCACCCAGTGACGCATATGGAGGAGAATATCACACAATGGATGCGCCCAGTGTCACATATAGAGGAAAATATCACACAATGGATGCACCCAGTGACACATATAGAGGAAAATATCACACAATGGATGCACCCAGTGACACATATAGAGGAAAATATCACACAATGGATGCACCCAGTGACACATATAGAGGAAAATATCACACAATGGATGCACCCAGTGACACATATAGAGGAATATATCACACAATGGATGTGCCCAGTGACACATATAGAGGAAAATATCACACAATGGATGCACCCAGTGACACATATAGAGGAAAATATCACACAATGGATGCGCCCAGTGACACATATAGAGGAAAATAACACACAATGGATGCGCCCAGTGACACATATAGAGGAAAATATCACACAATGGATGCGCCCAGTGACACATATAGAGGAAAATATCAAACACAATGGATGCACCCAGTGACACATATAGAGGAATATATCACACAATGGATGCGCCCAGTGACACATAGAGGAAAATATCACACAATGGATGCACCCAGTGACGCATATAGAGGAAAATTATCACACAATGGATGCACCCAGTGACACATATAGAGGAAAATATCACACAATGGATGCCACCCAGTGACACATATAGAGGAAAATATCACACAATGGATGCACCCAGTGACACATATAGAGGAAAATATCACACAATGGATGCCGCCCAGTGACACATATAGAGGAAAATATCACCAAATGGATGCACCCAGTGACCACATATAGAGGAATATATCACACAAGGATGCGCCCAGTGACAAACATATAGAGGAAAATATCACACAATGGATGCACCCAGTGACACATATAGAGGAAAATATCACACAATGGATGCACCCAGTGACACATATAGAGGAAAATATCACACAATGGATGCGCCCAGTGACACATATAGAGGAAAATAACACACAATGGATGCGCCCAGTGACACATAAAGGAAAATATCACACAATGGATGCACCCAGTGACGCATATAGAGGAAAATATCACACAATGGATGCACCCAGTGACACATATAGAGGAAAATATCACACAATGGATGCGCCCAGTGACACATATAGAGGAAAATAACACACAATGGATGCGCCCAGTGACACATATAGAGGAAAATATAGAAAAAATGGCGTCGCGCCCATACTCACTTATTTTCGGAGCGGCAGCAACTGCCAGGAGTGACAGCCCAGTCAATGCATAAACATAACAAGGAAAAAGAGTGTCATCTGAGCTCGTTTCTATGAGTTCCATGTACAACAAAAATGGAGGTTTTTGTTTGTTTCAATGGCCATTGCAACGTAAGCCCACTCGCCACTTCAAGGCACCTCTTTAGAGTGGGTACCTAACATGTACCAAAAGGCCGCTCTACTGAGCAGCTCCAAGCCCCTCCTGCTGCTTTTCAGCCAAGGAGAGGCAAAGATGGTGGGTTTTATTTATACACGCACCAAACACTTCCCATTTGGGATCAAAAACAAAAACATGGAAAGAGGAACAGCTGCAGAACGACGGACTGGTGTTACAAGCATGATATACATAAATACAGAAAAAATGGCGTCGCGCTCATACTCACTTATTTTCAGAGCGGCAGCAACTGCCAGGAGTGACAGCCCAGTCAATGCATAAACATAACAAGGAAAAAGGTGTCATCTGCGCTCGTTTCTATGTGTTCCATGTACAACAAAAATGGAGGTTTTTGTTTGTTTCAATGGCCATTGAAATTGTCGTTCTGCAGCTGTTCCTTTTTCCATGTTTTTGTTTTTGATCCCAAATGGGAAGTGTTTGGTCCGTGTATAAATAAAACCCACCATCTTTGCCTCTCCTTGGCTGAAAAGCAGCTGGAGGGGCATGGAGCTGCTCAGTAGAGCGGCCTTTTGGTTACAATTGTTAGGTACCCACTCTAAAGAGGTGCCTTGAAGTGGCGAGTGAGCTTACGTTGCAATGGCCATTGAAACAAACAAAACCTCAGTTTTTGTTGTACATGGAACACATAGAAACAAGTGCAGATGACACTCTTTTTCCTTGTTATAGAGGAAAATATCACACAATGGATGCACCCAGTGACACATATAGGGGAAAATATCACACAATGGATGCACCCAGTGACACATAGAGGAAAATATCACACAATGGATGCACCCAGTGACACATATAGAGGAAAATAGCACACAATGGATGCACCCAGTGACACATATAGAGGAAAATATCACACAATGGATGCACCCAGTGACACATACAGAGGAAAATATCACACAATGGATGCGCCCAGTGACACATATAGAGGAAAATATCACACAATGGATGCACCCAGTGACACATACAGAGGAAAATATCACACAATGGATGCGCCCAGTGACACATATAGAGGAAAATATCACACAATGGATGCACCCAGTGACACACATAGAGGAAAATATCACACAAAAAAACAAACACATGTAAAATATCAGCAACATTGAATAAACACAATAAGGTTGTTTCATTTTTTAGTGGTAGTGGCGATTTAACCCATTGTGCGATTTAATGCGAAACACATAAAATGCCTAATAATAGTATAAGGTTATACGGGTTTAATTGGGTCTGTTGGGTCTAGTTCTAACGCTCTCAATCCGTCCTCATTAAAACAGTGCGAGCTTTGTTGGCTTTGTAACATTTTGTAAACACTGTTCTCAACCCATTAAAGCAGTTTTATGCGCAGCGCGGCTGTAATTATTATGATGTTAAACCGAGTAATAATGGCTTTTTACAAGTCAATTTTCGTGAATAAGTGAAATAACTGTTTTTTCTGGTGTTTTTCCCCCTTTGGAAGCACATTGCTTTGTGAGATCACGGATACTTCATAAACGTCCCTTTCAGTAATTATTCTTATAATATTTATTTCTGGAATAACTCGCAGAGGCGCGACGCTAAAATAAATCAGCCGGTACGGACTGCGCCGATTTTATAGATTATTTTTTGCTTTTATAACTGCTGGAAAAAATATATATCGAAATAAAGCCGGAACCTAAGACTATTAACTCCTTAATGGGTTATTCAGAGAGCACCGAAATGTCACCGACATGTGCCCTCTCGTTCCCCGCCCTTCCCTGTACTTCGGGGAATCAAATTTTTCCACCCTGCGGTGAATTCGGCATTCACCACAGGATCCCCAGAGTGCAGTTATACCTGTCGCAATCCCACCAAAAACCCACCGAAACCTGCCGGAAAAACCACGCCGAACACGCCAGAATAAGCCAACAAGCCGACGATCACAGCGCAGACCAGCTGCTGGAAAAAGCCGACAAGCCGCCGATCAAAGCGCAGAGCAGTCAACGGAAAAAGCCAACTCGCAGACGAACGGGGTAAAAAAAACCAAAAAGACAATGGGCTCTATTACATTCTTCTCGCAAAAATGTGCGCGTGCTCAAAAACGCATTAACGCGAGGGGAAAGACACTTTGCGCTAACCGTCAAATTACGACGTTCGCGCAAACGATGCGCGTTAACGTCTAACGCGAGTTACACTGCGCGAGCGAAAGTTCGTGCGCGCATACCATTCTTAACATTGTGAGCGCAAATGCGTTCGCGCGCCGGTACGCAGATGGTATTACAATCGATGCGCATCTTTTTACGAACGACGTTTGCGCGCATAATTTTAAAGTCTTTTAAAAGCTGGTGGTAACGGCAAATCTGAACCTTCTGGCCGAAACGAAATACACCAGCCTGAAAAAAAAAATACAGCAAAGTATAGTTACACATTCTACACATACACAAACAATAAAATTGAGAGGTTGTGCGTGTTTTTATTATTGCTGCAGCATACAGTTGTGTTCAAAATTATTCAACCCCCACTGAAATTGAGTGTTTTGGCCAGTTTGACATTGATTTTGATCATTCAGTCATCTTGCTTACAATTAAATCAAAGAGGCACGTGTAGGTCAGACAAATATAACATAACATTTATAATGAAATAACCACAAATGTCTTTTCTGTGCTCACATCATTATCAGTTTTATTCAACCCCCAAGTGACATTCAATCTTAGTACTTAGTACAACATCCTTTTACAGTTATAACAGCTTTTAAACGTGAAGCATAGCTTGACACAAGTGTCTTGCAGCCATCTACGGGTATCTTCGCCCATTCGTCATGGGCAAAAGCCTCCAGTTCAGTCACATTCTTAGGCTTGCGCACTGCAACTGCTTTCTTTAAGTCCCACCAGAGGTTCTCAATCGGATTTAAGTCAGGTGACTGCGATGGCCACTCCAAAATGTTCCAGCCTTTAATCTGCAACCATGCTCTAGTGGACTTGGAGGTATGCTTGGGATCATTGTCCTGTTGAAAGGTCCACGTCTCCCAAGCCTCAGGTTTGTGACGGACTGCATCACATTGTCATCCACTATCTCCTGGTACTGAAGAGAATTCATGGTACCTTGCACACGCTGAAGCTTCCCTGTACCTGCAGAAGCAAAACAGCCCCAAAGCATGATTGACCCCCCGCCATGCTTCACAGTAGGCACGGTGTTCTTTTCTTCATAGGCCTTGTTCTTCCTCCTCCAAACATAGCGTTGATCCATGGGCCCAAACAGTTCTATTTTGTTTCATCAGTCCACAGAACACTATCCCAAAACTTCTGTGGTTTGTCCACATGACTTTTGGCATACTGCAGTCGACTCTTCTTATTCTTTGGAGACAGCAAGGGGGTGCGCCTGGGAGTTCTGGCATGGAGGCCTTCATTACGCAGTGTGCGCCGTATTGTCTGAGCTGAAACTTCAGTACCCACATCTGACAAATCTTTTCTCAGTTCCTCAGCAGTCACACGGGGACTTTTCTCCACTCTACGCTTCAGGTAGCGCACAGCAGTCGAAGTCAGCATCTTCTTTCTGCCACGACCAGGTAGCGTTTCAACAGTGCAAACAGTTTGAATTTGCGAATGATGCTTCCTATGGTCTCTCTTGGTATGTTTAACATCTTTGCAATCTTCTTATAGCCATTGCCCTTCCTGTGTAGAGTAATCACCTCTTCTCTTGTCTTCCTGGACCATTCTCTTGACTTCACCATGTTTGTAACCACACCAGTAAATGTCTAGAAGGAGTTGAGTATCACAGTCATTTTTAAAGCTGCCTAATTGGTGCTTATTATGCTTTATTGCTGCTCCGTGACATCCACAGGTGTTTTCAATACCTGATTGAAAACACTTGAATGAACCTCTGTTCTTCAGAGTGGTAGTCTTTAAGGGGTTGAATAATTGTGTCAATGAAGAATTCACAAAAGAAACATTTACTACTGTATTACAAAACCAATTGATGTCATTTTAGTTGCATATGGTTCTTTAAAAAGTCCTCGTAGGATTTCATTCTGAATACAATTACAAATGTACACTAAATTCCCTAAAACCCTTTACAGCATTGGGGGTTGAATAATTTTGAACACAACTGTACACAGATTGATTTTGACAGGCGCAAAAACTAAACGGGAGACAATTGTGGTTCTTAAGTCTGATTGGCTGAATCGCGTGATAAAACAGTCCGCCCACCGATTTCTGCGTGCAGCGTTAATTTGCGCTCATTTTTGCGCGTCTTTTTTACGTGCGATATTTTCGGACGGATTAAAAAATGCGCTTGGATCGGAATACCAGCGTTAATTTACGCGCGTTAACGTTTAACGGTGCGCGCAAAAAAATTGCGCTGCGCGTACGAATTTGCGAATGTAATAGAGCCCAATAAGTTTGAAAGTTTCAAATTCTAAACGCTGTTTGCAAAATAAAACTACTGAATGAAAACGCCTGGAATTTACATATAAAATCCAATGAATGATAATGAAAAGGTCTGTTACAGAAAAACGAAAAAGCTCTGTAAAAATAAATGGAAAAACAATTTGCAAAAAAAATCCAGAAAAATGCCTAAAGGATCATAAAAAAAATCGATATATAAAGAGAATTTTTCTGCAGATTAAAATAATAAACGGTTTATTAGATATTGATTTAAAACGGGAATATTTTTAACATTGAAGCCTATGGGATTCTCCTGAATAAACCTGCCGAATGAAACCACCGAATGGCAGGGCATTTCACTGACATTTCTCTGCTGTTCGGTGTGAATAGATTAACCATTGCTTCTCTATGGGGATTTCACTGCCATCGAACAGGCACCGTATGTGCAGGCAAATTCGCCAAAATTTGGCTAACTGCCTGCACTCTGAATAGCCGAATGACCCCGAAATGTCACCATACGCTGAATTATAGTGTCCGGTTACATTTCGGGGCCAGATCGACTCTCTATCAATAACCCCTTTAGGCTGCGGTGATGTTCCCCATTTTCGCGGCAGTTGTTCCAGGCAGACCAATGGTTTCACCCACCTGGTTGACGGTTAATGAGCAGGACTTTCTTTGGCTGGTACAGAGGGGATGCACAAAGGACAAGTGCACTCCCTGACCTAGAGAGCCAGCCCCACTGTTGGATGATCACCTTGCAGCAGGAGCAGATCCAGACACAAGTTTCGAGATGAGTATTTCATTGGTTTAGCCTAAACACTGCTTCTGGGTTCACTGGCGCTCGTTCTGCGCAAGCGCTACGGAACTCGTGTACGTAAAATGCACAAGTCCGTAGCGCTGCACAATTTGCGGCTCCTAAACTACACAAGTTGTATTAAAGCTCAAATTGTGCAGAAAAGCTTCAGGGGCTTCCGGGTTCTGGAATCTGTGAGCCGAAGAGGAGGAGCAGCGACCGAGGGGTTAAAGGTAATTAAAAAAGCATCCCAAAAAATAATAAATGGGCAGAGGCTGAATTATCTAAGGGCAAAGTAAGGGAACTCTATTTTTCATAATCGAGTTCCTTTACAGCAGGGGGAGAGGGCTTCTGTATTGTGATTGCTAAGGAGGAGGGGCACAGGATTGGGATACTTTTACAGAGGAATAGAGGAAGATCTCACAGATTCAGCTTTGGGATAATTTTACAGAGGAATAGAGGGAGAACTCACAGACCCAGATCTGTGATCTTTATCATCCTGGTTCACAGCAAGGGGAGAGTGTTTCTGCTTCGCTTTGCTAAGGATGAGGGGAGGATCGTGATCATCTTACAGAGGAATAGAGGGAGAGCGCACAGACCCAGATCTGTGATCTTTATCACCCTGGTTCACAGCAAGGGGAGAGTGTTTCTGCTTCGCTTTGCTAAGGATGAGGGGAGGATCAAGATCATCTTACAGAGGAATAGAGGGAGAGCGCACAGACCCAGATCTGTGATCTTTATCTTCCTGGTTCACAGCAAGGGGAGAGTGTTTCTGCTTCGCTTTGCTAAGGATGAGGGGAGGAGGATCGTGATCATCTTACAGAGGAATAGAGGGAGAGCGTACAGACCCAGATCTGTGATCTTTATCATCCTGGTTCACAGCAAGGGGAGAGTGTTTCTGCTTTGCTTTGCTAAGGATGAGGGGAGGAGGATCGTGATCATCTTACAGAGGAATAGAGGGAGAGCGCACAGACCCAGATCTGTGATCTTTATCTTCCTGATTCACAGCAAGGGGAGAGTGTTTCTGCTTCGCTTTGCTAAGGATGAGGGGAGGATCGTGATCATCTTACAGAGGAATAGAGGGAGAGCGCACAGACCCAGATCTGTGATCTTTATCATCCTGATTCACAGCAAGGGGAGAGTGTTTCTGCTTTGCTTTGCTAAGGATGAGGAGAGGAGGATCATGATCATCTTACAGAGGAATAGAGGGAGGACTCACAGACCCAGATCTGTGATCTTTATCATCCTGGTTCACAGCAAGGGGATAGTGTTTCTGCTTTGCTTTGCTAAGGATGAGGGGAGGATCGTGATCATCTTACAGAGGAATAGAGGGAGAGCGCACAGACCCAGATCTGTGATCTTTATCATCCTGGTTCACAGCAAGGGGAGAGTGTTTCTGCTTCGCTTTGCTAAGGATGAGGGGAGGAGGATCGTGATCATCTTACAGAGGAATAGAGGGAGAGCGCACAGACCCAGATCTGTGATCTTTATCATCCTGGTTCACAGCAAGGGGAGAGTGTTTCTGCTTTGCTTTGCTAAGGATGAGGGGAGGAGGATCGTGATCATCTTACAGAGGAATAGAGGGAGAGCGCACAGACCCAGATCTGTGATCTTTATCTTCCTGATTCACAGCAAGGGGAGAGTGTTTCTGCTTCGCTTTGCTAAGGATGATAATTATGATCATCTTACAGAGGGATTGAGGGAAACAGAAAAACTAAATTTAAATTGCATTACATGTAGGGAAACTTATAGGAATGACACCTGTGCTAACAGCATTTAATATCCAGGTGTAGACACTTAAAACATATTAAAGTAAAAGAATACAAATAAAAGCAAATACAACGAAAGGTAAGCAAACAGAGAGTAAAGGGGACTCATTTTTGGAATCCCCGAGGCGGTAGCATCTACGGCAAACCCTCAAGTGACCCAAGGGTTAAAAAAAATATAACGAATGAATAAAATCACTTTCAATACAAAGAGACGTAAGCGTGTCGAAATTCAAGGTGGCGCATTGTGCTGTGATTGATCGCTGCGGACGGAGACGTGTCCCGCGTCAGCTCAGCAAAGAGAGAATTAAAAGTTCCCTCTGACACAATTGAGGCAATAAAGCTAATATTTCTTTTAAAGCAGTATTTATCCCAAAGAAAAGACTCGCCGAATGCATTTGCAACAGATGGCCGTTTGTTTAAATCATTCTCGGGGCGAAGCAAAAGGAAAAAAAAATAATTAAAAATAAAAAAAAAGAGAGAGAAAATTGTGTCCTGCGAATGAACTGTTAGTTCAGAAATCCGGCGATAAATCAATCTCGGAGTATATCGTCTTTTTTTTTTTTTTTGCTGAGATTTATTCAGCCAGCTTTTCTCAGCAGAAACGGGGAACGAGCGTGTCACACCTGTAACAGAACATTGTAAAAAAATATAAAATACTAGAGGGTGACCTCATATTCTCACCAGCAGCTCGGGCTGAACGAGGACACCTATATATACGTGAATGTGAACTGTGTGAGCACAGGGCGCTGCGTATCTGAAAAAACAGTGATAGCGACCAAAAGACAAGAAGGGGTTATTCACAGAGATCCCAACTTACCCCGAAAATGCACCGAACAGTGAATTTCCCCATCCGGTGACATTTTGGGGCCATTCGGCTATTCAGAGAGCACACATTTCCCCACATTTTCTCGAATTGCCTGCACATACAGTGCCTGTTCGGCAGCAGTGAAATCCCCTATAGAAAAGCAATGGTTAATCTATTCACAGACACCGAAAAGCAGAGAAATGTCAGTGAAATGCCCTGATGTTCGGTGGTTTCATTCGGCAGGTTTAATCAGGAGAATCCCATAGGCTTCAATGTAAAAAATAATTTCCACGTCTTTATGCCCTTATAATCTCCCAACTCGACTATTGTAATAATCTTCTAGCTGACTTCCCTCTCTCCTGCCTCGCCCCCCTACAATCCATTCTGAATGCCTCCGCCAAGCTCATCCACCTCACCCGCCGCTCTGTCTCTGCCGCTCCTCTCTGCGAGTCCCTTCACTGGCTCCCCATCCACCTCACCTGTCGCTCTGTCTCTGCTGCTCCTCTCTTCGAGTCCCTTCACTGGCTCCCCATCCACCTCACCCGCCGCTCTGTCTCTGCCTTTTTCTCTCTGCGAGTCCCCTCACTGGCTCCCCATCCACCTCACCCGTCGCTCTGTCTCTGCCTCTCCTCTTTGCGAGTCCCTTCACTGGCTCCCCATCAACCTCACCCGCCGCTCTGTCTCTGCCTCTCCTCTTTGCGAGTCACTTCACTGGCTCCCCATCCACCTCACCCGCCGATCTGTCTCTGCCGCTCCCCTCTGCGAGTCACTTCACTGGCTCCCCATCCACCTCACCCGCCGCTCTGTTTCTGCCGCTCCTCTCTGCGAGTCCCTTCACTGGCTCCCCATCCACCTCACCCGCCGCTCTGTCTCTGCCGCTCCTCTCTGCGAGTCACTTCACTGGCTCACCATCCACCTCACCCGCCGCTCTGTCTCTGCCGCTCCTCTCTGTGAGTCACTTCACTGGCTCCCCATCCACCTCACCCACGGCTCTGTCTCTGCCGCTCCCCTCTGCGAGTCCCTTCACTGGCTCCTCATCCACCTCACCCGCCACTCTGTCTCTGCCGCTCCTCTCTGCGAGTCCCTTCACTGGCTCCCCATCCACTGCAGAATTAAATTCAAAATCCTTACCCTTACCTGCAAAGCTCTCACTAACTCAGCTCCCCACTACCTGTCCTCACTAATCACCAAATACACCCCAGCCCGCTCCCTAAGGTCAAACAGTGACCTGCGCCTAGCTTCTCCCCGCATCACCACTTCCCATGATACACTGCAGGATTTCTCATGCGCAGCCCCCATCCTCTGGAACGCTCTCCCTCGTACCGTCAGACTTTCCCCTAGTTTCCCTTCCTTCAAACGATCCCTTAAGACATTCCTGTTTAGGGAAGCCTACCACCCAACTCACTGATGCAACCATCAATCACTCTTACCTCGCAGTCCATCGTTCCCACCTTGCAGCCCATCACTCTCACCTTGCAGCCCATCACGCTCACCTTGCAGCCCATCACGCTCACCTTGCAGCCCATCACTCTCACCTTGCAGCCCATCACGCTCACCTTGCAGCCCATCACTCTCACCTTGCAGTCCATCACTCTCACCTTGCAGCCCATCACGCTCCCCTTGCAGTCTATCACTCTCACCTTGCAGCCCATCACTCTCACCTTGCAGCCCATCACTCTCACCTTGCAGTCCATCACTCTCACCTTGCAGTCCTCTCCTCCTGTTTCCACCCCAACCCTTCTAGATTTTAAGTTCCCACGGGAATAGGGCCCTCATCTCCTCCTGTACTGGTTTATCAAATGTTGTTTAGTCTCAATGTATTGTAGCCCTGTCTATATTGTACCCATTGTTCAGCGCTGCGGAATATGCTGGCGCTATATAAATAAAGTATAAAAATAATAATAATTATTTTAATCTGCAGCAAAAATTCTCTTTAATTACTTTTAGGATTTTTTTAGGCATTTTTTGGCATAAAATAATTCCGATATTTTTTAAATATTTTTTTCTGTAACAGACCTTTTTTATTTTTATTCGTAGCAACTTATATGTTAATTACAGACATTCTAGTTTTTTTTGTAAACAGCGTTTCAGATTTTTTGAGTTTCAATCGTTTCTTATAGGGTTTTATATGTAAATTCCAGGCATTTTCGCTCAGTAGTTTTTTTACAAACAGCGTTTAAATTTTGACACTTTCAAGCGTTTTTTTTGGTTGTTTTTTTTTACCCCGTTCATCTGCCAGTCGGCTTTTTCTGCGCTGTGATCAACGAGGCGTTGGCCTTTTCTGGAGTGTTCAGCATGTGTCTTCCGGCGGTTCCGGCGGTTTTTCTGTGGGATTGCGGCAGGTTTGCGGTGGGTTTTCCCTGCACTCCGGGCGCCCTACGGCGCTTGCTGAATACATCGCAGGGTTGGGAACTTTGATTCCCCGAAGTGCAGGGAAGCGCGTGGAGCGAGAGAGCACCGAAATGTCGGCGACATTTCAAATAACCCCCTTAATAAGACTAAAAAAAAGAAGACATTTTTATATTATAATCACGAGTTAATGAAATATCTGGAGTGCGTGGAGAGGTCCGTTATCTGCACCTCCGAAATGTTTTATAGCTTTATAACCTCAAAGGTACACGGGAAAAGAACTCCTCGACATCTCCCAAAATAATGAGGAATCTGTGGGAAACTGTCGCGTTCCTCCCCTCCTTATGATAATCCAAATAAATGAAATAAATCAATATATTTTATTTAACCAGGCGTTCAGGACATGCCGTCATTAGTGTCATGTAGCGAGATGCTTAGTGCCGTAGGATAACACACTTAATTAGATTTTTTTAATATAAAAAAGGGTCATAAAAGGGTTTATTTACTAAACTGTAAAAACGTAGGGTGACAGCGACGCACTTTAACATCTTAAATTCAGTTAATTGATCAGAGGATGTTTGGCCAACACCACAGCTGGATTTACCATAAGGCAGATGAGGGTCATGCCTACAGGTGGATGGTGGTCACTAGGGGGCCCCATATTTACTGTTTAAGCCTGTATACCTGAAGTCCAGTCTGGCAGCAGGAGGGTATAAACGCTGCAGGGAGGCATAGCACGTCCCGCGTCTTTCTGACCCTCCTCCGGCCAACCTCCCTTCCCAGCAGGCAGATCGCCATCATTGGCTGCAGGTGGACTGCCCGATTTAAGGCTCACTTGTTTCTGAGCTCCTCCGCTGCAAGGACTCTGCTCTTTCTCTAATGCATTACCAACTTCCGCTCTGCTTACTGACCACGCTCCTTTGCCACCTGCCCCTACCATGGAACCGACTGACCTCGCTTACCCGGATAGCCGCTCCTGTTGTGACACCTAAAGTTAAGACACCCCATACGCTGGGCTCCTCACTCCTCAATCCTAATACCCGGATTTGTTATTGACTGCACTGAGTCCGGTGTTCCTGACCCTGGCTCTGGTGTTTAGCGCTCTGGATATTTCTGATACCCTTGAGTTGCCTGTGGCCAGGCTATTTCTAATACTAGGGGTAGTTTTGATAGCCGGCCAATCTAAGGACCGGAGAAGGGATAGTGGTTAGTTTAGGGAGAAATTCCACACCCCCTTCTCCTGCTGCCCCGATCTGGAGATATCGTAGCGTGAAGAAGAGCTTCTACCACCCTACCCAGCATCACCAGCAGCCAGAATTTTGACTTTCCCAGCTGCGGGTCACAAGATCAGTCACTAGTGATGTCACACACAGAGAGCGGGCGACGTCATCCTCTGAGACCAATCGCTGTAGCGAGCGTTTTCAGAGAGGCAGCGATGGATCAGATCTGTGCATGCGCGTGCAGCTCCGATTAATCACTCTGTGCAGGTGCTACGAAATTAAGGTTGCAACCCGTCCGGTTTTTATCCGGACTGCCCGGGTTTTGAAGCCTCTGCCTGGTTTTGTGATGAGCCTAGCCCTGGACATGCAAATGTATGGATCCAGGCACATTAATCAGAAGAGCAGGGGTGCAGAAGGTGCCAGGCACTCGGCCCTGCAAAGCCTGGCTCCTGGATGCTCCCCCCTGTGCCCTTCACCATGCAGGGCACGGGGGGGGGTGCAAAATGCAGAGCTCCAGCTGCAGAGTCTGCCTGTGTGTATCCCCTGAGTGTTGGCTCTGCTCCCTCCATGCCGGCACCAGCAGCAGCAGCAGGTCCTGACAGAAAGAAATACAGGCAGGATTCATCACTTCCCTCTTTCTCCCTCTGCCTCCCTTTCTCTTTCCCTCCTCTCCATTCTGACCCCCTCTTTCACCCCCCCACTGTGACCCCTTCTCTTTCACCCTCTCTCGTCCCACTCTCCCCTTTTCTCTCCTCTTTCCCCCTCTCACTCCCCCCTTTTTCCCCTCTCCCCTTTTCTTTCCCCTCTCCCACACTCTCACCTTTTCTCCCCTCCTTCCCCCTCTCTCACTCTCCCCTTTTCTTTCCCCTCTCCCGCACTCTCCCCTTTTCTTTCCCCTCTCCCGCACTCTCCCCTTTTCTTTCCCCTCTCCCGCACTCTCCCCTTTTCTTTCCCCTCTCCCGCACTCTCACCTTTTCTCCCCTCCTTCCCCCTCTCTCACTCTCCCCTTTTCTCCCCTTCTCTCCCCTTTTCTCACCCCTTCCCTTCTCACACTCTCCTTTTTTTGCCCTCCCTCTCCCCTTTTCTCCCCTTTCTCTTCCCCTCTCATTTTTCCCTTTTCTCTCTTCCGCTCTTACTCTCCCCTTTTCTCCCTCTGTCCCATTTTCTCTCTCCCTCTTCCCTTTTCTATCTCTTTCTCCCTGTTTAACCCTTCCTCTCCCGCCTCACTCTCCTTTTTTCTCCCTCTCTCATTCTCCACTTTTCTCCGCCTCTCTTCTTCCATTTTCTCCCTCCCTTCCTCACTCTCCCCTTTCTTGCCTGTATATGTACAGTAAGGGCCTTATTACATTCTTCGCGCAACGTTTGCGCGCGCAAAAACGCTTTAATGCGAGGGGCAAAACCCTTCGCGCGTTAACGTCTAACGCGAGTGACCCTGCGCGAACCCTTTGAGAGCGCAATTTAGTGCGCGCATCCCACACTTAACATTGTGAGCTCAAACGCGTTTGTGCGCTGGTGCGCGCATGGTATTACAATCTTAGCGCAAAATGTAACGGACAACGTTTGCTCGCAGGATTTTAACGTCTTTGAAAGGCTGGTGGTAACGGCAAATTGTAACATCCTGACCGAACCGAAATGCGGATTCACAACGGAGAACCTCGATGCGAACTTTTATTACTAGATCCATCAAAAATGACGGCCGCTACCTTGTCTTCCGTCAGAACGTACGTCTGTTGTGCGCACAGAATGATGGACTCGCGTTAAAAATGACATTGCGCTCACTGATTTCTGCGCGCAATGGTACTTTGCGCGTATTTTTGCGCGTCGGTTTTACGAGCGCAATTTCCCGACGGATGAAAAAATGCACGAAGAATGTAATTCCAGGGGTGATTTTCGTGCGTTCACGTTTAATGTGCGTTTTTGCGCTAGGAATGTAATAGGGCCCTAAGTGTGTACAGTTTGAGGATGTTTGGGTTGAAAAGGGTTTATTTTGAGATGAAATGAGCTGATTTGGGGTTTAAAAGGTCTTGGTTGAGTTTTGGGGTGAAAGAGGCTGAAATGGGATGTGAAAGTTGAAAAGGAAGGGCGTGTATATGTATATATACTGTATGTGTGTGTGTGTGTGTCTGTGACTGAGCGAATACCGTGAGCAGCAAAAATATGTTGCCGCGCGGTGTTAGAGTGTTCAGGTTTGGCTTGAAGAAAAGGTGGCGAACCTATACCTAACATGTGTTGGTAAAGCGCACAAGTCCCCTAGAGGTGCACAGTTTGCGGTTCCTACGCTACACAAGTTGTATAGGAGCACAGATTGTGTAAAAAAGCTTCAGGCACTTCTGGGTTCGGGAAACTCTGAGCCGAAGAGGGGGAGCAGCGCTCGGCGAGTGAGAAAAGGATGGTAAAGTCACCATAATAATAAAACGTAATTGGGCAGAGATGTCAGCAGGATCCGCCCCATTATTTAAGGGCAAAAAATGGGAAACTTAAGCGGTTATTCAGAGAGCGCTGATCTGGCCCCGAAAATGCCACCAAACAGTGAATTTCCCCATACGGTGACATTTCGGGGCCATTCGGCTATTCAGAGTGCAGGCAGTTCGCCAAATTTTGGCGAATTGCCTGCACATACGGTGCCTGTTCGGCGGCAGTGAAATCCCCCATAGAGAAGCAATGGTTAATCTATTCACAGACACCAAAGAGCAGAGAAATGTCAGTGAAATGCCCTGCTGTTCAGTGGTTTCATTCGGCAGGTTTATTCAGGCGAATCCCATAGGCTTCAATGTTAAAATATTCCCTGTTTTCTTAAATATTTATTATACCGTTTATTCTTTTCACTTGCAGCAAAAAGTCTCTTTATAAATTTTTTAGGATCTTTTGGGCATATTTACAGATTTTTCCATCAAAACTTGTTTATTGTTTTTTTTTTTTTTCTTTTTTTCTGTAACAGACCTTTTTATTATCATTCATAGGATCTTATGTGTAAATTCCAGGCGTTTTCGTTCTGTAATTTTATTTGTAAACAACGTTTCAATTTTGACGCTTTCAAGCGTGTTTGTTTGTTTTTGGGGGAGGGTTTACCCCGTTCGTCAGCTTTTCGGCTGTTTCCGGCGGCTGGTCTGCGCTTTGATCAGCAGCTCAGCAGTGTGGTTTTCTGGCGTGTTTTTTGCGGCGGTTCCGGTGGGTTTTCGGTGAGTGTTCAGTGGGATTGCGGCAGGGTTACGGTGGGTTTTCCCTGCACTCCGGGGACCCTGCGGTGAATGCTGAACTGACCACAGGGTGGGGAACTTTGATTCCCCGAAGTGCAGGGAACGAGAGAGCACCGAAATGTCGGCGACATGCTCTCTGAATAACCCCCTATATTTTGGATAGTGTGCCCCTTTAAAAGTGCGTAACCGCTCAATATTTCAGCTCAGCCTGTGTATCCTGCACGGACGCTTTTATTGTGGTTGAGGGGGACGCTGTGCTTCGTTTGCGACTCAATGCATCATTGTACGGGGAGGGATACGGAGAAGGCTGCGGGGCCCGGCGTTTTATGAGCGGATGTCACGGAGTTCCGCCTCTGCACGGGTTGCTGCTGTAGCATGTGCTGTGACACGCAATAAACATGTGCAGGGCTCCTCCACGCTGGAAGCCACCGCATGTTGAAGGGCCAGGAGAGACCCCGGAGCCTCGATGTGAAATATCGTCCTGGCGCAGCCGTGACCGGAGACGCCGCTACACAACAGCAATTTAATGGGAATATTTTAATTTCAGGCTCATGACGCTGGGGATTTACACACGGCTTTGAATCAATGCGTATCCCACCCCGAGACGGACCCGTTCTCACCTGTTACACCGCGTGACGGTTATAGGGAAATATTCACAGACACTGCGCCGGACGGAAAATCACATACAGGGTTTTTCAGACTGAGACAAATTGGCCCCGAAATTGCTCCGAACAGTGAATTTCCCCGTACGGTGACATTTCGAGGTCATTCGGCTATTCAGAGAGCAGGCAGTTCGCCAAATATTGACAAGTTGCCAGTAAAATATGGTGCCTGTTCGGCGGCAGTGAAATCCCCCATAGAGAAGCAATGGTTAATCTATTCACAGACACCGAACAGCAGAGAAATGTCAGTGAAATGTCCTGATGTTCTGTGGTTTCATTCGGCAGGTTTATTCAGGCGAATCCCATAGGTTTCAATGTTAAAAATATTCCCCTTTTTATTAACCCCTTCACTGCGGATGACGTGTGGGGAACGTCCTAGCAGGCTCCTGCGGTATGCGGAGGGAGGACGTTCCCCACACGTCATCCACTTACCTAGAGCTAAGTGCTTACTCACCTCTCTCCTCCAGGGTCCCACGACATTCTCACTTCTTTGAAGTCAGATGCCGCTTATAAGGGCCCTCCCGACGTAATGACGGCATTGCGTCGGACGCGATGAGGTCATTTTCAGGCGACCACCCGGCACAGCCAGGAAATCACCTGAAGAGAGGGGGGTACTTTCAGATCCCTCTCCCTCCCGATCGGGAGGATGTAGAAGTCAAAGGCAGGTATCACTTGGAAGGGCAGTGTCTGCCCTTTCAAGAGATGGCTGTCTTTAACCCCTGAGGTGCCAGACCGCGATCCGGCGCCAATCGGCGCTGGATCGCAGCCTAGTTCCGGTAGGGGCTGCCATGTTAGATGGTGGCTCCACCTCGGGACCTGATGTCATCGCGCATGGCGCGATGATGCCAGTTAGCCGGGGAACCCCTAGCGGCCCAGGTATTTCCTAAGGAATCCCATGGTGCAGATAGTGGGTTCATTTGAACCCCCATATCTTCTGACCGGTGGCAGCTAGAGAGTCATGTCATTCGAAAGGTCAGATCACGGCCTTTCCAATGATACCAAACAAGACCATGTTTAAATTAAGAAAAAAATATTAAAAATAAAATAAAAACAAGTTTTTTCTGTGTGTTATTTTTATAAATGTAACGAGTTCCCATTTCTAATTTTTTTTTAGCAAGCGCACCCCATAGACATTATAACCGCAAAGGCTCGCATGATAAAATGTGAAAAAAAAAACACTTTACACACTGTAGATGATTGAAAATCCACATTTTATTGCATTTTTTGTGATAATATTCAGGCAGGACATGACGTATACATATAATAATAATAAATTATGAATCTGCCGGAAATAATGATATATAATTTGTCTGGGTCCTATAATAAAACGTGGCTTCAAATCACGTTTAAACATGATGAGCGAAACCGTTAAAAATGAGCTCAGCACAGAGGCGTGAAATGGCTCAGCAGTGAAAGGGTTAATTTGCAGCAAAAAGTCTCTTTATTTATTTTTTTGAAAAAATAAATAAAAAAAAAGACCTGTTTATCATTATTCATAGGACCTTATATATTATTTCCAGACATTTTCATGCAGTATTTTTTTTGCAAACACCTTTTAAAAGTTGCCGTTATTTTTTTTATATCTTTTTTACCCATTCATCGCTTTGTGGCTTTTTCCAGCAGCCGGTCGGCTCTCTGTTCCGTCGGTCATCAGCTTTTTCAGATCAATTTGGTGGATCGTTGGAAGCATTCAGCTGGTTTTGGGATAGATTCGGTGATTTTACGTCGGTTTTTACGATCGATTTGGTGGTTTTGCAGCGGGTTTTTTTCAGATGCTTTCAGCGGCTTGTTCACTGCATTCCGGGGACCCTGCGGTGATTGCTGATTTCACGGCAGGGTCGGCGAAACGACTAGCCGAAGTGCGGGGAACAGGACAGCACCGAAATCATAGGGGTCTATTCTCAAAGCACTGAATTTGAAAGCAATTTTGGTGCTTTGCATTTCGGCAATTCATTCAATCCCATCAAAAATACAGTGCGCCGACTATTCACCAAATGTTCACCGTATTGTGCCAAAAATGGAGCTGTCAAAGCAGTTATTGGACGTTGGCGAAAAGTGCCAATAAGCGGCGAAATTACCTCGACGAGTTTCACCAAGGTAAAAAAAAAAAAAGGAAGTCTCCAATCCTCCTTATTGGAGGTTAAAGCAATAAAAACGTATTCAAAGATGTATCTAAATAATAAAAAAAAAAAGATCCTTTAAAAAAAAGATTTTAAAAAACAAATAAGAAAAATGTCTTAAAGAAAACCAAAAACTACAAAAAGGACTTTTAAAAAGTAGCGAAAAGGAATTTTAAAGAATAATAAAAAAATTCTTTTAAAAAATAAAAAGATAAAAATGTTGTTAAAAAAAACAAAAAATACATAAATATAGGTCTTTTAAAAAACACAAAACATAAAAAGGGTTTTTGCAAAAAATAAAAAGAATAAACCTGCCCCAGGGAATGAACGTGGCCATTTGGTGCTGCCGGTCAATCACATTCAGCAGACGAGTGGGTCGACTACCAAGCCTGGTGGCTGCTGTTCAGATGGTGTTGACTGTTTAACACAGAGAGAGCAGAGTTAGACAAAGAAAGAAGAAGGTCCACAAGGGTTGTGTTTATCTGTAGGAGCAGCAGTGTTTCGGTCTGACACTAAAGACCTTCCATGTCAGATCTGGTGACCCTGAGCCATCAGGACTAGGGATGTGCATGGCTGAAAATTAGTTTCTTTTAGTTTCGTTAAGTGTTTTTAAATCATTTCGTTTTGGAATTTTAAGTCATTGACTCGGAGGCGAGTATTTGCTTCTCTTTTCTGAAATTTAGTGACAGCAGCAAGAGAAAAAAGTGAACAAGCGAAAATCTAACATAACTTCCCCTTAGCCCCTCCCACTAGTCCATAATCCCCTGCGGTCCATGTCTATATATAGGGCTTGAACCCGGAAATGCACCCTCTTTTCTGCTGCTGCAGCAGGAGATAAGTATATTTTCTCTCTCACTGTTTAAAATAACTCTATATACTGATATAATATTGTATTATTTACACCGCTGGCTGTTTGGTCGTCCCGGCTTCAACCTAGGGGCGACCACCGGCCTTTTTTCTGCTTTATTTATTTTACTTGGTTTTTATCATTTAAGTTATGTGAGTTTTCCCGTTTTTTCGCGGGCATTTACCCGCGCGCTGTACTACCAACGCGTCTCTCAGCGCGAGATAGCCCTCACACAGCTGCGCCGTGACCACGCCCCCTCGCGCCACTTAGATTTACCTCAGACCGCAGCCATGCCAAAACGCCGAGTTAAATCCAAACATCTTTCTCCCTCTCCCTCAATGAATGACTCAGACTCGGGGGAGGGTTCAGTGATGGCAGACGAATATCATGAGACCAGTGACTCACTTCAAGACACGGTACCCCACCCTGACGTTACCCCACCGCCTGAACCCACTTTAGGCCCTTTAATGCAGGCTTCTATTTCAGCAGCTGTTCAGTCTGCGGTCTCCAACCTCTCAGTTGATCTCCACCGCTCCCTAGAAGTAGTAATGGCAGCTGTAAAAGCCCTTCCAACCACACCTACACCTTCTAACCCTCACTCAACAGAACCTTCATCTTCCCATAATATAGGACAAAAGGCAATTTACAAAACTAAACATATTAACAGAGGGGCTGGCAACCTCGCAGCACTGCCAATATATGATACCGAGTCCCCATCTCGGAAAAGAGCCCAAGATCGCTGGGCACATTTGGCGATCGTCCCCAAAAAATATAAATATGATTATGACATGACTCCCACCGAGGAGACCACTGGAAAAGAACTGGTATTAGCCACCAACCGTGGCGATGATGATTATCCCCAGAAGGGGATGAGGATGAGATAGCGCTATATGCACCTGAGGATGACCTCTTTGAATACAATGAGTCAGAGGAACCCCCACCCTTTTACCCTTTCCCCAAAGGGACCCCCTATTTTGTCCAGAAGACCTATCCCATCCTCAATCCACCGCATGGTACCCTTTACCACATGTAGAGAAATGGGTGGATGCCAACATTAGACGGCCTCTAGACAAGGCCACCAGACAAAATATGAGGGCCGAAAGCCCACGCCCTTCAACCACGGGCAAAACTTGCGTCACCCCAGAGATTGACCCATCGATAATAAAATTTATAACTAATCATGGGTGGTCCCCCAAAACGGGCCTAGATCATGCCTTCCGCACCTGAGAAGACAAACTATTAGACATGTCTGGTCCCCTAATCAGATTATTTAATATAGCAGAGGAGGCTAAGCTTGCGAACTCCACTTTATCACCTACCCTAGTCCACGATTGGGTTCTTAGAGCCCTATCATTTTTCAGCAATGCTAATGCCGCCTTGGCAGCTGAACGTCGAAAAACCATACTCCTCAAGGTGGATAATCAACTGACGGCTATTGCAGATACCGATTTAGGCAGTGACGCACAAGGATTTCTTTTTGGGGAGGCCTATGTGAAGAGTATGGGCACTTATGCCAATACTTTTAATTCATTGGAGAAAATATCCTCTTCACTGAAACGTGTGTTTAGAGGTAGAGTTTTTGACAGGGCCGGTAGATATAGGGGACGCCCTACCGGCCGTCAAGGAACCACCACCAGGTCTTTTCCCAGTCCCGCTGCACAACAACCAACAGAATATCA
Organism: Leptobrachium leishanense; assembly: GCA_009667805.1. Lineage (NCBI taxonomy): Eukaryota > Metazoa > Chordata > Amphibia > Anura > Megophryidae > Leptobrachium > Leptobrachium leishanense. Next base: position 458,804,312 of record CM019064.1, on the reverse strand, counting down.
ACCTACCGGTTCCTTCTTCCCCTCACGCACCCGTCCTTGGTGGACTCGGGGCTTCAGAGGCTCTAGGACCTCATTCCGCAGCAGACGACCCCTAGGTAAGACCTCTACTAATATCTCCCTCGCCAGGGATTCAGGTTGGGGGTCGGATACGTTTGTTCATAGACAGATGGTGAACCCTTACATCGGATCCATGGATTCTGGATACGGTGCAAGGGTTCACAATTTCCTTTGTGTTAATTCCAACACAACATTCCATTCCAACACCGTTACACTTCCCTCGGGAACAAGAGATACTGATGGACAAAGAGGTACAAGAATTATTAGAAAAAGGGGCCATACAAACAGCCCCGCCATGTCAACAGGCTTTGTAAGCAATTTGTTTCTGGTTCGCAAAAAAGGGAGGTGGACCAAGACCAGTAATCAATTTGAAACACCTCAACTTACATGTGTAATACAACCATTTCAAGGTGGGAGGTATGCACTCTCTCAGGGACATCCTTCTTCCGGGGGATTGTATGGCAAAACTCGACTTAAAAGACGCTTATCTCACGGTCCCAATCCACAAATCCTCTCGAGATTATCTTCGGTTCGAATGGAGAAGAAAGATGTGGATGTTCAAATGTCTCCCTTTCGGACTATCCTCAGCCTCGTGGGTTTTTACGAAACTACTAAAACCGGTGGTGACATCTCTTCGAGAACGTGGAATTCGCCTGGTTATATACCTGGACGATATACTGTTGATGGCAGATACCAAAACTATACTACTGTCCCATCTACAATGGATGATAGACACTTTTCAAAGCCTTGGGTTCCTCATCAATATGGAGAAATACTACACGACACCTACACGGAACTTGGAGTTTCTCGGATTGATGGTAAATTCTACTTCAATGACTCTTCATTTACCAATTCAGAAGATGGCTTCAATCCCAAAAGAAATACATTCTCTTCTCCAGAAAGAACACAGCACGCTTCGATGTCTGGCCAGAATTATCTGCCTGCTGGCAGCCACTCGCCTGGCAATACCTCCGGCTCCACTATACTACAGAGCCCTCCAACGCTTGAAGGCCTGGTTTCTCCGCAAGGGCCATCAATACTCTGCTCAAGTGACTCTCACAGACGAAGCCCATTTGGATCTGTCCTGGTGGATCGAGAACCTCCAATATTGGAACGGGAAACCTTTGATTCCACCTGCTCCAACGATTATCATAGAATCGGATGCTTGCCGCACCGGATGGGGTGCCCGACAAGGTCCCCTGGAGAGAGGAGGTCGTTGGTCCACAATAGAATCATCTCTCCACATAAATTGTCTGGGATTGTTGGCAGGTCTGTTCGCAATACAATGTTTCACAAAGGGTCAACAAGATCAATCCATCCTCCTAAGATTGGACAACCTGTCGGCAGTAAGAAGTATCAACTGTCTAGGAAGCCTGAGATCGGAACCTCTCTCTCTAATAGCAAAGAAGTTTTGGTCCCATGCTTCACCCACAAACTAACCATCCTAGCTCAATTCATTCCGGGAATGACAAATCTCGTGGCAGATTGTAACTCCAGGCACACAGAGGACTCCGGAGACTGGAGACTGCACTCCTCGATGTTTGCAACCCTTGTCACTCGTTGGGGTCCCTTGGACATAGACCTCTTTGCCTCGAGAATCAACAATCAAAGACCACGCTTTTTCAGTTGGCGTCCAGATCCAGAAGCATTAGCGACGGACGCTTCCTACAGAATTGGGTCGGACCACGACATTATGCGTTTCCTCCGTTTACCATGATAGTGAGAACGTTAGCACTCATTCGCGTCCAACAAGCTACTATAGTGTTGATAACACCTCTATGGAAGGGCCAACCATGGTTCCCGTCCCTGTTAGAGTTGTCGATAGAGTTACCACGAATCTTCCCTGTACGCTCGGACTTATTACTGAATCCGGAGGAACAACCTCACCCACTGTTCCATCTGGGTCACTGCAGACTGGTGGCATGGTTGGTCTCGGGGGACTTGGACCTCTCCATGGCATTTCGGAACAGACTCGCTCCCTGCTCTTGGAGGCATGGGCTCCGGGGACCCGTTCCGCTTACAACTCAGCTTGGCGAAACTGGTTTAGCTGGGGTGTGGAAAGACACCTGGATCCATTTTCAGCCCCTGTAAATTGTTTATTAGATTTCCTTACGGAACTGTTTCATGAGGGTCGAGCATATCGTTCTATCAATGTTACCAGGTCGGCTATTTCGGCTTCCCATATAGGTTTTCACGGGGTACCTATAGGTCGCCATCCATTAGTGTGCCGTTTGTTAAGAGCCATTCGTTTAACGCGTCCCCCAGCTCCACTTTATAACTCTACCTGGGATGTCACAGTGATCCTCCAATTTCTGTCTAGTTGGCCTTCTAATGAAGTTCTGTCCAGCCGTCAATTGTCAGCTAAATTGTTGATGTTATGTTGTCTCTTCTCCTGTAAACGAGTTAGTGATGTACGTGCTTTGGATATTCCATCACGTTCTTTCGGTCCAGATGGGGTTACGTTTGATATCACTCGTCGTACAAAAACAAACGTAACCTCTGTTTTTTACCCTTATGTTACAGATCACCCTTTTATTTGCCCGATAAGGTGTTTACAGGAGTACGAATCTCGTACGAGTCCTTTTCGCACTAGTGGGAATTCTCCTCTATTTTTGACTCTTAAAGCTCCTCATAATCCGGTATCTTCAGCATCTCTAGCCCGTTGGATGCGTTGGCTTATGTCGGAAGCAGGTATTGATGTCTCGTGTTTTGGTGCTCCCTCTGCTAGAAGTGCTATGGTTTCGTCCTCTTTTTCCTTGGGATGTCGTTTAGAGGATTTGATGCGAGCCGCAGATTGGTCTCGAGAATCCACGTTACGTACCTTTTATTTAAAACCGGTATTACATTGGTCTACCCTGATTCTAGACAAACTTTGAACAAGCAAATAGGAGCCTCCGAGTCAATGACTTAAAATTACTAAATTTTCCTATTACCATAACGGAAAGTTAGAATTTTAATAATGACTCAGAGGAGAGTATTTCCCTCCTCTCCCACCCACATAATAAAGTTTTATATGTTTGCTGCATACAATTTAATAAACTATTTTTCAATAAACAATTGCTACTGTTTTCATTTCACGTTTTGTCACGGTTGTTACCATTCTGATATAATAACAATAAACAAATTATTACATTATTTGACTTCTCTCGGGTCTTTTATTCCAAGTTGGTCTTTGACTGCCAGTAACAGAATTCTATCTAATCCCTGGTCCGTGTTTTCTGCTTCATTTTCAGCTTCATAAATGGATTACAACACCTTCCAGTCATGGCTGGTCCTCTACACTCTTCGACTTCCGGAACTGGTCAAGTTTCTTCTAAGTTGAATCCACCTTTCCTCGTTCCTGTTGGATTTCCTGTTGTTTTCGTCCTTATCCTGTTATCCGCAGTCAGAAAAGAGGGCGCATTTCCGGGTTCAAGCCCTATATATAGACATGGACCGCAGGGGATTATGGACTAGTGGGAGGGGCTAATGGGAAGTTATGTTAGATTTTTGCTTGTTCACTTTTTTCTCTTGCTGCTGTCATTAAATTTCAGAAAAGAGAAGCAAATACTCGCCTCCGAGTCATTATTAAAATTCTAACTTTCCATTATTGTAATAGGAAAATTTAGTAATTTCGTTTCGTATTTCATTTTGGATCGATTTGAAATTTGGAATCAATTTGAATTTCATATATCAATTCGATAGTTGATATCAATTCGAATTTTGGATCACTAGCTAAAACCACAATTAATCTAATTTTGCTGTTTAAAGAAAAGCTAGGGTTAAATTTTAAGCTGTGTCACAGATTTAGTATTTGAGTCAATTTAAACAGTGAAACAAAATTAATTTGTTTCATAAAGTCCTTTGCTGACTATTACTTGTATTGTAAGTTAAGATTAATTCGATAGTTGATATCAATTTGATAGTTCATTTCCAATTCAATAGTTGATATCAATTATTCAAATTTTTATTTTATGATGATGACACAGTGTAAAACGAAATACATTTGTTATATACCGTTTCGTTTCGAATTCGTATCGTATCGATTCATTATTTGGAAGTACTTCCGAATACGAATTATCAAATTTAGTTCCAAATTCCGAATTTTTCTGAAACAAATGCACATCTCTAATCAGGGCCCTCACTGGTGCAGTAGTCTAAGTTCTCCCATGTACCCTTCTATTTGTGTCAGACCAGTGTTTGGTGAAGGTATTCGCCTGTGTCCACTGTGGAGGGAGAGCACGATTATTGGGTCTCCATCAACCATTGGGGAGGACCGAGTGGTCACAGCACAGAGAGCTCTCTGCAGCTCCTGACCAGCAACACAATGGGACAGGAAGACAGAGAAAAGGAGACCAAGATGTGATATGGGATGTCAAGGGTGGCTAAGGTGAAAAAGAAAGTTAGTTACAGGTATAAAGATAGATATGAGATAGATAGATAGATAAGGGATAGATAGATATGGGATAGATAGATAGATAGATAGATAGATAGATAGATAGATAGATAGATAGATAGATAGATATGGGATAGATAGATAGATAGATAGAGATAGATAGATAGATAGATAGATAGATAGATAGATAGATAGATAGATAGATAGATAGATAGATAGATATGGGATAGATAGATATGGGATAGATAGATATGAGATAGATAGATAGATATATAGATAGATAGATTTATAGATAGATAGATAGATAGATAGATAGATAGATAGATAGATAGATAGATAGATATGAGATAGATAGATAGATAGATAGATAGATAGATAGATAGATAGATAGATATGGGATAGATAGATAGATAGATAGATAGATAGATAGATAGATAGATAGATAGATAGATAGATATGGGATAGATAGATAGATAGATAGATAGATAGATAGATAGGATAGATAGATATGGGATAGATAGATAGATAATGAGATAGATAGATAGATAGATAGATAGATAGATAGATAGATAGATAGATAGATAGATATGAGATAGATAGATAGAATAGATAGATAGATAGATAGATAGATAGATAGATATTGAGATAGATAGATAGATATGGGATAGATAGATATGAGATAGATAGATATGAGATAGATAGATAGATAGATAGATAGATAGATAGATAGATAGATAGATAGATATGGGATAGATAGATAGATAGATAGATATGGGATAGATAGATATGGATAGATAGATAGATATGAGATAGATAGATAGATAGATAGATAGATAGATAGATAGATAGATAGATAGATAGATAGATAGATAGATAGATAGATAGATAGATATGAGATAGATAGATAGATAGATAGATAGATAGATAGATAGATAGATAGATAGATAGATATGAGATAGATAGATATGAGGTAGATAGATATGAGATAGATAGATAGATAGATAGATAGATAGATAGATAGATAGATAGATAGATAGATATGGGATAGATAGATAGATAGATAGATAGATATGGATAGATAGATAGATAGATAGATAGATAGATAGATAGATAGATAGATAGATAGATAGGGATAGATAGATAGATAGATAGATAGATAGATAGATAGATAGATAGATAGATAGATAGATATGGGATAGATAGATAGATAGATAGATATGGGATAGATAGATAGATAGATAGATAGATAGATAGATAGATAGATAGATAGATAGATAGATAGATATGGGATAGATAGATAGATAGATAGATAGATAGATAGATAGATATAGATAGATAGATATGGGATAGATAGATAGATAGATAGATAGATAGATAGATAGATAGATAGATAGATAGATATGAGATAGATAGATAGATAGATATGGGATAGATAGATAGATAGATAGATAGATAGATAGATAGATAGATAGATAGATAGATATGGGATAGATAGATATGGGATAGATAGATAGATAGATAGATAGATAGATAGATAGATATGAGATAGATAGATAGATAGATAGATAGATAGATAGATAGATAGATAGATAGATAGATAGATAGATATCATGGGCTCTATGCTCTCTTTCTTTTTTATGGACTCACTTGTAAAGTAGAATTGGGTATAATAATGTGTCTAATGCTTGTAGGAACATGTCTCCATTAGGCCTGAGCACTATGACCTTGGCATTCTCGGAAAGTTAATGGAAAGATGATAATTCCAAGGAATTAACTTCTCCTAATTAAAAGAGGAACAGATGTCAGGGTGAGCTGCGAAGGTGCTAGATCCCACATAGACCTTCTCTTTCATCTTCATTTCTCTAACTGGTCCTGAGATTAGCCAGGATCGGAGGGAATTACTGTATCTTTTTCCAGTCACTTAGAGAAGTCCATGGGGATATTGTTATGAAACAGGTTTTCCAAAATATCAGTTCTCCATCTACAGTCTCTTGACTGAAGCCAGAAAGCAAGGTTCTAAGATCTATGCGGTCGAATGAGCCTCTTGCTGGATCTTAGGGAATCCCACCACCTGCCAACGTCCGACCAAACATGAACGACTCAAAATTCAATGTAAAACACTTTCTAACCTACTATCTTTGGCAGGTCTGAGATCGAGAGGGGAACGTGGCCACCGAGGCCTAGTTGTGATGCAAATTGTGTCGTCTTGCACTCATGGACATCAGGAGGTTTGGCCTGGTTGCTCACTGGTTGCACATATGCAAGCAAGGCATTAGCGCTCATGTATGGGCTTACCAAGCTAGATTTTAAGTATTCCATCACCACATGTTCCATTAAACAGGCATTTACGGTGCATTTTCCCTTATCCATCCTCGGAAAAGTGGGTGACATCCTAAAGTTGCCGGTTGACTGGGAGGATTTAGGGAATATCATTGGTCACACTGTCGAAACGTGTGACTCAACAGATCTGTGCAATAAACAAGTGAGGTGCGATCACTCTGGATCACGGTCCTTCTCTCTGAAAGGACAACAGTCCAGGACACAAGAGTGGGGACTCTTGGCCAATGTCCAAGAACAGCATAGAGCTTCCACACAAAGGGATCCCTGTCCTGCGTATGAAAGCGCTACCTTCCTTTTCAGATGAAAGCAGAAAAAATAAGAAAACATTGAAGAGTGGCTAGAGACATTTAATGGAAATCCGATGCCGCGGTCCCTTCGTGAGCAGCGGAGTCATTTGCCGTGTTTTGTCCGGACTCCAGCACAGGTAATAAATTCTGTCAAACAGAACACGACCAGCGTTTTATAAACCTAGTGTGACTCGTACAATGGGTGTTGGGTTGCCCTGTTCCAACATATCATGAAGCAAGGAGTGGGGGCTGTGCGCTATCCGCGTCCTTTCACGGGTTCATGGCTTGTATCATAACGTAGTAACTTAGTCATGTGAGTTAAAAAAAACGGCAAGTCTGGCTTTTTTCTGTGTCCGTTGTTCGATCCAATACAAAAGGACTTTCTTATAGCTTATGTTTAATATTGGAATTATTAGGGCACAGTTTGTCAATAACAACATAATGCAGACCCCAAAAGTGCTAATTATGGGCTATTTTCGGATGTGCTGAACTCCCATATATTCTTATAAAATTTAGGGGGGACTGTATCAAATTCAGAGCCACAAACCCCTGTCAAGTGGCAATAGTTTCAGACGAAACAAATTATGTGTTTCTGCTTTATCGTTTCATGAGATCATTTGTTGCATTTTGTTTTGAATCATTTTGTTATATCGATTCAGATTGGTTTGTTATATAATTTCTTTACATTTTGCTTTGGATGGTTTAATTAGATTTTTTGTTACATTATGTTTTGGATGATTTCGTTATATCTTTTCAGGTTGTTTCCTTATATTGTCTCATTCCATTTTATTTTTTATTGTTTCGTTATATCATTTCAGACCGTTTCGTTATATTGTTTCGAATCATTTGGTTTTGAACCACCTTTTTATTATATCATTTCAGATTGTTATGTTGTTTTGTTACCGATTGATTTGGATCGCTTTGTTATATAATTTGTGAAATATTTTACCATATCATTATATTGTTTCAAATTGTTTAGATACGTTGTTTCATTACGTTATGTTTTGGATTGTTTGTTATATCATTTGTCAAATATTTTATCATATCATTATATTGTTTTGAATTGTTTTGATACATTGTTTCATTACATTATGTTTTGGACCGTTTTGTTATATAATTTGTGAAATATTTTATCATATCGTTATATTGTTTCAAATTGTTTTGATACATTGTTTCATTACATTGTGTTTTGGATTGTTTTGTTATAGCATTTCAGATCGCTTTGTTATATCATGCAATAATTCATATATGTGAATAATCCATACAGCGCATATCATTTGTGCTATAATGTTAAACAGTAATATACAATGTGTCCTGTGATTTTTCAAATTGCACATGCATGTTCATAAAACCAAGTGCATAAAAATGTGAAATGAATCAATAAATGAATAACAATATTTATTTGTTTTCAATGTTGCCACATTTTTTGACTCTCTCGGTGCCTCTCAAAAACAAAAGGTAGACACAACATGTACCGGCTGGGTGGAGTAGAGGTAATGTCACTGCTCTGCATGGAGAGAGCCTGTGGAGTCATGGGTTCGCAGCGAGCAACCTCTCCAGTAAGTGTCCTTGGACAAGACACCTAACGGTACATACTCGCCACCCAGGACATACTTGAAAACGAGAGAAATCTCAATGTATCCTTCCTGGTAAAATCCTTTCTCAAAAAAAACCCATAAGAACCAGTCCAATTGGCTCTGGGGAGCAGCATCTCTGGCCAGATAGAGAGTGGCACTGACCTGACCATCTTTTATGGTGTAGAGCACTTGAACAGACCACAAACACAGAGAGACGGGACTCCCATAAAACCATAAGATATCAGAGCAAAATAAAGATGAAGTTGCACTCACTAATTGCTTCGTGGATCTAAAGTCTCATGTATGGTGCCTCCAACACTCTTATAGTTGAGTGCCCAAACCCTCAAATATTTCCAGGGTCATTGCTTACACATGATGTAGATCTTCTTGGAAACAGAGCCTAGTGACCTGGTGAGAAGCTTTTCCCATATAATCTGAGCCTTACTGCTAGCGGATGTTACCGGGGAAGGAAGGTTCCGCCAGAGAGGAGTAACAGCACGGGCCGGTATCAGCTGCACAGGGGGGCAGCACCTAAAACTTTAAGGAGGAATGGAGTGTATGGACCTCGTGCCTGCACGTTTTTATATTCTTTTGTTTCGTTATATCATTTTGGATCACCAGCTCCACTTATCAGAGATTGATTACAATACAGAATTGTGAACATTTTTGGGGGGGGGGGCTGAAAACATAACCAGAGTCAGGCATTGAGATGTACACGCTGGAAAAAAAAAATTGTGTCGTTTTTAACGGAAATAATTACATTTTGTTTCAGATCATGTAGTTATATTGTTTCAGATTGTTTCATTACATTTTGTTTTCGAATCGTTTCGTTATATCATTTTGGATTATTTATGTTTTGATTGTTAGGTTATATCGTTCGGATTGTCTCATTACATAGTTTCTTATTTCTTTAAAAAAAAAAATTGAGAAAGTATTTTACCAGGAAGGATGCATTGAGATTTCTATCATTTTCAAGTATGTCCTGCGTGACGAGTATGTACCGTTAGAGATGTTACCTCTGCTCCACCCAGCCGGTATTTATTTTGGATCGTTAGAATCTATTGTTTCATTTTATAATGTCAGCTCATTTTGTTATATCGTTTTGGATTGCAACTGAAGCTCCCTCCATCTTTGTGCCCTCACCCTCCTTGGCACCCTTGCCCACACTATACACAGCCTCTGTGCCTGTTTGATGCTGGTCTCCTGCCAAGGGACCGTGGACCAATGTATCAAAGACAACTCTAAAAGACAATGGGCATAAGTGGGCACCTAAGGGTTAACATGTTAATTGTATTGGTAAACTGATTGTATTTTTGGAGTTTAACCACTTCGCTGCTGAGGACGCGCTGAGCGCGTCCTCAGCAGTCCCGCTGGTATGCGGAGGACGCGCTGAGCGCGTCCTCCCATCGGGGTCAGCGTTCGGCCGGGTTCCGGCCGATCGCTGGCCCCTCCGGTGCGGGCTGACATCCTGGATGTCAGCCCGGCATCCGGACCAGCAGCCGCCAGAATTAGGTGTCATCGCGGGGGCGCGATGACACCTAATTCAGGCGCCCCCCCCGCATGTGCGGAGGAGGCGCCTGAAAGGGAGGGGGGGAGGTCCTTCGGACCTTCTCTCCTCCCGATCGGCGGCGCAGAGGGGGTTAACCCAGGCATCATTTGGAAGGGCACAGCCTGCCTTTCCAAATGATGCCTGGCATTAACCCCTGGGGAGCTGGATCGCGAATCGGCGCTGAAAAGCGCCGGTTCGCGATCCTTTCCCGGAGCTGGCCGACATCTTGGATGTCGGCCAAGCCTCCGGGAACTCCCCCAGAGGACTGGCGTCATCGTGCGTAGCACGATGACGCCAGTCCTAGACTTAACCCCTAACTGCCACCAACTGTGGAGATAGGGAGTTCCAATGAACTCCCTATCTCCCGATCCGTGGCAGCTAGGGGTTAAATTTTGGTATGGTTGGATCGGCCAGAGCATGGCCGTTCCAACGATACCAAACATGAAAGTGAAAAATTTTGTAAAAAAAAATAAAAAATGAAAAATAAAAATAAAAAAAAAAATTAAAAACAAAAATTAAAAAAAAAAAAATAAACACTTTTTTTTTTTTTTTTTTTGGTTTGTTAATGCAGCAATATTGTTCCCATTTCAATTATAATGTGAACAATGATGCTGCACTAACGATTTTTGTATGCGGTGCGTTTGTTAAAAATAGTGTCATTTTCCCCAAAAAAAAATGTAACGAGACCCCATCTCTAATTTTTTTAACAAGCGCACCCCATACAAAATATAACCGCAATTGCTCGCATGTTAAAATGTGGAAAAAAACACTTTACACATTGTAAATTATTGAAAATACATATTTTATTGCATTTTTTGTTATAATATACAGACATGACATAACGTATACATATAATAATGACATATTATGAATCTACTGAGTCTGACGGAAAGAACGATATATAATATGTCTGGGTCATATACTAAAATAAGCCTTCAAAACACGTTTAAACATGATGCGCAAAACAGGTAAAAATGACCTCAGCATAGGGGCGGGAAAAGCCTCAGCAGCGAAAGGGTTAACTTTTGTCAGTAATCTAATGTAGACGTATTGTCTGTACTGTCTATCCCTGTCTGTGTGATTGTTTGCCTCAAGATTGATCTGAAGTTCAGTTGTTGTAATGTGTTAAGCCCATCTGTTGTTTTACACTAATCAAGGTTTCTGTATCTTCTGAAGGAATTCACATCCCCCTCATGAATGTATTCTGTTAAATGTGTCATTTTACCACCACCTCCTGCTTCCCATATAAACTCCATTTCAAATTAAAGATCATTATTCTTCCCTGCACTAAGTCTTGTCTGGTGTTTGGGGAGAGATACATAGAATTATACAACACTCCCTTAAGTTCTGGCTAAGGATTGTGAGAGAAGGAAAGCTGATGCGCATCTGCTTGACTGGAAAGTAGAGACGGACACTGTAACAGGTTTGGGTCTGGTCCACAAGGCAAAGGTCAGTAAACCACAGTTGCTGTTACAATCTGGTGGCAGCGGTGGGATTTCCCTTCTCGAAACTGCAGCAGAGATACATCACGGACTAAGCACAGAAAGCGAGTGATTGGCGGGACACCATGCTAAAATGGAGAGAGACTTTACTAGGAGAGTGAGAGAATGCCTTGAAAGGTATGGTCCGAATCCCAGCCATGCCATTATTACAAAGGTGATGGTAGAAGTAAGCAAGTTACAGACAGAGGAGACAAAACGTGCCCATGAAATCCAGATGATGGAGATGGAACATCAAATCCAGAGGTTGGAGTTTGAACAGAGAGCAAAAGAACCTGTATCCTCATGGAGTTATGGAGTGGAAGCAGCAATGCTGTGCCACAGACAAATGGAAGAAGGAGATCACCCTTCATGCCTCTGGGAAGGGAGACAGTCCCTTAGAGTGTTCACTGGAATGATCTGCAGACAGGGATACCCGGGAGGAGAAGGTGTGACTTCTTTAGAGTGACAATTGGAAGCCCTGGGAGGCTTTGAAGTGCGTGAGTCCTCCATACTGCAGAGAGAGGTACAGGAAACTTACACTATGAAAAAGACCATTGTTCAGGAGGCCCCAGTCCAGGGTGAGGATTTGGCTATTACGACGTCCCAGCAATGGTGTGAGGTGCCAGGAGACTGTATAGTTAACATGTCTACCCCATCATGGATGGAAATCCAGAGAACCTGCTTTACTGGAGAGAAGGGATGGATGCTGTAACAGGTTTGGGTCTGGTCCTCAAGTCGGAGACCAGTAAACCCCAGTTGCTGTTACACGTATCATTTCGTTTTGGATTGTATCTATTGCTGACTTTTAAATCGTTTCGGAATTACCAACTCAATTATGCTGTCGATTTTTTTGCATCAACTTCAAAATGTAACAGTAACACATGCTATTCTGCTGACATGAACTCAAATACAAAGCAGTGGAACAAAAAGCAAGGGGGCGCTGAAGTGGCTATAGGTGGAGGGAAACACGGATGGGGAACAGTACAGCAGCTAAGAACTCGAAGGGTCTATCCCAAAAGACCCAAATAGTGATGTGAAGATAAAGGGGAAAGAGACCAGCGCTGTGAAGTGGGGTCCTTGTACCAGCGCTGGTCTCTTTCCCCTTTATCTTCAAATACAAAGCAAACAGCACCCAAGACGACACCAAAATAAGGATGGGATTTATTATATAAATATTTGAATATTAACATCCAGGGATCACTATATATATCTCATTGATAGACAGACAGACAGATAGATAGTGTGATGTAAGTCACTTCGGACTTGGGGTGCATGGGGATGGAGTCATATTTGTAGGGTGCAGGACTCATAAACAATATTTGCCCATTGCCCTCTCTTGTGTGCAGAATGTTGGTATAATTGTAATTATGCAAGAATGTCATTGTCTGTTACTATCTGCTGATCAAATTAGTCTTCCAGTAAACCTGCTCTCAGAAAGTTGTACATATCTGATTAACAGCTCCTCAAATATAATCGTCATTGTCAGACAAACACCGCCTGTTTTAAACTGCAATCTGTTAATCACTATTGTCTAATGTTTAATGTAAATGTCTACTTAATCTAATCCAAAATGTAAATGTTTGTGTAAATGTCTACTTAATCTAATCCAAAATGTAAATGTTTGTGCAATTATCTGTGTCAGTCTGATTAGGTCCCCCTAGAAGATGTTGAGATTTTGCGAATGTAAATGACCCCTGTTTGACCACATAAATATCTGTGCTTGTCCTCTGATTAAACCAGTTCTATTCTGACCCTACTTGAAGTCACGACTAAGGTTTTAGGTAGCAGCTATCTTCTGCTCGCTGCGCGAAAGAAATGCTCCAGGTCTACAGTTTTGGCTTATTTCTGGGGGATGCTAGCCAGGCTCTCTGTACCCATCTTTAAGCTGCGGCTAAGGACTGGAGAAAGACACTGGAGACACGAGGAGAACCCGGGTGTCCAGCGAAGAAGTGGCATTGGCAGATGTGACCCTGTCGGGGCACAGGGATCTGTGACAGATAGATAGATAGTGACATAGGGAATAAAGAATTTATTGAGGGAGTAACAAAACGAATCAAAACTAAATTATTTATTTATTTATAAAGTATTTTACCAGGAAGGATACATTGAGATCTCTCTCGTTTTCAAGTATGTCCGGGGAAATGAATCAACTAGTTATTTATCATTCCATATCCTTTCCTTTTGCTTTTTTTAGTTATGTTTTTCAGCTTATTATGTTTTTTTGTATCGATTTGTATTTCGGAATGTTCTGAAGATAACATATCTGTAAAAATTTGGACAAATTGCATCTCCTTACAAAACGAATTGCACATGTCTAGTTATGCAAATGCCTCCATGAAAACATGTATTATTCAGTAACGGTAATCAAGCCCTGATAAGAGAAGTTAGTGACTGGTTTCTCAGACACTGATTATCACTAAGACCAGGGGGCATTTTGAACAAGGAATTACTTGTGCTTTTACCTAAATCAATTAATTGTGCAAAATGTTGCCTTTTTTCCCTAATTTAAGCCCATTATTTATTTCCTACATACAGCAAATTATTCATTTTTAACTAAACAGTTGAGTTATGGCTCTTTATGAAGACTATCGATTGACATTTCAGGTCATTGGTGCTCCTTGTCCCACCATGAAGATGCCCGTGGTTGGATTGACCAAGCGCCTCTCCAGCTCTAGCATGTGTAGATCGAAAATATAAGTACCTCCTGTCCGGGATTTAAAGGGACACTCTACTCATCCTGACCACTTAACATTTTTGAAGTGGGCAGGATGTGAGGAGTGTCACCCCCCCCCCAATCTGGAGAAATTGCAGGGTGAAGTGGAGACGTTTGCTCCACCCAACCCAGCAGTCGGGATTTTTGAATTTCCTAGCTGCAGGTAGGGTCACGCTGCCGTTAGGCGAGCTAGACAGCTGCCTAGAGCACAGCGCCGCCTAGGGCGCAGCCAAGCTCCACAGGCAGGGCTGGCCCGTCCATGCAGCAGGCGGCTCTTTGTCAGGAGTGGCATTTTGCCGCTCTGTCAAAGGCTGTGGCATGAAGCGCCCCTGCCCGGACAGCACGGCCCTGAAGCACGCCGCAAAACCCAGCAACACCACCCGCCTCACTCAGCAGGGCCTGGTGGTCTCCCCAGGCTTTGGGCCTGGTGGTCGCAAAATAGCCTAGCTCCGGCCCTGGCTGACAGCCACCAGATTGGTCATTAGTGATGTCACACACAGAGAGCGGCCGACGTTCTTTAGCGCGCGTTCTCAGAGAGGCAGCGATGAATCAGATCTGTGCATGCGCGAGCAGCTCCGATCCATCTCTCTGCGCAGGCGTTACAGATCTTGAGAACGTAAAGCGCGCAAGTCCCATTGAGGAGGCACAGTTTGCGGTTCCTACGCCTCTGCCTGATTATTTAAGGGCGATGAAAGGAACCTCTATTTTTTAATAGAGTGTTCCTTTAAGTGATTATTCATCTTGTTCCAAGAGGAAGCCAAAAACCATTCCATCTGACCATGACATAACGTACGACTGGAGTCATACCGGTGGATTATACAGTAGATTCACTACAGAATGTAATAATGTCTCCTGGACGATAGGTGAGACGCTCATAAATTAAATAATAGCGTGCAGGGTCTTCGAAAACGTACGATCCCGCCCAAGCGAGTCGAAGGAGCAGAAAAAAGTGAGCAGGAAGCAGCCTGCATGAACGCAAATAGCTTTTACATATGGACTAAATGGGGATGAAAATACAGCCCCCCGAACTTAAGGAAAGGCATTTTCAGCATTAAACACATGTGTGAGCTTATCCTGTGGGTAATATTGGATGTTTGTAATGTGATCTATAGCATGAAAGAGACTCATATTGAGGCTCAAACGGCAATCATCGTACAGTGGATATTTTGCCATAGGAGACGTGAAAGACGCGAATCGGTCCCAGGAGCAGATGGAGATCAGAGCCTTACACAGCACATTAAGAACCGAGAAGTAAAAGACCCTACCAAAACAAATGGAATTCAAGTGGTATCAGCATCACCAACATGGATGATGACCTGACAAAAGTGTCATGGCCAAAGGTTGGTATGGAATCCAGAAATACATTTCCTAGGGGCGAGGTCCAAAAGCGTATCTGAGAATCATGGTTGAGGTTACAAGCCAATGTGTCAGAGCAGGCTGCTTTCAGGGATAGTCAGAAATTAAAGCAAGGGGTTTAGAAAGAATTGCCTGGTATCAATAATCAAGTATACTAGTGCGCAGCACAGGTGAAACTCGAAAAATTAGAATATGGTGCAAAAGTTAATTTATTTCAGTAATGCAACTTAAAAGGTGAAACTAATATATGAGACTCATTAGATGCAAAGCAAGACAGTTCAAGCCATGATTTGTCATAATTGTGATGATTATGGTTACAGCTCATGAAAACCCCAAATCCACAATCTCAGAAAATGAGAATATTCCATGCAATCAATAAAACAAGGATTGTACATAGAACAATATGGGAGCTGTGAAAAGTATAAGCTGCATATGTACTCAGTACTTGGTTCGGGCCCCTTTTGCAGCAATTACTGCCTCAATGCGGCCGGCGTGGCATGGAAGCTATCAGCCTGTGGCACTGCTGAGGTGATATGGAAGACCAGGAGGCTTCAATAGCGGCTTTCAGCTCTTCTGCATTGTTCCGTCTCATGTCTCTCATCTTTCTCTTGGCAATGTCCCATAGATTCTCTATGGGGTTCAGGTCAGGCGAGTTTGCCGGCCAATCAAGCACAGTAATCCCACGGTCATTGAACCAGGTTTTGGTGCTTTTGGCAGTGTGGGCAGGTGCCAAGTCCTGCTGGAAAATGAAGTCAGCATCCCCATAAAGCTCGTCTGCGGAAGGAAGCATGAAGTGCTCCAAAATCTCCTGGTAGACGACTGCGTTGACCCTGGACTTTATGAAACAAAATGGACCAACACCAGCAGATGACATGGCTCCCCAAATCAACACAGACTGTGGAAACTTCACACTGGACTTCAAGCATCTTGCAGTGTGTGCCTCTCCGTTCTTCCTCCATACTCTGTGTCCTTGGTTTCCAAATGAGATGCAAAAGTTGCTCTCATCAGAAAAGAGGACTTTGGAGCCACTGAGCAACAGACCAGGTCTGTTTTTCTTTAGTCCAGGTAAGATGCTTCTGACGTTGTTTGTTGTTCAGGAGCGGCTTGACAAGAGGAATACGACATTTGAAGCCCATGTCCAGGATCCGTCTGTGTGTGGTGGCTCTTGATGCACTGACTCCAGCCTCAGTCCACTCCTTGTGAAAGTCCCCAACACTTTTGAATGGCCTTTTCCTGACCATCCTCTCCAGGCTGCGTCATCCCTGCTGCTTGTGCACCTTTTTCTTCCACACTTTTCCACATAACTTTCTATTAATGTGCTTTGATACGGCACTTTGGGAACATCCAACTTCTTTTGCAATTACCTTTTGAGGCTTTCCCTCCTTATGGAGGGGGTCATTGATGGTTTTTTGCACAACTGTCAGGTCAGCAGTCTTTCCCATGATTGTGATTCCTACTGAACCAGACTGAGAGACCATTTAAAGGCTCAGGAACCCTTTGCAGGTGTTATGGCTGAATTAGCTGATTAGAGTGGGACACTTTGAGCCTAGAATATTGCACCGCATCACAATATTCTAATTTTCTGAGATTGTGGATTTTGGGTTTTCATGAGCTGTAACCATAATCCTCACAATTATGACAAATCACGGCTTGAACTATCTTGCTTTGCATCTAATGAGTCTCATATATTAGTTTCACCTTTTAAAATAAATGAACTTTTGCACCATATTCTAATTTTTCGAGTTTCACCTGTACTATGGCTAAACCAACAACTGAGCACGGCACTGAGGGTCAGGTGGGTTTATATAGGGAGCTCTACCACTAGAAAGGCCCCTGGGGTGGCAGCTGGCTCCTGGGGGACCATTTACACCAGCAGAGAGGTTCTATAGCTACTCCCATGCCCAGCCACCCCACCACGCAGGCAGAGGCCATGCCCCATGAGGTGATTTATGGGTGCAGCCTCCTTCAGGCCCCAAACAGAAGAATATGCCCCATGCAAGGGGATGGGCTGGCTTTCGCGGCTCCACTGACCAGACTGCCACAGGGAAGACAGTGCCGTGCCGGCAAACATGCCTCTGCCCAGCCACCCTGGGAGAGGAGTGCCACGGTCGGAAGGTAGGCCATGACACAAAGTAACCAGGACCACCTTGTCCAAACCTAGTAATAGACTAACAGGACTGAGGTTTCTCAAGTTCCTCTCTTTGAAACAGACTCTACTGCACTTGTACTATTACTATTTTCACCAAAAACAGCTATTACTTGAGGCTTGGGTTGAAGGAAATGAGCGAGAGTTGTCTCTGTGTGAGGTTTTAGACCAATGATGTGGATCCAAACTCTGTTGAGCGCACCAAACCAAGGGACCATTACCAAGAAGGCTGGAAAACTTGACTCTGAGAACTTTGTTTGACGGCCACGTCATATAGGAAGTGGAAAGAAATAGAACAAGAGCCAAGAATCAAAGGTAGGTAGGAATGGAAGCCTCAACTGTAATGAAGGTCATACCAAGCTTTTAGTCATATTTGGTATATATTAAAAAAAGGTGATGGTGAAGACAAGCTGGGGAGACCAGGATAGATCATTTTGGTCAAGCATAAGAGAAGCTAAGGGATGAAGCTAGTATTGAAGCTATGGTTGAGCAACTCAAGCGCAAATACAATGTAATAACCATGCACTGGACAGAGTCTGGTCATATAGAAATTCCCGGTGCATTGGTTTCATATTAAAATGCACACATGGTAAGTGGTCACTAGGAAATGATTGGTGCATATAATTTAATGGGTGTCCATGTCAGAGACAAGAGTGGAAGGCAAGCAAGGAAGAGATCAGGTGGCCTTGTCATTTGTCTGCTTTTCCACTGGCTTGTAGAGTTGATCAAGTGTAGACGTACAGGTCACTGGCTTCTCTCCTCATCGGATGCTCTGTAAATGGTGTCAGGTTATTATTTTCCATGTTTTGGACTCCTATCACCATTTTTTGGTGTACCATACATTTCCTAGAGAAGAACTGGAAAAATTTAAATTCTCTAATAATCCAATGGGAGAGGTGTCTACAACATATCTGTCCTTTGGCCATAACTAAAGGACCCAATTTTGGACCACCAGTGCGCGTTTCAGTTGAGCTGGTGAAATCTCTTTCGGATACGTGATACAGGCCAGCTAATATCTACAAGTATGATAGAATTCGTGAAGCGAGCGGTTTATTCCAGTGATTTTACTCAGCCCTAATTAATGGGACATATGCCAGCAAACATTCCTTTCATGTGGATTCACGAGCCTCCAGGCCACTGACCCTCCAAACGCCTGTGCTAAATAAGGAACGAGGGATTTCCTGAACCGAGCCGGCTTCTGACAGCAGAAATAACAAAAATAATGTTTTGTTTGGAATTTATTTCTATTGAATGGATATATCCGGAACGAACCGTCCAATTTACCACCAGTGCTTTACAAGCCTGGTTGAAATTTCTCTAAAGGCTGCGCAAACAGGACACCATCCTTTGCTCGATGGGTCCCTTCCACCAGTCTCGAACTTCCCTGGCCACCGTGGCCGGAGAACGTTTGGAAATTCTTCTATCTCCAGGCAGCTCAAGGCGTATTAAGGAAATATGCGTGATGTCTGTTGCACGCTGTCAAACAGATGAGTTTCTTTCAACACCTGATAAGCACTTATTCACAAGACATTACATGGCTGATACCGATATCACTTTTTTCCAAAATGCTCCACCTCTGACATCACATGAAAAAGATCTCAGAGCTTTGTACTGTAGACGGTCTAATCCCCTTCTCTTGGCATCCACTTATTTTCTCTTTAAATGTGAGCTATGAAATGTAACCTCAGCTAATCTCCTTCTCTTCTTGAAGGTGCTTCATGTAGGATCCCTTTTGGCAGCTTCTCACACGTTGGATGCGAAGGCATCACATGATCTTATGTTATTAATAATATAAACCACCGAAAAGGTCCTCTGCCTTGTGTGACATAACGGAGTTGCCAGAAAGTCAATGTTCGTTGAGTGTTACTATTTCAAAGACTTGTGGTTTCAGATGTTTCTAGTGGTAAGTCATTTCATGAAGGATTGACCTAAAAAGGTTCTAGAGCATGGAAGACATCAAGGGATTTTTGCACTTGCCCTTTGTCCCAGAAACGCGTCGAAAGGAGGTCACAGTAAGTGACGGATCAACACTTTGGATAGGTCCTATTTCTTGAGGATCATGATCGAGGGGTTGGTATGGAAGTGTGGTGATTCATCTTATGACAGGTGAAAAGAGAGTCTTCCACCAAGAGCAGCAAGGTATAGGTCACTTGTTGACTTGGAGATGATGGACAAGAATAACCTTTGAAGTTCGGAAGAAAGAATGGTCAGGGAGGTTATGTGCTCTAAATGTTGTCTTCTTGCATTTTTTTCTAAAATTTTCGTGGAACTTCTATGATCTTATGTTGTTAATAATATAAATCCCCATAAAGGTCCTCTGCCCTGTGTGATAACAGAATTGCCAGAAAGTAGAAGTCGTTGAGGGTTACTATATCAAAGGGCTGTGGTTTCAGACATTTGTGAAGGTGAGTCATATCAAGACAGATTTAGCTAAAGAGGTTTTAGAACATGGAAGGGGACGGGATTATTGCACTCACCCATGTTCCCAGAAATGTCTAGAAGGATGTCACTGAAAGTGACTGATTGACAGCTTTGGACAGGTGTTATATGCAGAGGATCATGATCAAGGGATTGGTTTGAAGTGTCATGAGTCATCTTAAGAAAGGAGGAAGCCTTCCACCAAGAACAACACAGTGGAGTTGACTTGGAGATGATGTATAAGAGTAACCTATGACAGCTCAAAATTTCAGGTCCCAAGCTACTAGCCTGGCCTTAAGAGTTACTCACCGCCAGTTGCCCCAACCAACCCCACCCTTATCGCCACCCCTAAACACACCCTCTTAAATTATCATTTCATCATCATTAACAATATAACAAAGCAATGTAAACATAAAGGAAAATAATGTGCGGTGTGTATGAGCGTATCACAGAGCTCCACAGCAAAAAAGGTCACAGTAATGTGTGTGGCGTGTATGAGCATATCACAGAGCTCCACAGCATTAAAACTCATAGGAATGTGCCGTGTTTATGAGTGTATTACTGAGCTCCACAGCAATAAAACTCACAGGAATGTGCTGTGTGTATGAGCGTATCACAGAGCTCAATAGAAAATAAAACTCACAGTAATGTGCGTGTGTATGAGCGTATCACAGAGCTCCACAGCAATAAAGCTCATAGCAATGTGCAGTGTGTATGAGTGTATCACAGAGCTCCACAGCATTTCAATCGGGTTGAGGTCAGGACTCTGACTGGGCCACTCCAGAAGGCGTATTTTGTTTTGTTGAAGCCATTCTTTTGTTGAATTACTTGTATGCTTTAGGTCATTGTCCTGTTGCATCACCCATCCTCTGCGGAGCTTCAGTTGGTGGACAGATGGTCTTACGTTTTCCTGCAAAATGTCTTGATAAACTCTGGAATTCATTTTTCCATCAATGACAACAATCTGTCCAGGCCCTGAGGCAGCAAAGCAGCCCCAAACCATGATGCTCCCTCCGCCATGTTTTACAGTGGGGATGAGGTTTTGATGTCAGTGTGCTGTGCCTTTTTTTCTCCACACTAGCAGGGTTATCCAAAGAGATTCGAATTGCTTGAGAAAGGTAACCGAACGCTGAAAATCAGCGTTCGGTTACCTTTCCTGGCCATTCGGCTATCCAGAGAGCAGGCAATTCTCCAAATCCTGGCGAATTGCCTGCACATACGGTGCCTGTTCGGTCCCTGTTCGAGGGCAGTGAAATCCCCATCAAAAAGCACTGCTTCGGCTATTCAGAGAACACAAACCAGCAGTGAAAGGTTCCCCTAATGCTCTGCCATTCGGTGGTTTAATTCGGCAAATTTATTCAGGAGAATCCCATAGACTTCAATGTTAAAAATATTCCCGTTTTAATTCAATATCTAATAAACCGTTCATTATAAAATTCTGCAGCAAAAAGTCTCTTTATTTATAGATTTTTTAGGATACTTTAAGCATTTTTCTGAATTTTTTAAAAAAAAATTAAAAGTCCGATTTTTTTTTTTTTTTTTTTCAGTTTGCTTATTTTTTTTGTAACAGCCCTCTTTATTATCATTCCCTGGATCTCCTGTGAAAATTTCAGACATTTTCGCTCAGTAGTTTCTTTGCAAACAGCGTTTCATTTTCCCAGATTCATACAAATGGTTTTTCTAATTTATTCACTGCCTCCTCTACGTCACAGCTGCTTCGGCTCTGTGTGATTCGGCTCCTTTTCGGCTCCTGTTCGGCTCCTCTTCGAAGGTTAATCCAGATGTTTTTGCTTGTTTTCAGCGTGCATTCGGTTAGTTTTCGGTGAGTTTACGGCAGCTTTTCCCTGCAATTCGGGGACCCTGTGCTGTTTGCTGAATACACCGCAGGGTCACCGAAATGCAATCGGCAAAAGGAACCGAATTGAAGAGAACGAAAAGTCACCGAACGTGCGGTGACTTTTCGAATCTCTTTGGATAACCCTGATAGTGTTGTGTGTTTTTTCCAAACAACTCAATTTTGGTTTCATCTGTCCACAGAATATTTTGCCAGTAGTGCTGTGGAACATCCAGGTGCTCTTTTGCAAACTTCAAACATGCTGCAATATTCTTTTTGGACAGCAATGGCTTCCTCCGTGGTGTCCTCCCATGTACTCCATTCTTGTTTAATGTTTTCCTTATTGTAGATGTGTCAACAAAAATGTTAGCATGTGCCAGAGATTCCTGTAAGTCTTTAGCTGACACTCTAGGATTCTTCTTTACCTCATTAAGCATTCTGCGCTGTGCTCTTGCAGTCATCTTTACAGGACGACCACGCCTAGGGAGAGTAGCAACAGTGCTGAACTTTCTCCAGTTGTAGACATTCTGTCTTATCGTGGACACATGAACATCAAGGCTTTTGGAGATACTTTTGTAACCCTTTCCAGCTTCATGCAAGTCAACAATTCTTGATCGTAGGTCTTCCCCAGAGCTCTTTTCTGCGAGGCATGGTTCACATCAGGCAGTGCTTCTTGAAACCAGTAAACCCAAAACTGGTGTGTGTTTTTAAAGGGCAGGACAGCTTTCAGCAACACATCCAATAATATCACACTGATTGGACTCAAGGTTGGCTCACTCCTGGCTCCAATTAGCTCTTGGAGAAGTCATTAGACTAGGGGTTCACATACTTTTCCCACCCTGCACTGTGAATGTTTACATGTTCTGTTCAATAAACACATGAAAACATATAATGTTTGTGTTGTATTATTTTAAGCAGACTGTGTTTTTCAAATTGTTGTGACTTAGATGAAGATCAGAGCACATTTTATGATCAATTCATGCAAAACTCCACGTAATCCCAAAGGGTTCACATACTTTTTCTTGCCACTGTATGTCTGTATCTATCTATCCCATATCTATCTATATGTATCTATCTCTCTATCTCTGTATCTATGAAGACAATAGGTAAAAAGAATAAATATATGACAATTAAAAATATACAATAATAAAAAAATCATAATTTATGTTTTATTCATTGTTTTCTTAAAATTTATTTATTTTAGCAAAATAAGAATTACTAATATTTTGCTCTGGATTGCTGTGTTTTTCCCCCTTATTTATAATTGTATGCTTTGAGGTTTTTTTTGATTGTAGACGTTTGCTGGGTATTTCATGGCTGATTATGCAGTGCAGTGTTGGCATTTGTTGTGAATCCATGCTTTCCTGTATTTATCTTTTTATACATGCGCGGCATGATATATGTTAAGAGCAATATTCAGCACATACGCCGCGGCGCTGGCCGGTGACTTACGTCTATTCTCGCTGCCTGACATGTGGATTAAGTGAAATCATGTCGATTCACAAGCCATGTGCTGAGAAGCCCAAACCGCAGCGAGCATGCAGAAAATGTGCCTTTACTGCCAGGAAACATGTCATGCCTAAAACATCAGCGCGACCCAAGGATGAAAATATTCCAAGAAATGGTGATGTACTGACATATTAAGAGTATTAATATTGAAGTATTATTCTTCTTTACGCAGAGCTAAGGGCAGCTGGGACTCTGAAAGATGCTGAACGAAGTGGATAAACAACGCAGGCGCAAAAAAAAAAGGTAATTGGTTTATATTGCTAAAATGCTTCTTTTACCAAAAATCACTAAAATGAGCTTTTAAACTAAAAAGTCCAGACTGCAAAAATGAACTGAATTTGAGATTATTTCCAGCTCAGGGCTCGTCTTTATTGCATTTCTGTGTGGATGTACAATGATTAGGCTTGTTTTATTAACCCCTTCACTGCCAATTGGTTCTCCATAAAACCACTGTCAGGAACCAATGGTCTAATGGAAAACCACTTTACTTAGACGAAAATACACTCTTTTATCTGTACCATGCTTTTACCGCAGGGATCTCAAACTCCGGCCCCCGAGATATTTCTGATCTACAACTCCCATGATAGTCTGGCTGTCTGACGCATTCAAAGAATTCTGGGAGTTGTAGGCAATCAACATCTGGGGGGGGCAGAGATTGAGAAGGATGTTTTATAGGCTGTCTGCCCTATTTGATTCTACTGGCCGAATCACAGTACTGCAGCCGAGACTGCCACAAGTCAGACTTTAGGTGTGATGAAATGCGTCTATCCGGTGCACCCCTGAAATCCTTGCATTGACCAGGCTCCATGTTAATGTCAATGTGGTGGTGGTTGCACAGTAGTGGTCAGGCTCCACAAGCACATTTTGGTTCTTTAGGTCTCCAGATTGAGACTTGTCTACCAGTGGTGTTCTTTCTTCACAGAGACATCCAATAACACTGCCTTCAGCTGGTCTCCACCAGTAAACATTCTTCAGTCCCATAGGACTATGAGGTTTGACCCACCAATGCATGAGTCAAGCGGACATTGGTTGGTGTGGAGACGCCGTCCAGTTTCGGAGAGACGAAATGTATGAGAATATGTTTTCCTTACCTGCTTCATAACGAGAGGGACCATTCTGACCCTCTCACCGCTGGAGACCCTGACTGAAACCATATGGT
Organism: Leptobrachium leishanense; assembly: GCA_009667805.1. Lineage (NCBI taxonomy): Eukaryota > Metazoa > Chordata > Amphibia > Anura > Megophryidae > Leptobrachium > Leptobrachium leishanense. The sequence continues at coordinate 458,779,511 of CM019064.1, read as the reverse complement.
GAGTGTTGAGGTGAAGTTCCTTGGGGTCATTCATTGTTGTATGACTGCACTGCACCATAACTAATAGAAAGTAGAAGTTGTTGAGGGTTACTATATCAAAGGGCTGTGGTTTCAGACATTTCTGGATGTGAGACATTTCAAGACAGATTTACCTAAAAAGAGGTTATAGAACACGGAAGGGAACGGGGATTATTGCACTCGCCCAAGTTCCCAGAAATGTCTCATAACAGGTCACTGATATTGATTGACATCTGTGAACAGGTCTTATATACAGAGGATCATAATCAAGGGATTGGTCTGAAGTGTCGTGAGTCTTCTTCTAGACGAGAGGAAGCCTTCCACCAAGAACAGCAAGGTGGAGGTCACTTGTTGACTTGGATATGATGGACAAGAATAACCTTTGAGGTACAGAAAAAAGGTTGGTCAGGAGATTATGTACTCTACATGTTGTCTCCTAGCATTTGCTCTCAAATCTTCATGAAATATTAAGATCTACGTATTTAGGACTATGAGGTTTGACCCACCAATGCATGAGTCAAGATGAGGACACTGGTTGGTGTGGAGACGCCGTCCAGTTTTGGAGAGACGAAATGTATGAGAATATGTTTTCCTTACCTGCTTCATAGCGAGAGGGACCATTCTGACCCTCTCGCCTCCGGAGACCCTGATTGGAACCATATGATGAGTGTTGAGGTGAAGTTCCTTGGGATCATTGTTGTATGACTACACTGCACCATAACTGTGGTCTACAGTTTGCCTAGTCCTGCCACCGTCACAAGTGAACCAAATCTGCTTCTAAGTATGGCCATCGCCCTGCCTTTTTTATATAAAGCCTGTCGCTGATGTTGAAGATGAGGTCAAAAATCTGACCCTGGTGGACCTTTGGTATATCAGTTGGCCAATAACTGTCCACATAAGCTGATGACATTGCCTGTGGAATACGTGCTTAATTTTGTTAGTCGTGTGAGCAATCAGCAACAAATCTTCCTGACACAGTGAAACGAGCACAAAGACATCTCGCGGGCCTCAATCCATCCAAAAAAACGAGTTAAGATGTAATCTATTTATGTTTACTAATTACAGGAATCCTTCTGGAAGGCAGATGTTTGTCTGGAGGCCCATGAAAACCGCCTGTCACGTCTTCTCACGGATCCATCGTACTCTGGGGATGATACAAGAAAATGCTGTTATGAAATAAAGAACAAATGTGGGACAAATGTTCAGATGTGATGAGATCTGCTGAGAAAAATAAAGGAGATGTGATACGTTAATGTCACGAGCTCCCAGCATGAAAGGCAAGGTAATACGGTCAGCTGAAGATCCAAGAGCTTGACGTGCTACTGCCCAACCAGAAAATGTTTCTGTAACTAGAAGAATATTGAGGGGGGTAACTGGAGGAGAAACTGGGGGGAATGTGGTGAAATAGGATGTTAAGTAATAAGAACATGAGTAACAAGAAAGTCGACAGTGTGGCGAGAGGAGAGACAAAAGATGGGTGGAAAGGGGGCAAGACAAAGAAGTTGATCATTATCGATTCGCTTTGGTACAAAATCAAATATAAGTAGGTGGACAGGACTACCCTCTCGTCCTTTCCAAATTAACAACACAGATGCGATAGCACATAAGAAATAACTGGAGATCCACAGAATCCCCATCATTATGTGGGAGGAACGATCGATGAAAACAGCACCGTATTGCTCCACCTGATGGTCCAACTTACAGCCTCTCATTCCTACCTCCCCTCACCACACTGGTCCTAAATGCGTCAAGAGCACTCAGCATTATTTGTCAACTTAAACTCTAAAAATACATTGTCCACCACCTGGCACCATATTGCCACCACCTGGCACCATATTGCCACTAGGGATGAGCCGAACACCCCCGTGTTCGGTTTGCATTCGAACTCGAACAATTTCAAAAGTTCGAGTTCGAACGCAAACATGAACCGAACTCAATGGGACTCAAAAGTTCGATTTTTAGAGTGCCCTCCAAGAGGGCATATATGCAAGATATTTGCCATAAAAGGTGTATGGGGGTCCGGGTAGTGCCCTGGGGGACAGGAAGCAAGGACAAAAAGTTTAAAAAAAAGACAGGAACAGTGAGGTTTCCATAAAATATTGTTTGTCTTTTTTTGCCACTTTTGTATTGTTTGCCACTTTTTGCCACTTCTAGTTTGTTTGCCACTTTTTGCCACTTTTGCATTATTTGCTATTTTTTCTCACTTTTGGATTGTCGATAATTTTTGCCACGTTTCATTTATTATTTTTGTCACTTTTATTTTGTGTGCCATTTTTTCCACTTTATGAATTGTTTGTCGTTTTAGCCACTTTTGTTTGTTTTGTCATTTTTGCCACATTTGGTTTGTTTGTAATTTTTTTTCACTTTTGAATTGTTTATCGTTTTTGGTTTCTTTGTCATTTATGCCACTTTTGAATTGTTTATTATTTTTGCCATGTTTGGTTTGTTTGTTATTTTTGCTACTTTCAGATTGTTTGTCATTTTTTGCCTTTCATTTTGTCATTTTTGCTACTTTTGTTTCGTTTGCAATTTCTGCGACTTTGGTTATGTTTGTCATTTTTGCTTTTGCGAAGTGCAGCATGGGAAAGTTGCTGCTAATGAGGACAATAATAATATTAAAAAATGATGATAATAACAATTTATTTCATGTATTTTTAATGTACTTTCAGAAAATATAATAATAACATTTAACTTTTTCCCCCACGAACATGGACATCACACGACACAATAAAATAAATTCACCTGAGGTTAAGCCTCTCTGTTCTAGGCCCTCTACAGCTTCAGTCTCTGTCTTCTAAAGTTGTCTTTGTCATTCTTGCTCCTTTTGGATCGTTTGATATTTTGCCACCTTTGGTTTGTTTGCCGTTTATTTGCCATTTTTGGATTATTTGTAATTTTTGCTAATTTTGAACTGTTATAGATTTTTTCCAGGTTTAGCTGTTTGTTATTTTTTTCCAGTTTGATTTATTTGTCATTTTTGCTACTTTTGGATCGTTTGTCACTTTTTGCCACTTTTGGTCTGATTGCCATTTTTACACTTTTGCATTGTTTGCTATTTTTCTCACTTTTGGATTGTCGATAATTTTTGCCACGTTTCATTTGTTATTTTTGTCACTTTTATTTTGTGTGCCATTCTTGCCACTTTATGGATTGTTTGTCGTTTTAGCCACTTTTGTTTGTTTTGTCATTTTTGCCACATTTGGTTTGTTTGTCATTTTTTTTTACTTTTGAATTGTTTATCGTTTTTGGTTTCTTTGTCATTTATGCCACTTTTGAATTGTTTATTATTTTTGCCATGTTTGGTTTGTTTGTTATTTTTGCTACTTTCAGATTGTTTGTCATTTTTTGCCTTTCATTTTGTCATTTTTGCTACTTTTGTTTCGTTTGCAATTTCTGCGACTTTGGTTATGTTTGTCATTTTTGCTTTTGCGAAGTGCAGCATGGGAAAGTTGCTGCTAATGAGGACAATAATAATATGAAAATGATGATAATAACAATTTAATTCATGTATTTTTAATGTTCTTTCAGAAAATATAATAATAACATTTAACTTTTTCCCCCACGAACATGGACATCACACGACACAATAAAATAAATTCACCTGAGGTTAAGCCTCTCTGTTCTAGGCCCTCTACAGCTTCAGTCTCTGTCTTCTAAAGTTGTCTTTGTCATTCTTGCTCCTTTTGGATCGTTTGATATTTTGCCACCTTTGGTTTGTTTGCCGTTTATTTGCCATTTTTGGATTATTTGTAATTTTTGCTACTTTTGAACTGTTATAGATTTTTTCCAGGTTTAGCTGTTTGTTATTTTTTCCAGTTTGATTTATTTGTCATTTTTGCTACTTTTGGATCGTTTGTCACTTTTTGCCACTTTTGGATCGTTTGTCACGTTTTGCCACTTTTGGTCTGATTGCCATTTTTTACACTTTTGCATTGTTTGCTATTTTTCTCACTTTTGGATTGTCGATAATTTTTGCCACGTTTCATTTGTTATTTTTGTCACTTTTATTTTGTGTGCCATTTTTGCCACTTTATGGATTGTTTGTCGTTTTAGCCACTTTTGTTTTTTTTTGTTTTTTGTAAATATCTTTTTATTAAGTTTTCAGAGAAAAAGGTAATAGGACACGCAGGTCCAAACAGTAGCAATATATCGTAAGGATGCACAGTTATAAGTAAATAGAATAGGGTAGACATGCAAGTCTGACATATATTATAACAGGGCACGCAGGCTCCCAGGCAGCTTCAAAGGGTGGGGAAGCTAGGGTGGTACTACAGAGAGGACGAATACCAGGTGTCAGGGGAGGGAAGAGAGCATAAATTCTACTCAGGCGTAGGTGTGGGAAGGGCAGGGACTGACGGAACCGGACCCAGGCGGGCGAGAAAGGCCGATGAAGTGGACAGTGTGTGCCATTGGGACCAAATTGAGAGGTATCGAGGAAGTTGGTCAGTGGCCGACATATATAAATGTTCCACCGCCCTAAGGTCTTCCATCCGGCGGAACCATTCCCGCAGAGGAGGTGGGGCAATTTGTTTCCAGTACAGGGGGATCAGGCTCTTAGCAACATTCAATATGCGGGGCAGTATGGTCTTTTTGTAAGACGCTATAGACATAGAGGTATGGTGAAGCAGCATAGAAGCCGGGGTAAAAGGAGGTGGGGTGCCTAGCAAATCTCTGGCGATGGAGTGGAGGCTTACCAAAAATGGGCGTATCAGGGGACAATCCCACCACAGGTGGATAACCGAGCCCAAGGCCCCGAAGCAGCGCCAACAATCTGGGGAGATGTCCGGGGAGAACGTGTGTAAACGGATAGGAGTATAGTACCATAGTGTGAGTAGTTTATAAGCAGTTTCTTGGGTTCTGCTATCCGCGGAACATCGGTGTGTCAGCTCACACATGTCGGACCACTGTTCCTCTGTGAACGTGCACTCCAACATCATTTCCCATTTACCCATGAATGCTGGGGGTCGTTGGAGGATGCGTCTCGTAGAAGAGTATATATGAAAGACACCCCATTGGATAGGGGAGCGGGAGATGCACAAGTACGTTCAAGGTGTGTAAGGGGACGGGTCAGCATGTAAGGTCTCAGTGCACGGCGGAGACAGTTAGTGACCTGACGATATTTAAAGTGGTGCAAAAAGGTAGGCGGTCTATCCTCCAGCAGAGATCCGAGGGGAATGGCACCCGAACTAGTGAGGAAGTGGTGGACCCTGGGAATGGGGGTAGTGGTCAAAGCCACCAACGATCTTGGACCCAAGTGCGACAGGAATCCCTCGTAATATGTGATCGATCGGGTCATCGGGGAGGGATAGGTCGTCAGGCCCGAACGAGTCGCTTCCCTATGCCAACACTGTAGGGTGGCCTTTGTGAACGGTGATGTGCGCGCCAATCGCATGCCCCGTGAGCGAGGCAGCCACGGAAGAACCGCCAGTGGGACCTCCAGCATCGTTTGCTCCACAGACTTCCACCTCCTCACCACCCCCTCCCTGGTCCACTCCGCCGCCCGCAATATGTGACATGAGGCATAATAGCGGGGGAAATCCGGAACCCCAACCCCCCTCGAAGTCTAGAACGTGTCATGGTGTCATAACTGATTCTTGGCCTAGCGCGACGCCAAATATAGGATATCACCAGGGAGCGCAGAGTAGCAAAGAAGGAGTGGGGAATGGTAATAGGTAACGTTTGAAACAGGTAGAGAAGACGGGGGAGGATATTCATTTTGAGGACGGAGACCCTCCCCAGCCAGGAGATGTGGGGGTAGTCCCATGCCCCAAGGTCGCGGCGGAAAGTCGCCAACAACTCGGCAAAATTCGTTTCGTATAAGCGGGACCAATCCACAGTCAACCACACTCCCAGATACCGTAGCCGGGATCCCGCCCAACGAAAAGGTAGCCTATGGCGCATGGAGACCACCCTGTGCGACGGGACCGATATGTTTAGAATAGAGGACTTCGAAAAATTAATCTTGAGATTAGCCAGTTTACGATATTCCTCAAAGACCGATAAAATGTTTGGGAAAGAGATAAATGGGTTTGAGACAAAGAAGAGAAGGTCGTCTGCGTATGCCGCCACCTTATGTGTTTCCGCCCCCCCCCCGCAACCCCTGAGATATCCGGGTGTTGGCGAACCGCCTCTAAAAAGGGTTCTAAAGAAAGAATGAAAAGGAGAGGCGAGAGAGGACAACCCTGACGCGTACCGTTACATATAGGGAAGCTGTCAGTAAATGCACCATTAACGCAGACCCTTGCCGAGGGGCCCGTGTACAGCGCCTGTATCCAGGAGCGGAGCAGAGGTCCCAATCCGAGGTGGCGGAGCGTGGCGAAAAGGAAGTCCCAGCCCACCCTGTCGAACGCTTTTTCTGCGTCCGTCGACAGGAGTGCCAGGCCTCCCTGGATTGAAGGGGCTGCGTGTATAATGTGAAGAGCGCGTATCGTGTTATCTCTGGCCTCCCTGTGCGGTACAAATCCCACTTGGTCTAAGTGTATCAGTGATGGGATATATGGATTCAGGCGGGTCGCTATTATTTTGGCAAACAGCTTCACGTCACAATTAAGAAGGGATATCGGCCTGTAGCTAGAGCACTGTTCCCTATCTTTCCCTTCCTTGGGTATCAAGACTATGTTGGCCATTAAGGATTGGGTGGGTAAGGGTTTCGTCTCGTGCAGGGAGTTAAAGGCCCGTAAAAAGTGTGGAGAAAGGACATCGAAAAAATTTTTGTAATACCGCGTCGGGAAGCCATCCGGTCCCGGGCATTTGCCCGATTGCGTGGACTTGATGGCCAGGCTCAATTCCTCCACCGTGATCGGCTTATCCAGGAGCTCAGCTGTGTCCGCCGAGACTTTACGTCGAAGGTGGCGGGTGAGGTAATTGTCAATGTCTAGACGGATTTGCGCCCGTGCCTCCTCCGTAGGGGAGCCAGGGACTGCGTAGAGGGATGTATAGTAATCTTTAATGGATTGCATAATTTGTGTGGGGAGGTGATGCAAATTGCCTTTCTTGTCTCTAATGGTAGGGATATATGTTGCAGCTCGTCTTTTAGCCAGTTGCCTGGCCAAAAGTCGACCGCTCTTGTTGCCATGTACGTGAAAGAACGCCTGCGAGCGGAGTAATGCTCTATGATGCCTAGTGTGCATGAGATCGGCCAGGGAGCGTCTCAGGGCTGTCAGAGAGGTGAGTAGGGCAGGGTCCCCCGTCCGTTTATGTTGAAGCTCCGTTCTGTCAATCTGGGCATATAGATCCAAGATATGGGCCTCCCTACGTTTTTTAAGTGCCGAACCCACGCTAATGTAATGACCTCTCAACACACACTTATGCGCCTCCCATACCGTGGCCGGGGGCACCTCTGGATCAGTGTTTTCTACAAAAAATCGTTCCATGACTATTCTGCTTTCAGCCAAAAGCGTCGGATCCGCCAAGTGTGCGTCATTCAGGCGCCAGTTTGCGGTCGACGGGCGAAAGGTCGGGGATTTAAAAGTTACAATAACGGGGGCATGGTCCGACCAAGTTATATTACCTATTGTTGCAGAGAGGAGAAGGGGGAGGTGATAGAAAGGAAGGAAAACATAATCAATACGGGAGTAAGAGGTAGAGGTGTGCGCGTAAAAGGTATAGTCCCTGTCTGTGGGGTGAAGAGCCCTCCAACAGTCCACCAAACGTGAGGAGTGCAGTGTTTGCGTGATAGACTGGAGAATGTTCGTCGGGAGGGAGGAGCGCCCCGTAGAGGTGTCGACCGATGGGTGAAGAGGAATGTTAAAGTCGCCCCCCAGGATCAACGTACCCTCAGAGAAGGCCTGCAGTTTTCTTAAAAGTTTGGTGAGAAAGCGGTGTTGTGCCTTGTTGGGAGCATACACGTTTGCAAATGTAAACATCTGTCCTGCAATCTGGCCTTTCGTAAACACAAACCTGCCACTGTCATCTGTCAGCGTGGCCGTCTCCCGTAAGGGACCGATTTGTGAAATAAAATGGCTGTACCTTTTGATTTAGAGCCCGGTGTGTCGCTAAACAAACCAGTCGGGTAATGAGAGTCAGCGAAGCGAGGTCTATCCCCCCTGCGGAAGTGAGTTTCCTGCACGAACACCACTGAGGCCCGGTGTCTGCGGAAATCAGTCAGAGCAGTGGATCGCCTCTCCGGGATATTTAAACCCCTAGCATTAATGGATAGGAGTACCAGGGATGCCTGTTTAAGCGCCATGGGGAAGCTCAAGGAGGAAAGAGTCGTAAGTAGTGCAAGTGAAAGAGTGCGTGCCCTTTCAGGGGGGGGTCAACAGGGGAATACAACAACAACTATTTACAGGCAAGAGGCACAGGTGTAGGGGAAGAGCTACACCACTCGCCGAGGCAGCCGCCACAGACGAGGGTAGCACCCACCCGGGGGAATAGGGAAGGGGAAAAACACTCAACCTCAGAAAAAGCTGAGACGCGGCTCGGCAGCCGGTCAAACGACCATCAGGATCGCACGACAAACAGTCGTACGAAAACGAGAGTCCAAGTGCGACAGGGAACGGGTGTCGCACCGACCCAAGTGATCAAACATGAAAAAACATATGTTAACCAGCAAGTAGCATAAAGAAAAGGCAAAGAATATGCAGCACTTTAAATAAACCAGCAAAGGATATTGACGCCGCCTCGTGCCTGGAGGACGCGAGGTCCATTCTTGGCAACTTCACATCGGGACTGTCGAGTCAGCGGGTAGGCACCTGTGTGAAGCCAGTCCAGCAACGGTCCAAAGACCAAACAGTTAATGTGAGTCCCGGAATCTAAAACCCGCTTACATCCCTCAATCCGGATCGAGGGCTCTAGGGTGTCATCTGTGCGCTTCTAAAAAAGACAAAGTCCCGGTGAGAGAGGCACGGGCGGCTAGTGTAGGGGGACTTCTTGGGAAAAACCTTTAAGCGATCAGGACGCCCAAAAACCACCGGTCCAAGACCACGTGTGTGGGTCCCCACACGCCGAGCAGCAAAGTCCAGCGGGAAGACGAGCTAGTGTGGGACCCATCAGCCATGACGGTCAAATATGGACAACACGGGCCGTTATCCTTCATTTAAAGGGATAGAGATTCAGCCAACAGCTCCGGCTCTCCTCGGGGTCTGAGAGCCAGTCCTCGGGGACGCTGAGGGAGACCCTGCCGGGGTGGACGTCCGCGAGGCGTGGAGTATAGGGCCAGGGGGTCCGGCCAATGAAGTTGGATGGGTGGGAGTTGTAAGTCCGCCAATAATGGAGGTATGTCTTCTGCCACGGACACCAGATATGGACCCGCCGGCGTCGTCACCACCAGCCCAATAGGCACGTTCCACCTGTAGCGGATCTTTTGGGCTATCAGTTGACCCGTAAGAGGTTTCAAGGCCCTTCTGTAGGCCAAAGTGGCCGGTGAGAGGTCAGGATAGAGCTGCAGCGGTGATCCTTCATACGAAAACTATGTTAAGTTCCGCGAATATCGTAATAAATCCTCTTTAAGGCTGAAGTTGGCAAGGCAGCAAACAACGTCTCGTGGCGGGCCCCCCGGGGGACCCCGTGGGCGAAGGGCTCTGTGTGCTCGTACATAATCAATCCTGGTGTCAGCGGGTCGTTCCAATAAAGAGTTAAAAATAGTAGTGAGCGCCAGTCGAAGTTCATCTGGAGATTCTTCGGTGTCTGGGAGGCCCCTGAGGCGCAGGTTGTTGCGGCGGCCCCTGTTATCCAGATCCATTAGGTGCTGCGCCATGCTTCTCATTTGGGCTGAGCGGAGATCTAGCAAGTCCGACGTAGCGGTCTGAGCAAGCCTCGCCGTGTCATTATCTGCCTCCAAGGACGCAACCCTGTCATGTAGGCCCTGGACATCCGTCCTTATGTGATGCAGTTCCGCCATTATGGAGTTCTGTAGCGCCTGTATGTCCGCACGTGTGGGGAGAGCCCGCAATAACTCACCCCACGTGGCTGGGTCTTCTGCCTGGGCACTGGCAGGGGATCTCGGCGGGGTTGCGTCCTCCATGTGTCCCGGGGGCGAGGGGGAGACCGCAAGCGGATCCGCAGGCAGATCTACTCCAGGCCCCGGCGCCACTGCGGCCTCCGGCAGTACCTCCGGCGGAAGGAGAAAAGAGCGCAAATTCGAGGCGCCGCTACACCGCACACTCTCCTGCGGCTTCTTGGTGGTCGAGGGCTTATTTATTTTCCCCATTATAACGGCTGGAGTGCTGGGGTGAGGCTGTATGGTGCTGGTCAGTGCGGAGCTCCCAAATCAAGCGGCCATCGCGATCGGCAGCCAAGCCACGCCCCCACTTTTGTTTGTTTTGTCATTTTTGCGACTTTTGAATTGTTTGTCATCTTTGTCACTTTTGGTTTCTTTGTCATTCATGCCACTTTTGAAGTGTTTATCATGTTTTGCCATGTTTGGTTTGTTTGTCATTTTTGCTACTTTTAGATTGTTTATCATTTTTGCCTCTCTCGTTTTGTTATATTTCCTACTTTTGTGTTGTTTGCAATTTTTGCCACACATGGAAACTCTGCCACTAATGAGGACAATAATAATATAAAAATGATGATGACAATTTAATTCATGTACATTTAATGTGCTTTCACAAAATATAATAATAACATTTTATTTTTTCCCCCCACGAGAAATGGACATCACATGACACAAGAAAATAAATTCACCTAAGGTTAAGCCTCTCTGTTCTTGGCCCTCTACAGCTCCATTTTCTGTCTTCTAAAGTTATTTTTGTAATTTTTGCCACTTTTGGATTGTTTCTAATTTTTTTGCCTCTCTCATATTGTTTGTCAATTTTTGTCCACTTTTGTCTAGTTTGCCATTTTTGCCCCTTTTGCTTTGTTTGTCATTTTTGCTCTTGTGAAGTGCAGAATGGGAAATCTGGTGCAAACGAGAACGATGATTATATGAAAATGACGATGATCTTGACTATAAAATAACTAGAAAAAACATACATTCAATTTGCTTTTCGAAAATATAATAATAAAATTACCATTTTCTTGTTAAATCACAGATATGGGCATCGCACGACACAAGAAAATAAATAGTCCTGAGGTTAAGCAGGCGCTGGTAATTACAGGCCTCACTTCCAGTTCAGGAACATGAAGGGAACGTTGCTTTTGGCAATTGTCCAGCTTTTAATCGACTGATGGAAAAGGCTGCAGGGAAGGATTTCTTCTGCGTTTTAAAGTGTAAGCACATGCGTTATCGGCAGCCGTATCTCCGACACGCGCTCAAACCTCTGTGTTCCTCTTAGACAGATGTGAAGAACAGGATTTCTTTCCAAGGTCATGAAGGAGAGGATTAGAATTAACCTGGAAAATGGGAAAAAAATTATACATATATATATATATATATATATATACATACATAAAATGGTATAAAAGTGTGCTGGATGCGAGAAGAAATCCTGGAAGAACACGGCTGCATCGGAGGCAAAAATATCTGACAGTCTCTTTAATGGTAATTTCTATATATATCAACTTAACAACAAACCTGTCCTGATTGCAGGCGGGCTTTAATGACACAGGGTGGCATAGTACACCCGTTGGATTTCTGGCTCTCCTGCGGCCCGCCTCCCTTCCCAGCGGGTCGATCTCTTTCCTTGGCTGAGTTCAGGCAGTCCTGCTGTAGCCCATGACGGTGATTGGCCTGCTGGGAGAGGAGGCGGGCAGCAGGAGGGCCAGAAATCTGGTGTCACACGCTATTTCGCCACGCAACGTTTAAGCCCACCTGCCATCAGGACGGCATTGCACACCCCACTGCACTAAAGGGTTAAAGGGACATTCCATCTGTTACTGAACTATTCCATAATCAGTTCCTCATGTTACATCAAGAATTTTCCTGATTTCCACTTATTATTTACGTTATCCGGTCATTCCTATGTAGGAGAAGAGACTCCTCCAAATCATGCCACCAGACCCAAAACCAAGAAGAAGAACTGTGCTGGCTCTGCCACATCTTGACACTTCCTTTGGCAAAGTCCAAATTGGATTGCTCCACTCCTGTCTTTCCGGGTTTATGGTTTGGAGACCTGTCTATGAGAACCCCACCCCTGGTCTTCCATCTACTTTGAGCGATCCACAGGTGGAACCCGAACCACCATTCCTGCCACGAACCTGTCCTCCTGTTTAAGGCTGTAAGACCTTCCATTTAATGCCTTTGCATTGTTAGGACTCCTTGGTGTATGATGGATGGGATCCTGTTCTTCCTGTGCCTCCATGAACTCTTCCACTCCAGCACCTCTGAGACCCCTGCTACTCCAGTGCGTCCAAGAATCATGCTACTCCAGTGCCTCTGAGACCCCAGCTACTCCAGTGCCACCGAGACCACTGCTACTCCAGTGCCTCCAAGATCCCTGCTATTCCACTGACTCCGAGACCCCTGATAGTCCACTACTTCAAAGACCCCTGCAACTCCTGTGCCTCCAAGACACCAGTGCACTCCAGTGCCTCTGAGACCCCTAGTACTTCAGTGCGTCCAAGAACCGTGCTACTCCAGTGCCTCTGAGACCACAGCTACTCCAGTGCCTCTGAGACCCCTAGTACTTCAGTGCGTCCAAGAACCGTGCTATTTCAGTGCCTCTGAGACCACAGCTATTCCAGTGCCACCAAGACCCCAGTGCACTCCAGTGCTTTTATAACGCCAGCTACTACAGTGTCTCTAACACCCCTGCTACTACAGTGCCCCAATAACTGTGCTACTCCAGTGCCTCTGAGACCCCTACTACTTCAGTGCATCCAAGAACCCGAGTTTCTCCAGTGCGTCCAAGAACCTTGCTACTCCAGTGCCTCTGAGATCCTTGCTACTCCAGTGCGTCCAAGAACCATGCTTCTCCAATGCCTCTGAAACCCCTGCTATTCCAGTGCCTCTGAGTCCCTGAGGAACCTGTAACACTGAGTCCTACCTCCTGCTGATCCACACCAAGGCTAGTCGTCTGTTCCATCCACAGTACCCACAGTCTCCTCAACCCTGCAACCTGTATTTCCTGTGTATCGCCTGCTTGCTGCAGTAAACCCCAATTTGGTGTGGCTGTGGCCTGCGCACTGAGGTCAGAGATTGGATGGGTGATGGTCATATATATTGCATCATAAGATGCTGTATGAACATTTAATGGCGCCCGTTCCCGACTGCCCACATCTTATTGTATCGTTTGACCCCAGTCTCAGGGTTTTAGGTTTTTTTTCTGATTTCTTCCGATAGAGATCTCAACTAGTGTTTGGAGAAAATGCTCATTACTATTCTTGTGGTTTCTGGTCCGGCCAGTAAAAACACAGAGATGGCAATCAGCAGGCGGTAAGCCTATAACGAGCCTGGTCTTAAAGGGGAAGGAGGTCCTCTGGCAGCAAACCTCACACTCCTCACCTGGTCATGATTTATTTTCTATTTGTTTTGCAGATAACATCCTGCGGCCCCAGTTTATATGGAGGCTGGAAAAAAATAAAATGAGGACCATATGGCGGTTATTCTTACATTTTATGCGCCAGAGCCGAGCGGAGAGGGAGAAAGTCCGGAGTGAAAGGGTTAAGAGAGACGATTTACAGAGATGCCATGAGATGAGATGGTGCTGTTTGATGAGGTTTCTGGGGAGCGATTTCTGCCATATTTATTTAAGGTCCCTGTTTCCCAACGGATCACATGACATACTTACCTGCAGTCAGGTAAGAAACGGCCTGAACGAGTCTTGGTGCATAAAGTTCAAGATATTCAGGATCCACAGTGTTATTGCTGTGGAGCTCTGTGAAACGCTCATACACACTACACATTACTGTGAGTTTCAGTGCTGTGGAGCTCTGTGATACGCTCATACACACTGCACATTACTGTGAGTTTCAGTGCTGTGGAGCTCTGTGATACGCTCATACACACTGCACATTACTGTGAGTTTATAGCTGTGGTGCTCTGTGATACGCTCATACACACTGCACATTACTGTGAGTTTTATTGCTGTGGTGCTCTGTGATATGATCATACACACTGCACATTACTGTGAGTTTCAGTGCTGTGGAGCTCTGTGATATGCTCATACACACTGCACATTACTGTGAGTTTTATTGCTGTGGTGCTCTGTGATACGCTCATACACACTGCACATTACTGTGAGTTTCAGTGCTGTGGAGCTCTGTGATACGCTCATACACACTGCACATTACTGTGAGTTTTATTGCTGTGGAGCTCTGTGATACGCTCATACACACTGCACATTACTGTGAGTTTCAGTGCTGTGGAGCTCTGTGATACGCTCATACACACTGCACATTACTGTGAGTTTTATTCCTGTGGAGCTCTGTGTTACACTCAAACACACCGCACATTACTGTGAGTTTTATTGCTGTGGAGCTTTGTGATACGCTCATACACACACACATTACTGCGATTTTTATTGCTGTGGAGCTCTGTGATACGCTCATACACACCACACATTACTGCGATTTTTATTGCTGTGGAGCTCTGTGATACGCTCATACACACCACACATTACTGTGAGTTTTATTGCTGTGGAGCTCTGTGATACGCTCATACACACTGCACATTACTGTGAGTTTCAGTGCTGTGGAGCTCTGTGATACGCTCATACACACACTGCACATTACTGTGAGTTTTATTCCTGTGGTGCTCTGTGATACACTCAAACACACCGCACATTACTGTGAGTTTTATTGCTGTGGAGCTTTGTGATACGCTCATACACACACACATTACTGCGATTTTTATTGCTGTGGAGCTCTGTGATACACTCATACACACCGCACATTACTGTGAGTTTTATTGCTGTGGAGCTCTGTGATACGCTCATACACAGCGCACATTACTGTGAGTTTTATTGCTGTGGAGCTCTGTGATACGCTCATACACACCACACATTACTGTGAGTTTTATTCCTGTGGAGCTCTGTGATACGCTCATACACACCACACATTACTGCGATTTTTATTGCTGTGGAGCTTTGTGATACGCTCATACACACCACACATTACTGCGATTTTTATTGCTGTGGAGCTCTGTGATACGCTCATACACACCGCACATTACTGTGAGTTTTATTGCTGTGGAGCTCTGTGATACGCTCATACACACTGCACATTACTGTGAGTTTTATTCCTGTGGAGCTCTGTGTTACACTCAAACACACCGCACATTACTGTGAGTTTTATTGCTGTGGAGCTTTGTGATACGCTCATACACACCACACATTACTGCGATTTTTATTGCTGTGGAGCTCTGTGATACGCTCATACACACCACACATTACTGCAATTTTTATTGCTGTGGAGCTCTGTGATAATCTCATACACACCGCACATTACTGTGAGTTTTATTGCTGTGGAGCTCTGTGATACGCTCATACACACTGCACATTACTGTGAGTTTCAGTGCTGTGGAGCTCTGTGATACGCTCATACACACTGCACATTACTGTGAGTTTTATTCCTGTGGTGCTCTGTGATACACTCAAACACACCGCACATTACTGTGAGTTTTATTGCTGTGGAGCTTTGTGATACGGTCATACACACCACACATTACTGCGATTTTTATTGCTGTGGAGCTCTGTGATACACTCATACACACCGCACATTACTGTGAGTTTTATTGCTGTGGAGCTCTGTGATACGCTCATACACAGCGCACATTACTGTGAGTTTTATTGCTGTGGAGCTCTGTGATACGCTCATACACACCACACATTACTGTGAGTTTTATTCCTGTGGAGCTCTGTGATACGCTCATACACACCACACATTATTGTGAGTTTTATTCCTGTGGAGCTCTGTGATACACTCAAACACACCGCACATTACTGTGAGTTTTATTGCTGTGGAGCTTTGTGATACGCTCATACACACCACACATTACTGCGATTTTTATTGCTGTGGAGCTCTGTGATACGCTCATACACACCGCACATTACTGTGAGTTTTATTGCTGTGGAGCTCTGTGATACAGTAATGTGCGGTGTGTATGAGCGTATCACAGAGCTCCACAGCAATAAAACTCACAGTAATGTGCGGTGTGTATGAGCGTGAGTTTTATTTCTGTGGAGCTCTGTGATGCGCTCATACACACCGCACATTACTGTGAGTTTTATTCCTGTGGAGCTCTGTGATACACTCATACACACTACACATTACTGTGAGTTTTATTTATTTATTTATAAAGTATTTTACCAGGAATGATACATTGAGATTTCTCTCGTTTTCAAGTATGTCCTGGATTCAGGAACATTGAAGTGTTACAGAAATACAAAGTAATAAAATGCAAGATATTAACACAAAACAAATATACAGATTAATAGAAAATAAAAATGTAGGAAATATAGTCATTGCTGTGGAGCTCTGTGATACATTGATACACACTGCACATTACTGTGAGTTTTATTGCTGTGGAGCTCTGTGATACATTGATACACACTGCACATTACTGTGAGTTTTATTGCTGTGGAGCTCTGTGATGCGCTCATACACATTGCACATTACTGTGAGTTTTATTGATGTGGAGCTCTGTGATACACACCGCATTGTGAAGCTTCTCGTGTCGCTGTTTGGGTTCTTTTGTGAAACACTGGCGTTTGTCACTGTTGCAAATTCTGCAAACACCGGCCCTCTTGTAATAGCTCTTTTAGTGAACAACCCATAAACGCCGGTTCGTAGCTCCATTACCTTCAGCGTCGCTTGGACTTTACCAGAATTTTTTGCATTTGGTTGCAGAATCTTCTCTGGCATAAAAACAGAATCCCGTGGCGATCTTTCTCCCGCCGTCACCTTCGCTGAACCCAAGTCGCCGTGTTCCGTCCGTCAGTACAAATTTAATTAATTAAAGCCTTACATTTTCTTGCTAACGCTCTAAACCCGCGAATCCGTGATCACCAGCAGGTCCCGTCCTGCCCCCCTCGCTGCGCTCAACACCTTATAAATAAATTGCTAGAAGCAAATCCAGCTTCAGCTTCAGCACCAATTAGAGGCATAATTTTATATCAAGTCAGGAGGCTTCATATTTTGCATTCTCTTTTCTTTACTAAAACATCAGCAGCAAGGAAAGTTTACATAGCAACAGCAGTAACCAATCAACAACAAGAGTGTAGTAAGTCCTTAGCCACGCCCTCTTTTCTTGCTGCTGGCGACCAGGTGAGACGTTTTCAAAACAGCTCCTGGTTGCCAGGCTTTAATTTAGGTGTAATTTGTCACGGTTAGGTTTATTATGTAATTTTATACTCAGATTTATTATATGTACTGTGCACCTGATTGTTTTTTTCCTAGGTTTCCTCCCTGCTGTGTGGGCACTCTCCCGCCTGCAGGTGCGCTTGCTCGCGTTGCGCGACTTGCGGCGCCCCATCGTAATTTACTTTGTTTTAACAGCTCTGTTTTCTCCTTAAGGTTTTTTTTCCCCCTTTCTTTGTGTTTTGCGCGGCGCCCGCCGCTTCCCGCGAGTGCGCGACTAAACTTTCTCCTCAGGATAGTATGGTTTTTCGTCCGTGCGCACTCCGGCGGCCATCTTAGTTCTAACCAGCAATTGCCGCCTTTCGGGACATCGCGTCTTCGCGTCCCGATGCAAACTAGCAGGTCAGCACTTACATGTTAAACGGCCTCAGGTTCTATTTATATAAATAAATTATTATTTTTGGTGGGATTTCTGTCTGCCCAACGTAAACATCGGGTAAGCCCCGATACGCTTATACTATATATATACAAATAAATATTATTTCTTCTGGTGGGATCTGTCCCATGAAGGCATCGGGTGAGCCCCGATAGATAGATATAGATATATATATATAAAAATAAAATTTTCTGACAGGATATCTGTCCCACGAATGCATCGGGTGAGCCCCGATAAGTAAGTAAGTAAGTATGTATATATATATATAAAAATAAAATTTTCTGACGGGATATCTGTCCCACGACGGCATCGGGTGAGCCCTGATAAGCTTATATATATAAACAAATATATTATTTATCAGGCGGGATATCTGTCCCATGAAGACATCGGGTGAGCCCTGATAAGCTTATATATATACATAAGTATATTATTATTCTGGCGGGATCTGTCTGTCCCACAAAGGCATCGGGTGAGCCACAACACATTAATTTATAATGAATATATTATTACCTTCCTGACGGCTAGTACAGGATTTTTCTGTTTGGCCACACTAAACATCGGGTGAGCCCTGATATATATCCCTATAAATTTTAATATATATAAATTACCTCAACAGGTGAGTCCCGTTATTCTGTTTTCCATGGATCCTCCTCAGCTCCCCACCAATCCAGAGGAGCTTTCGGCCTGGCTTTTAGCTGCCATTTCAGAAACACTGCCCATAGCTTGGCAGCCAAGCCCCGCTTCCCCAGCCAGAACCTCCGGTCCTTTCTAGGGCCCAGTCACCGGCCCTTTCTGAGGGCTCCCATTCGGTTCATTCTGAGGCTGCCGTGCCATCTCGTAAAATACTCTGGAAGGGTTAATCTGAGTCCGCTGGCTAGGGTAAGGGCCCTGCTACAAACTCCTCCCGCACTTCTGTCCCCAAAGAAAGGACGATGATTATGACATGGATATTTACCAGGCTCACTACCCGAGGAGGACGGAGCCAATACCACCGGTGATCCACCGACTACTGCAAGCTCGACGGGTGAGCCCCGTTCTGATAGCTTAGCGATCGTGCCCTTCTCTACCGCTCCAACACCGCCTCGCTCCTTGGTGTCCTCGGATACCCCGGCGCCACTCCTCGACGCTAGAGGAGGCCCCCCCCTCCTTTTTCGATCCATGCACTAAAACCCACCCCAGGTCTTCGGCCTGGCTCCCGCCTGACCACACAGCGGAGTTTCTGCTCTTCTGGCTACGCGGTCTCTTAGTTAAAATTTCCAGGGCGCATCTGTGGGCAGGATGCCCTTGCCCGACGCTGCCTGACAAGGTATCTCTTACGCCAGAGTTTGACGTGGATTTCGTCTCCTTTCTGGGCAAGGTTGGCAGGGATCCTTGTCGAAGTCGAACAGGGCTTCCGCATCGCCCAGGACAAATGCTGGAGGTTTCAGGCCCGCTCGTCACGGTGGACGAAGCACTACCTTCTGGAAACATAGAAACTGTCGGCAGATAAGAACCTTTCGGCCCATCTAGTCTGCCCAATTACATGGATACTTTACCTGGATTTATCTTTTGTTTAGGATAGCCTTATGCCTACCCTGCTCGGCCCTGCAATGGTCCGTGAATGGGCACAGCGTGCCCTCTGTCTTTAGGTAACGCCAATGTCAGCATCTCTTCTGCACGCCGCAATGAGGCGCTTTTTCGCTTTGACGCTAATTTAACAAGTATGTGCTCCAAAGAATTGGTCCTGCGGCCAAGGGTTGTTTTTTTGGGGACCTCTTCTTAAAAGAATCGAATCATAAGGTTAACATCTATACCAACCTTCCGACTCTTGGGTCCTACGAATCGTATCTGGTTCTTGATAGACTTTTCCCAGGTTCCCTTCCAGTCTGTTTTCCCCATACAATGTGTTCTGGTACACAAGAAGTCTGGGGACCTTCGCCCGGTCTTAAACTGGATAGTCTTCAATCCCTTCTTGTCCTATCGACACTTCACAATGGAGAGCACACATCTACTCAGGGGTCTCCTATCCATCCTGCACCACCGACAGTTCACCTGCCTACCTTTCGGCCTCAGCTCCGCACCATGGTGCTTCAATGAAGCTCCTCTTACTGGCCATGGCCTCCATATATTCACAGGGCATCAGGTCTCTCATATACCTGGACAATATCTTCGTACTGGCTCAAGATCCGGTCCTGTTTTCCCATCACACGGCCCTAGTGCTTACTCTCCTGTAAGACCTCTGGTTCATTACCAACATGGACAAGTCAGCTTGTCGCCCAGCCCAAGTCATCACCCTTCTCCCTGGCCCACTGCATTATCGGGCGATGCAACGTCAGAAAACCACGTGCCTCAGTCTCAATCCCTCCTACGACCAGCTGGTCCCTATCACTCCTGAGGCTCGAGTGGAACTCCTGTGGTGGCTGCGCCTCATGGAAGCCTGGAATGGGTGGGCCATTTTTGGCTCTCTACCGGACTTCGTATCGGAATCGGACGCCAGCCAGTCGGGTTGGGGAGCGACTTGCGGACCTGTATCCACGGGTGGGACATGGACGCCAGAGGAACAGCCGCTTCACATCATCTGCCCTCTACTCCTTTGGGTCAACCTGTTTACTTCCCGCTTGACCCACCAGATGCAGACCGGCTTCAGTTGGCTTACGGACCTGCAGGCGGCAGCGGTGGATGCTTTCCTCCACCATGGCCCCATCGAGGAGCCTACACTGTTTCCCCGTTCACGATGCTCACGTGCACGCTTCAAGAAGTCCGCAGATGGATGGTTTCGACTTCTACTCACGCCTCTATGGGATGCACAGAGCTGGTTGCCAATGACGCTACAACTCCCTTGTCTACTCCTGCCCGCTGCTGCCGTCCTTTTCCATCCATTCTTCTGGACCCTCAAGGCAACCCTAATCCAGTGTATTGGAGGGCAATCTTCCACTGGTGGCTTGGACAATTTCCGGGGACCCTGCATGCTACCAGGCTTATCAGCTGCGGCTCGCTCCCTATTATGGGAATCCTGGACTTCTGGCACGCAAAAATGTTACGCCTGGGGAAATTTGGTGTGGTTGGTGTGTGCCTGATCCTGCTACAGCCCCTCTAATTTGTTGGCGAGCCTTTCCACGGCCGGCAAGTCCTATCATCACCTGGTTCCGCTCGACCATCTCGGTGGCTCACGCTCCCCTGGGTGGCGTTTCTGTGTGTTGTCTCCTCAAGGGCGTTAGGCTCGCTCGCCCGCCGGACCCAAATAATATACTCACTTTTGGGATGTGGCGCTTGTTTTGGAGTTCCTGCGTAACTGGCCAGATACTACTCGCTGTTCCTGCGTCAGCTCTGATGTATTCTAACCATCATTTTTGTGTTTGGGGTCCTTTAGACGTGTTTTGGATGCTAGAGCCTTCGATGCGCACGCTATGGTTTTCTCTCCTAAGGGAGTCGTTTTTCACGCTTACTAGATGTACAAAAACCCCCTTTTTCTAAGGTTTTCTACCCTATGTGTCGCTAGGTGCGTTACGAACTACCTCTCCCACTTTTTGCGCTCCCCTCCGGTTGGCCAGCTCTTGGTCTCCTATGTTTCCACTTACAATCCTGTTTCCTCGCCTACACTTTCTAGAGGGGTCCCCTGGCTGCTCTCCCTAGCGGGTGTTGCTCCTCACTTCGGCGCTCACTCCGTGCGGGGTGCAGTGGCTTCTTCTGTTGCGGTCGCCGGCGGCTCCCTGTCCGACATACTAGCGGCTGCTGATTGTTCTAGGGCGGTCACCTTTCGTACCTTTTATTTTCGCCCTCGTTCTCATGCATCTGGGGCTCTGGTGCAGCTTTAAAACTGCAAAATATGAAGCCTCCTGACTTGATATAAAATTGTGGATTATTCCAGCCTTGGTGTTAGAATAATCTTAATTTTAATAAAGACAGGAGGCGAATATTTTTCCCGCCCGCCCATACCCGGGATTGCTCACATTGTACCGGATTTACTGCTATATTCGATTAAAAAAAAAAAAAATAATAATAAAAAATAATAATAATATATAAATAAATATATTAAAAAAAAAAAATAATAAAAAAAAAAAAAAATTATAATAATAATAATAAAAAAT
The DNA here is from genome assembly GCA_009667805.1 of Leptobrachium leishanense. Taxonomy (NCBI): domain Eukaryota; kingdom Metazoa; phylum Chordata; class Amphibia; order Anura; family Megophryidae; genus Leptobrachium; species Leptobrachium leishanense. The sequence continues at coordinate 458,757,872 of CM019064.1, read as the reverse complement.
AAATAAAATTTGAATAAAGGATGTAATTTACGTATCTACACTTCTTCGACTTTTGTCCATTATTGTCTAACTATTTTTCATTCCCCTTAGTAGGGTTTGCATGTCTCATTGGCCTAGCCTACGGCTACTGTCTCATAATTGATTTAACTATTGATAATTCTTCGCTTTGACTGGTCAGTTAGTTACTGTTGATTGGCAAGCCTCCATCACATGGTACTTTCACGTATCCTCTGCTTTCTCCGTAGCTTGATTTGCTTCTGCGGCCCTGTTGGTATCCCATCGTTTCGGACGCCCGTTGGCTTCCAGTTCTGCGACTGACCATTCTCGTTGACTCCTACCTAGTCTTGGCTTTCACCTCTTCAGTTTCCGGGTTCTTCCTACTTCTTGGATTTCTGGAATTTCTACGTCACGTCTCTCCTGCTCGTTCGGCATACAAGAAAAGAGGGCGTGGCTAAGGACTTACTACACTCTTGTTGTTGATTGGTTACTGCTGTTGCTATGTAAACTTTCCTTGCTGCTGATGTTTTAGTAAAGAAAAGAGAATGCAAAATATTCGCCTCCTGTCTTTATTAAAATTAAGATTATTCTAACACCAAGGCTGGAATAATCCACAATTACGCATCATAATGAATCCTGGCCGAGCCGTGGAACTCTGTAATGTGTGTCAGCGCCGCCGCACCACCCCCCGACTACAGACTAAGCACAGAGACCGCCGGAGACCGTGTGCCAGGCCAATGGGGGGGGGGGGTAATAAGCATTTTCTAACACAACTGTAATAAATCCTAATGAAGTCGGAGCGATTCTTACAGCTTCTAAAACGCGCGATGAAGGGAAAATCCACCGAAATGTTCAGATCTTATTTTCTGAATATATTACATAGTGACGGGACACCGGAATATTCCGAATGTGCTAATTGCTGCAGCGTATAAAACCAGGGACGTATGGTGGTTGACCCCACATGGACCATTCAGCCAGAGGCAAAAGGAGGTGGAGAGCGGAGCATTCATTATTTACAACTCCTGGAATTCTCATCCACTCTGCTGTTTCTGCCCTTAACAGCCCTCACCCCGAGTATCTCTCTATTAACCCCTTTCTAAGTGTCTCTCTATTAACCCCTTTCTGAGTATCTCTCTATTAACCCCCTTCTGAGTGTCTATTAACCCCTTCTGAGTATCTCTCTATTAACCCCCTTCTGAGTATCTCTCTATTAACCCCCTTCTGAGTGTCTATTCACTTCTGAGTAACTCCTCTCTATTACCCTCTTCTGAGTGTCTATTAACCCCTTCTGAGTATCTCTCTATTAACCCCCTTCTGAGTGTCTATTAACCCCCTTCTGAGTATCTCTCTATTAACCCCCTTCTGAGTGTCTATTAACCCCTTCTGAGTATCTCTCTATTAACCCCCTTCTGAGTATCTCTCTATTAACCCCCTTCTGAGTGTCTATTAACCCCTTCTGAGTATCTCTCTATTAACCCCCTTCTGAGTGTCTATTAACCCCCTTCTGAGTATCTCTCTATTAACCCCCTTCTGAGTGTCTATTAACCCCCTTCTGAGTATCTCTCTATTAACCCCCTTCTGAGTGTCTATTAACCCCCTTCTGAGTATCTCTCTATTAACCCCCTTCTGAGTGTCTATTAACCCCTTTCTAAGTGTCTCTCTATTAACCCCTTTCTAAGTGTCTCTCTATTAACCCCCTTCTGAGTATCTCTCTATTAACCCCCTTCTGAGTGTCTATTAACCCCTTCTGAGTATCTCTCTATTAACCCCCTTCTGAGTGTCTATTAACCCCTTCTGAGTATCTCTCTATTAACCCCCTTCTGAGTGTCTATTAACCCCTTCTGAGTATCTCTCTATTAACCCCTTCTGAGTATCTCTCTATTAATCCCCTTCCGAGTGTCTATTAACCCCTTCTGAGTATCTCTCTATTAACCCCTTCTGAGTATCTCTCTATTAAGTGAAGAAAATAACATGTATGATAAGATGATTTATATTAAAGGGACTCTCTACTCATCCTGACCACTTTATTGTTATAACACGTCAGGATGTGAGGAGTGCCTCCCTTCTCCTCCTCTCAGCTCCCTCAATCTACCCTGAATCGCTGGGTGAAGTAGAGGAGTTTCCTCCACCCAGCGTCACCAGAGAGAAATTTTGAATTTCCTGGCTGCCGGTCACTAGATCGGTCACACACACAGAGTAACCGACGTCACCCTCTGAGACCAATCGTTGTAGCGAGTGTTCTCAGAGAGGTAGCCAATGGGTCGGATCTGTGCATGCGCGTTCATCTTTGAACCACCATTCTGCGCAAGTGCTACAGAACTTGAGTATGTAAAGTGCACAAGTCCCACAGCGCTGCGCAATTTGTGGTTCCTACTCTACGCAAGTTGCATAGGAGTGCAAACTGCACAGAAAAACTTCAATGGCTTCTGGGTTTGGGAGTCCCTGAGCCGAAGTGGAGGAGCAGCGTGCGGCGTGAGACAAAAGGTGAGGGGGGGGGAACCGAGATATATAAATAAACAAGAGTATCGCACAGAGGCCAATGGAGACACCAGCGAAGGTAGTTCTGGAGCCTACATTGAATTGGGATTCTTTGTAGAGTTCAAGATTCTCCCCATACCCTCGAAATTAAAATAAAATTGTCTTCATAGTGGTTCATCTTTCTTCATCTGTTTTTACTTATTTGGTCTCAAGTAAATATACTACTAAAATGGAGAAGGCCTACATGGCCAATGCCTGTCCTTGTGGTCAGTGGGTTGCTGGGTGAAGTCAGTGGATTGATTGTTGAACACAGTAGGATGTTGGATGAGTGTAATGTGTCAATGGCTCAGTTTATTAGGTTGATGACTGAGATCAATGGGTCGACGGGGGATATCAATGGGCTAATGGAGGAGACAGTGGGTTAATGGAGAGATCAATGGGTTGATGGAGAAGATCAATAGGTTAATGGAGAGATCAATGGGTTGATGGAGGAGATCAATGGGTTGATGGAGGAGATCAGTGGTTTTATGGAGGAGATCAATGGGTTGATGAAGTAGAACAATGAGTTGATGGGATAGATCAATGAGTTGATGGGAGAGATCAGCGGTTTGGGGGAGATCAATTGGTTGATGGTGGAGATCAATGGGTTGATGAAGGAGATCATCGGTTTAATGGGCTATACCAGGCTAAATTCCACGGCTGGTGTAAACTAAATCACAGCTCCGGTAAACATAGACTTTTGGCTATACTCCACTTGAGCCGTAAGCATTAACAACAGAGTTGGTAAGTATAACGGCCCCACTTGTAATATCAACGGCTCCCTGCTATTCCAGAGTTGGAAACTTCTTTAGGAGTTCGGTTGTTATGGCAGGATACTACACATTTGTGCATCCTATACTTTTTAACTTCGAATAAGAAGTATCTATTGGGAGCATAATAAAAATGCCGTGGCTCCTTGCATGCAGCTGGTTCTAAAATAAAAAATGGCCACCACAAGCTACCGTTAGATCGATTTAGCATTTGCAAGACCACATAGCACAAAATAAAAATTAGATTAAAAAATCCATTACTCAACACTGGTTCTACGATGCAAAGGACGCAGTTTTCTCTCGTAGAATAACACATGATCTCAGTCAGGACTTTGTTGGATCTCCATGAAGTTCCATGGAGTCCAGGAGAGGAGAACAGCATCGACACATGGCTCTACTGTTGGTATCTATAACTGTTCCTATATGTTACGAGTCGAGCCGCTTACACGGAAGCCCACTAGTGATATCGCCGACAACAGAGAGCTGCTGATGAACGACGGCTCCTTATTACCGTGTCCAGTAAAATAGAGCCCTCTATCGGCTCTGGGAAGTTTACCAGCGCTCTGGCTACATTTACTCCAGACATGGAATCCAGCCTGATATTCGTAATTCATCCTCAACATAACAAAGCCAACATGCCACCAGCTGGAAAGAAAGACAGAAAGCAAAGGACAGAGCGGACACGCTGAGATGATTGTGTTTAAGGACGCTCTGCACGTTGCCCACGTCCACCAAGGCCTCGCTTCAGTTTATCCTTTAAAGTACACGAGGAGTAATTGATTTAATTCGTTCTCCGTGCGGCTCTTGTGTTATCCACCTGAACGACACAGGATTGCTTGAAAGGTCCCCCGGGGCGATCTGTCAGAATGTCTTACCTGAAACTAACCAGAGCTCCAACAGCCTTTCACAGATTTTCCCAGACAGCTACGAGGAGGAGAAAATGGCTCTGGAGGCAACCAGACCTCGCTCCTCAACCATCCTGCTCACATCTCTCCCGCTCCAAGGCAAACGACGTCGCCCGAGTCCATTCCGCAGGTCTAATTATTGCTGCCCTGGGACTCCATGAAAGAAGGAGTCGGTTAATGGGCCGTCGTCTTTCTGTGACCGGATGAGAGAGAACATTCTGCTCTGGAAATTAAATCCATGTTACGGCAACGTCAATAAAACAGCTTTTTATTATCTTTCCATTGAACTTTGTTTTGGGGAAAATCAAACCATTAAGGTTTAGGGACCGTTTTATTTTATGTCGGTGGCCGTAAACCTTATTCGGTTTGGTTATTGCTCACAGGTAAAATCCTGACCCTGGCAAGGACGTCAACTCAACTTCGGCCATTTCCCTTCCCGATGAATGTTTTGGTGGGTTATTACGCAACACGGTGTCATGCTCGCGGCTATCTGTTTTTTTGATGAGGTGAGATTAGTCCCTCAGTATGTCTGGAATCACACTGCGATGATACACACTGCCCGGCCAAAATGAACTCACACACTGTAATATGTGGTTGTGTCGCGTTTCGCTGTGATTCCGGCACGCATTCGTCGCGGCATCGTGTGGATAAGCTCATGCAATGTCACAGCATTTATTCGCGTCCAGAGCGGCATTACTTTGTGGCCAAGATCTTGTGTTGATGATGGGAGAGTCACAGCGCTGCGTAAAGTCTTCTCCAGCACATTATCCCAAAGATTAACCTCAATGGGGTTAAGGTCTGGACTGTGCGGTGGCCAATCCATGTGTGAAATGATGTCTCATGCTCCCTCAACCGCTCTTGCACAATTTGAGCCCGATGAATCCTGGCATTGCCATCTTGGAATATGCCCGCTGTGCCATCAGGGAAGAAAAAAACATTGATGGAGAAACCTGCTCATTCAGTATATTCAGGGAGTCACATGACCTCAGTTTATGGCACAACATATTTTAGGGATGTGCATGGCTTAAAAATTTGTTTCGTTTCGTTACGTTTTTAAATCATTTCGTTTTTGGAATTTCGTAACGCACAGGTTTATTCAAAGAGATCCGAATTGCTGGAGAAAGGTAACCGAACAGTGAAAATCAGCGTTCGGTTGCCTTTCCTGGCCATTCGGCTATCCAGAGAGCAGGCAATACACCAAATCCTGGCGAATTGCCTGCACATACGGTGCCTGTTCGGTCCCTGTTCGAGGGCAGTGAAATCCCCATGAAAAAGCACTGCTTCGGCTATTCAGAGAACACAAACCAGCAGTGAAAGGTTCCCCTAATGCCCTGCCATTCGGTGGTTTAATTCGGCAGGTTTATTCAGGAAAATCCCATAGGCTTCAATGCTAAAAATATTCCCGTTTTAATTCAATATCTAATAAACCGTTCATTATAAAATTATGCAGTAAAGAGTCTCTTTATAGATTTTTTTAGGATAGGTTAAGCAATTTTCTGTTGTTTTTTTTCTTTTTCTTTTTTAAAAAGTCTGATTATTTTTTTTTATTATTTTTTTTTAAGTTTACTTATTTTTCTGTAACAGCCCTTTTTATATCATTCATTGGATTTTAGATGTAAATTTCAGACATTTTCGCTCAGTAGTTTCTTTGCAAACAGCGTTTCACTTTTCAAACATTCAAGCAAACTGTTTTGCTAATTTATTCACTTCATTCGTCTGTGGTGTCGGCTTTTTCCAGCGGCTTCGCTGCGTGTGATCGGCTCCTGCTCGGGTTTTTCAAGCGTCTTCGACGGGTTAATCCAGATGTTTTTGCGTGTATTCACCGGGTTTTCGGCAGCTTTTCCCTGCACTTCGACAGCCCTGTGGTGCTTGCTGAATACACCGCAGGGTCGCCGAAATGGGAAAGCCAATTTGCACCGAATTGAAGAGAACGAAAAGTCACCGAACGTGCGGTGACTTTTCAAATCTCTTTGAATAACCCTGTAATTTCGTTTCGTGTTTCGTTTCGGATCAATTTGAAATTTCGAATCGATTCGAATTTCATATATCAATTCGATAGTTGATATCAATTCGGAATTTTGGATCACTAAATAAAACCCCTAATTAATCAAATTTTGCTGTTAAAAGAAAAGCTAGGGTTAAATTGTGTCACAGATTTAGTATTTGAGTCAAATTAAACAGTGAAACAAAATGAATTTGTTTCATAAAGTCCTTTGCTGACTATTACTTGTATTGTAAGTTAAGATCAATTCGATTGTTGATATCAATTTGATCGTTCAATTCAGATTCGATAGTTGATATCAATTATTCAAATTTTTATGATGATGACACAGTGTAAAACTAAATAAATTCGTTATATACCGTTTCGTTTCGATTTCGTATCGTATCGATTCGTTATTCGGAAGTACTTCCTAATATGTATTATCAAATTTCATTCCAAATTCCGAATTTTTCCGAAACGAATGCACATCTCTAATATTAATCACTGCAGTAATTATCCAATGGAAGGCGAGCACCTATCGACTGAGTTACATCCAGGTGAGGAGTTGTTTTTTTGGCCGGTCAGAGTCGTAAATTACTCTGTTCCATCAGGTTAAAAATAAAGTCATATAAACCCAGTATAAGATCATTTTCCTCTCTGCTGCCAAAAAGAAACAATAACATCAACACGTTTAGCTTTCATCATAACCAGCTATTAGGGTTGGTTTTAGGTTTAGGGGTGGATTTTTATAAAAAAAAAAAAAATGGTCCATTAATCTTTTTTTATTTATCTATTCATTTTTCTGATGCCCCTTAACCCCTTCACTACAGAGTTGTTTTCCATAAAACCACTGCCAGAGGACCAGGTGGAAATATAGGAAAACAGCTTTCCATTAGACAGGGAAAGGGCTCCCCCTGCTGGCCAAAATGTGCTACTACAAGTCCTATAATACAGCTGGGGATACACATTTCCCTATGGAAAAAAAATGGAACCCCAAACCCTGGGTTAATCCTATAGTTCCAGCACCTCGGCAGACACGAGACAGTCTCATTGAAACTGAAATCTTTATTATTTTATGTGCCAGTAGGTAAGGGTGGATTTACAAATAGGCAAAGTAGGCACACACTACAGGGGGACACCTTCCTCTGAAAATGTTTTTAAAAAAATCTAAATGTAAAAAAAAAATTGTAACAAAATAAAAAAAATAAAAAAAATCTGTAAAAAGTAAAATAATAAAAAAAATCCAAAATATTTAAAAACAATTTTTTTTTTTTTAAGTGTAATATATTTTGTTTGCTCCGAGTTTTGGTTTGTACTTTTTTCTTTGGGTGGGGTGGGCTCCACGTTTCTGTGCCTACAGGCTCCTGAGATGTAAACCCGTATCCGCCAATTGCAGACGTGCAATAGATTTGCAGGGTGTATGAGAATGCGTCCCGATGTGTCCTCGATGTGAAGCTGGTGGTCTTATCATGCACAATATCTTCTTCAGTCTGGATGATCTTACACAAAGGTTTACTGGTTTAATGTGTTTTTCTATTTCTTTTAAGAAGTAGGCTTGTATTCGTGTTTCTGTAGAAGATGGTGCAGACCCAGAGCGCCACCTGCTGCCTCAGAGCTTTTGCAGATGGCTTTAGCCGACATCTATTGTGACCAGGCCACCATCTTGGCTTCCGGTACCACAGAGGTCATCATCCTTGGCCCTGTGGAAGTATTTTCACCGCGAGGCCCAGCCAATTTAATGAGTGGCTGAGCATCGAGGGAGATGTGGTTCCAGAACATCTAGACTAGAGGGCCAAGGCTGCCGACCATTGTGTCGAGATATGAGCCCAGATCCAACCCAGCCATTGATAGCGGCTCACAAAAGGAAAGATATTGCATGAGATATCCACGGTTGTTTCCGACAGAGCCGTCAAACTTGTATAGAACCCGTCCATCCTATGGACAAACCACATCGTATTCTCTCCTCCTGTCATAAGAGCTGGGAGCCCCGGGGAGGTTTGAGAGTTTCCTTTCTTCTGTGGGAGTAGTTCCATCACAGTGGGCGTCTCTGGGCCTTGGGGGTAGGACATGGCTGTCTATCTGTCTATCCCCTCCCTCCCCAGTCTGTTCTTCATGTTTTCTATGTAGGAACTAAATAGTATGGGCATTGTTTCCGCTCGCAGTATTGTGTCTATAGAAGCTTGTCATGTACAAATAAAGTTTTTTTAAAATGGCAGCTATTCTCCATTCAGCATTGTTCCTTTATTGTTTGTGAAACCGGAGCATGTACTTCAGTTGCTTTATAGTGGCGAGAGGTCAGTAAGAAACATCACTGAAAAGGATAGTATATAGAAAGCCGGACAACTTTGACAAACACCGGCACTAACTAAAGATCTACAGGGTTATTCAGAGAGCATGTCGCCAACGTTTCGGTGCCCTCTCGTTCCCCGCGCTTCCCTGCACTTCAGGGGCTCACAGTTCGCCACCCTGCGGTGTATTCAGCATTCACCGTAGGGTCCATGTAGTGCAGGGAAAACCTGCCGAACACTCACCGAAAAGCCACGGTTTCCACGTCGAACACGCCGGAAAAAGCCGCCGATCACAGCACAGGCAGCCGCTGGAGAAATCCGACAAGCTGACAAACGGGGTAAAAGAGAAAAAACAATACGCTTGAAAGTTTCAAAATTGAAACGCTGTTTGCAAAAAAACTGGTGAATGAAAACGCCTGGAATTTACATATAAGATCCTATGAATGATAATAAAAAGGGCTGTTATTTAGAAAAAATAAAATAAGATATAAAAAAAAAACAGAAATCAAATTTGCCGAAAAAATCAAGAAAAATGCATAAAAGATCCTAAAAAAAAAATCAATAAATAAATAAAGAGACTTTTGGCTGCAGATTAAAATAATAAACAGTTTATTAGATATTGGATAAAAACGGGAATATTTTTAACATTGAAGCCTATGGGATTCGCCTGATTAAAAAAAACTGCCGAATGACACCACAGAACAGCAGGGCATTTCACTGACATTTCTCTGCTGTTCAGTGTCTCTGAATAGATTAACCATTGCTTCTCTATGGGGGATTTCACTTCTGTGAAACAGGCACCGTACGTGGAGGCAATTCGCCAAAATTTGGCCAACTGCCTGCTCTCTGAATAGCCGAATGGCCCCAAAATGTCACTGTTCACTGAATTTCTGTGTCCGGTTACATTTCGGGGCCAGATCATCTCTCTCTGAAAAAAACATCTAAACTAATAACTATAGGAGTTATTCAAAGAGCACCAGAATTTCACTGGCATTCCGGTGCTCTCTCATCTGGCACACTTCTGCGAGCTCAATTCACCGACCCCCGAAGTGCGCTGAATGGATCCGCCAAATGCACCGATAAACCCACCTGATAAACCACGCATTTGATAAACCCGTCGATAAACCGCCAAACGCTTTCAAAATACTGCCAATCGGTGCCGAATCGCAATTCAAACCTGAGGTGGCTGACATCTTGGATTTCAGCCAAGTCTCCAGGTCACCCCCACCCACTGACATCCTCACCATATTTGTGAGGATGTCAGTGGGCCAGTTAACCCCCTAGCTGCCAAGTGGAGATAGGGGGATCCTTTGGATCCCCTTATCTCCTGGTCTGTGGCAGCTAGAGAGTCATGTTTGACATCATTGGAAAAGCCTGATCATGTTTCTTTCCAATGATACCAAACATGACCAGGTTTGGTGTAAAACAAAAATAAAATAAAAAATAATAATAAAAAGAAAAAAAATGTTTGTTTTTTAAAAAAAATTGTCTGGGGGGGGTTTAATTAAATAGGACCTAGGCTGTTATCTAAAAATTGTGAGCATAAAACAGTCATAATGAGCTCAGCGCATATAGGTGAACTGGCTCAGCAGTGAAGGGGTCTTTTTTGGCGGTTGTAGATTTGGGGGATTAAAATATGAAAAAGTGTGTTTTTACCATTTTTTTCATCATATTTCATAAATTTGTTTGTAGTAAATTAAAGGATATGATGAAAATAATCGTATTTTTAGAAAGTCCATTTAATGGCGGGACAAATGGTGTATAATATGTGCGGGTTGCATAAATGAGTAAGAGGAAAATTTGACCTAAACACTAACAGCGCAGAAACGTAAAAACAGCAGCGGGCACTAAAGGACAGATTTGCGTATAACCGCATGGTTACTAAGGGGTTAAACAGGCGAATCCCATAGGATTCAAAACTTTTATTCTTTTTATTTTCAGGAAAAAGTCTTATTTATTTATTGAACACCTTTTCGTATTTTTTGTAGACATAACTTTGATAACCAATTTTTTTAAAAGGTGTTTTTTTGTAAATCTTTTAGGCTGGGGTCAGACCAGCGCACTTTTAACGTGCGTTCTGGCGCACATAATTACGGCCGCACTAGCAGCAGATGACGGGCAATGACGGCCAATATACGATGTACGGCCGCACAAAAGTCTGGCCGTGCAACGCAAGTGGAATTTGAACGCATTTTTCTGAGAACGCTGAACCGCTAGTACTGACGTACTGAGTGCGCAGCTGCGGCATAGCGGCGTGTGTGCGTGATTAGGAGATGTCAGACGCTGCTAATGTCCAGCCTACATAACGTCCAGACGCAAAAAGAGTTTTATTGACGATCCGTACAAAATCACGCCCGAAAATGCGCGTCGTCTGACCGTTTTAGCGCATTCCGTAAAAAAATACGTCAATGCGTTCGGACGCACTTTTTCACGTTCGCGGGGAAAAATGCTTTCGTCTGACCCTAGCCTAACAGAGCTTTTAATTATTTTTTTAAAGGACTTTTTTTTATTATTCAGAAACATTTTAATGCCTTTTTAATGGCTTAAACACATATTAGGAGAATAGGAGAGTTCAGTTTTTTTTTTGTTGTTGTTCTGCAGTTCAGCGGTGTTCAAGCGTGTGAGCAGATCATCCTCCTCCGGAGCCCTGGTCGCTACGTGCTGAAGACAAGTGTTTGGCGACCATGGCCCTCCGCAAGCTTTGCTACATTTCCCATGAGTCTTAGTTATTCTAACAGGTACCTGAGCATCATGGGAGATGTGGTTTCATAACATCAGGGGAGCCAAGGTTGCTGACCCCAGATCTGGGGTCTTGTTTCCCTTCGCATTTGCATCTCATTTAATAAAAAACCGTGCATTTGCATGAATTGTGAACAGATCATTAAGTATTACAGCCTTTAAGGGACACTACGTACTGTGACCACTCCATGTAAATGAGCAGCCACGGTGTCCTCAGCACCCTCAGCCTTCTCCCCCAGGGCAGGCTCTTGGAGGGTTGATTCAGCCCTCACAGAGCAGGGGACTAGTTCCTCCTTGAAGCTTAGATCAGCGAGGGATGACCTGAGTGTCAGGCTCCGCTATCAGGAAGAAGGAACCAATTTGGATCCCTCCTCCCTCCCAGACACTGGTTCCCTGGAGCATCCTGCCTCTTCTCCCCCTCCTCCCCGTGACATGCTTCCTGCAAGGTGGGAGCATGTCCCTTCTGGATGATTATCACTGCTAATCTTCTGGACCATCATTGCGCCAAATACAGGGTGAATTTTAAAACATATAAAGAAGGGCTGTCAAACTCTGGCCTCCCATGATTCCCATGCCATCTATTGCATTAAAAGAATTCTGGGAATTGTAGGCATCAACACCTGTGGGGCCATGAGATTGACAGCCCTGAACCAGTGGGTTAAGGCAGAGGCGGGCGCAGAGGAGGTCAGGAGGGATTAAGGTTTAACCACCAACCCCCACACTCCTGTTTTAATCCCAGACTATCCCTTTCCCCTTTTAAACAAACAACACGTAAAGGGATAATACAACGTTCCTAACTCTAAATTATTCCCACGCGATACCAGCTTTGATATACAGTGGCTAGTATCTATGTGAAAGGGGTCAACTTGCCTTCGTCTCTTATGTATGTAGGATGGGTACAGAAAACTTGACAGGAATTTACAGTAGACGAGGCCAACTTCAACAACAGCTCTATGCAAATGGGAGCCCACCTCAGAGATGTGTGTGTGAAACTCTAGTGGAGGGTCATGTTTTATTCACTGGATTTTACCTCATTTCTGGGAATTCTGTGATGCGATCTTTATTATATATTCATGATTGCCTTGTATTCGATTTTAGCTTGATGGTGCCATTTCAGAGGAGGACGCCTTGGCATTTCAGCTCTAACCATGCTTCTTGGGTAATGTCAGATTGATTTGCAGATGGTTCAGCCACCATCAAGGTAAAACCTTGTGAGACGCGAACGGGGACCCACCGTGTGGCAGGACACTAGTACGGTTTCCTGTTCTCACGACCCTCTCATACGTTTGCTCACAAAATGTTTGGGTTGGGTTGAATATGTATGAAGTGCAGTGTTTGTCAGAAAAAACTAAAGAGAAATCGGCATTGAACGACCGTTTATTTTAGGTCCACTACTTTTCACTTAAGGTCCATCGTTAAGAACAGATTTTCAGAATTCCTCTTTGAAGAAAAGTCAGAATATTCACGCTGTCATTTTTCATCTTCCCGCCTCAAACTTTACATTTTGTAACCTGAAAATCCGACATGACGGATGGTTTGGTCTGCGACTTATTCTGGCATAAGAGAGAAGCATTTTTCAAACGTTCCAACTGGAAATCCTTGGGAGAAAAAGAAGTGGTGGTTTCCTCAAGTAAGGTCTCAGCTTACCAACACTTCTACAGCCTCCGCAAGAATAATGAGGACAACCCTCCGAATAATATCTATCATAAAGCCACGGAATCTCGGCAGATTTGCTTCGGTTTCATCTAGATTTGAAAATCCTTCACTGCTTTAGCCAAGTGAGAACAAGTTTGGTTTGGAGAAACCGTCGACCACAAGTTGACTTTCTTCTGATTGCCGGCGGCAACATTACTCTACAACTGGAAAACGGCACATTGCAGACATTTCTGAATGACGTGTGAACTTAACGTTTGACATTGTGCAGACGTCTTTACACTTTCATCTGAGCCAACGCTAATGTCACTTTCCCCGCAACTCCGACATTTGTAAAGCCCCGTATTATCAGTGGTTTTAGTACGTCTCAGGAAATGGTCTCACGGCTTTTACATTCGCTTTTACTCTCCAGCCCCTCATACTGGGATATTTTCAGAAACAAAAAATAATAAAAAGTCAAAGGAAAATAGAATTGTACAGTTCCATGGAAAGCAGTCACTGTAGATACATTTACTACAATTTTTGGATTACGAAAAGCATAGCAGGAACGAAATTTATGGAGATGATAATGTCAGAAAGCCAACAGATGAGAAAGTCTGAAAACCAGTTATTGTAGCTGGAGAACAAACTATTAAGATCGAGCTACAAGAGCCCTTTCTACACCAACTACTCACTGGTGCTCTCCTGTAGGGTGCCGATAGATTCCAAGACTTTGAGAGGCACTCCACGTGTAGCATACACAGATGGTGATTTAGGATGGAGATAAAGTCATGGTGACGTTATGGCCCATAAGGCCTTAATCATGCCATAACATGACTCATCTTCCTAGGAGTTACTGTAGTTGGAGGAGATTGGAAAGTGGAGGATGGCTTCAGACAGTTGAGGGTCTGTCCACTAACCAATGGGTGTTTTAGCCAGACAATGATGGATTAACTTCAGCAAACAACTGCGGAGAATTGACTATGTTGGGTAGTTCCACCATAGTTTTTGTTAAAGTTGTTCAGTTTAGATTTCACAGCCGTTTCAGAAGAAGTCATCTAGTGGTGTTTCTGTCGGAGTTCAATGGAGATCACCACTTCAAAATTTCTGAAAATCTACACACACCCCGTTACACTAGTACATCACAATCTCCAAGAGTGGAGGGGGGGGCATTTCTTTGAAATTCATTTTCCGAAAAGGGGGATCGGCTTGGAATTAAATGGTCAAAGAAAGCAAAAACCCCAAAACAAGTTGAAAACAAAAATTATAGAAAGTCTAATTAATTTCTCAATTATAAAAAGATGGAATATAAACGCCACGTACAACATCATCATAAAAAACGAATCGAACATACACCACGGACGTCAGGGGACAATTTGGCTTAGACAGAAAGGACCCCATCAGTAAAGTCATTAACCCTTCAAGTGGTATCAGTGCACTTCCATTAGAATGTGCCAACCCTATGTGCAGCACCAATTATCAAGAAATAAAGAGAATTGGACTAAAACCAATTTAAAACTTAATTTTAGGAATTGATAAAGAACAAAAACTTGTTCTTGGAGTAAATACAAGAGGAACCAAAAGGAAGGATAAAAGTCAATGAAATAATGAAGCCATTTTCTTCAAAGAAAGCCTGATCCTTCTAATGCCAGAAAAAATTGACATCCCCCACAGACAATCATGGAGATACGAAGGGACTCTCACTAAGAGGCGGTGGTCGGCATGTAAAATTGCTCTACCAACTTCATTGTGGTTTCCTTGTGTAACAGACCTTTAAAGACCTCAAAACTCATCTTGGTGATGAAGCCAAGTCTCCAGAAGGTCCACAAGTGGTTTAACAGATTTAAGTCTGGAATGGTGTTAGGTTTGTGATAAACCAAAGAGAGATGTCCCGGTACGTCCACGGATGAGACCACGGTGGCCAAGGTGAAGGTATTTCTGGATCGTGAACATCAAACCATTCTCCGAAAGCTTGCGGAAGAGCTCGAAAGGAAGCATGATAGAGGATTCTTCATGACAAGCTGGAATTCAAGAAGTGTGCCTGATGGGTTCCAGGTTTGTGGTACGTAGAATCAAAACTGCTCGAGTTGAGTTTGCTAAAAGGTTCCTCATCACGTTCGACAATGGGAAATCTGCCAACTTCAAGGCAAGTGTCACTGGAGACAGGGGCGTAACTACCAGGGGTGCAGAGGGTGCCACCGCACCCGGGCCCATGAGTCAGGGGGGCCCCACACTCGCCTGCCTGGGCCGGGGGGGTTGCCTCTATTATATATATATATAATTCTTTTTTTGATTTCTTTTATACTTATGTATGAGTTTTACTTTGGAGCTATGTGATACGCTCATACACACCACATATTACTGTGAGATTTATTGCTGTGGAGCTATGTGATATGTTCATATACACCGCACATTTCTGTGAGTTTTATTGCTAAGCAGCTCTGTGATACGCTCATACACACTGCACATTACTGTGAGTTTTATTGCTGTGGAGCTCTGTGATACACACATACACACTGCACATTACTGTGTGTTTTATTGCTGTAGAGCTCTGTGATACACTCATACACAGCGCACATTACTGGGAGATTTATTGCTGTGGAGCTCAGTGAGATACAAATAGTGCACGTAACATTAAAAATGGGAAGGACCGAAGAGGTCATAGTCTACCTGGAAAAAATGGGACACTGATTGTCTGGTGTCAACATTGTGGACCTGAAGGGGACCAAAGCATGTTGATGTAAGGGGGGACAAAATATGGTTTTGCCTAGGGTGGGGGGGCCATCATGGTTCCTGCACCTGGGCCCTGAGGTTTCTAGTTACGCCTCTGACTGGAGATGAAGGTATGTTGGCAGAAGATGATTTTTGGTGGTATTTTGAGATGTGGAAAAAAAGAATGGTGGCGATTAATTTGAAATGCTGAATAAACAAGCTTTATTTAAAAGAAACACAATGGCAGTAGAATCATTTTGTTGATTTAACCCTTAATTTTGGACTTCAAATCGTATATATGGATATAGAGGACCTTAAATAAGCAAACTGGATAAATCTAGACGTGGAGCAGGCTTTAGTCTGTTTTATTACGGTGATATCACATTCTTTAATGTCACATCACTGCTTTAGGACCATGAGCAGTTTATTCTTAAAAAGTTGAGAAAGTATTTTTTTTACTTTTGCTCCTCAAATCTGTCATGGAAGTACAAATTCAAACTAAACCTCGTTAAGCACAGCTCGTTTTTTATTTCTGATGCCTTGCAGTTGGCAAACCTTTCCTGTACAAAGTGTGCAGAACGTCTGCGTTCTGTAAAGAGGGAGAGGCCATGCCAGTCCAGCGCGGAGCGGGCAATGTCCTCAGCTCTCCATCAGGAACTGAGCTAAGATTTTTCTCAAGCATTTCCTGGTGGCAGCTGCCAGCCTAAACACCAGAAGGTATTTGTTCATCGACATGAAAAAACATCAAGATTTCCTTCGTTTTGCTGACATCACCGAGAGAAACTGTATGGGACATTGTACGGGCAGTAATTACACAAAAAATAAGGAGCCTTGTCACTAAAGATCCTCCTTAACACGTGTGGGTTTCTGAGAACCAAATATACTTTGACAAGCCAGCCAACGATTATGTCCTCGGCTCCAAGTGGTGCGTCCTGTGGATACATAAAATAAAGCTTTATTGTGGTCAACACAATAATTCTATAGATCTGTGAAAAGCACACGGCTATGAAAGTGTCATTGGAGTTGACGCATTACAGGAACCGAGCTCTGTAGACCTGGTTTGACCTCGGTGCCGAAGAAACGATATAGAAGTGTTCCAAGATGTTCTCCACCGACAGCAGCAATTGCTGTGATTTCCCCACTGAAGGGATTTTCGTGTCACTAGAAATGCATCGAGTGATGTTTAGGTTTGTCGTCTTTTGTGACGTAACGCAATCTTTGGTTCCACATTGAGCGGAGCCAAATTCTTCATATGAAGCACTAGACAGATATTTGGCAATAGGGATGTGCTGTTTGTGGTTTTCTGACTCCTGATCTGGGCCAAGCGATATTTGGAAGCAGCCGATACAGAGTCCCGATCAAATACCACAAGCCAACAAGGCGTACTGAAGGCTCAAAGCGAAACCCTAAGACTCTGCATTGACTCTCAACATCTTCCCTGTGTACGAGAAGTCAAGGAAGATGCTGTGAGTCAATGTTTTTGGCTCCCATCCGATCCTGGCTGGGAGGGTTACTGCCCTACATTTTTATGACTAGGGGGTTGAATCGGCTTGATAAAGCTGATCCTTGAAAATTGCAGAGGTTGGGTCCCAGTCCTAGGAATTGGATCTGGAAATCTCCAGTTGGCAATAAAGATATATTTGCTAACGCGGGGAAGACATATTCACCAACAACCCTCTAGATGCCAAAAACAACCAGTTTTGTTGTGCGCTAACCATTATAAGGATATGTTTTGCTCTAGATCGGGGTCAACAATGTCAGCCTTCCAGATGTTTTGGAACTTCACTTGCCATGCTGCTGGATCAACCTGAGTGGACAAGCCTCATGGTGCATGCAACTTCAAAACATCCCACGGGTCAAGATTGCTGACTGTAGCTCAAGAATCTTTCATTTCCGTTTCTACCTTCACCGCTGATTCACGCCTCAAAAAAACCCACACAGGTCGTGTGGAATGACCTACCTCACCCTTTGGTCCTTCAAGAATATCTCTCAATACCCCCCTTTTTTTATTAAACACACATAAGCCTATCACATTCCTATTACTATGCCCATCACCATTTTGGTTACAAAAGCTAGAAAGAGAAGTCCACTCCTAACCACTAATAATAGGTTAAAAGACGACTCTTGTTCTTCTCCACCCAAACTCCTCTAGATTGCAGCTGCTCACTGGTTCCTAAGTTTGTAAATTTGTTGGTTTAGTTCCCCAGTCCTTGTTATAAAAATAATTTAAGAACTTCTCTAATTTAAAAAAAACAGATGGATGTTCGAGTTTCCGTGCTTCCAGTAAGGTAGTACTTGTGAGTAACTGGTTCTTTTACAAGTACCAAAATATACAACACAGTTGCAGGGACAAGCACTCAATTCTTCCCTTTTGGTGAGGTCCGGAGTTCTGGGATGCCACTTTATTATTCAGTACACCTTGCTAGTACCGGGTTGGACCCCTTTCACCTTCAGAACTGCCTTAATTCTTCATAGAATAAATTCAACAAGGTGTTTGAAACATTCCTCAGAGATTTTGGTTCATATTCACATGATACCATCACGCAGTTGCTGCAGATTTGTCGGCTGCACATCCATGATGCGAATCTCCTGTTTCACCATATCCTAAAGTGGTTCTATTGGATTGAGATCTGAGGACTGGGGAGGCCATTGGAGCACAGTGAACTCATTGTCATGTTCAAGAAACCAGATTGAGCCGATTTGAGCTTTGTGACATGGTGCGTTATCCTGCTGGAAGTACCCATCAGATGATATAGGGTACACTATGGTCATAAAGAAATGGACATGGCCAGCAACAATACTCCGGTAGGCTGTGGCGTTTAAACAATGCTCAATTGGTACTGTGTCCCAAGAAAATATCCCACACACCATTACACCACCTGCCTGAACCACTGATACGAGGCAGGATGGATCCATGCTTTCATGTTTACACCAAATTCTGACACTACCTGTAAGGCTCTGTAAGGCACCAGCGTGACAGGCAAGGTTCCGAACCCAGGATGCAGTGACACACGGAGACCAGGTTAGGGAAAACAGGGGTTTATTGTAGGATTCAGATAAATAATAAATCCAGGTTATGCAGGATGAAGGACAGAACTTAAGGAGAGGGACCAATGGAATATGCAATCTTTGGTGGACACAAAGGGATGCAGGAGACACAATACAAGGAGACACAGAGGGTAGACACACGTAGGAGACTTACTGGGGATACGAGACAGGACAGGAAAAGGGCTGAATGGTTTCTTGATAGCTGAGGAATCAGGAGACAGTTGATCAGCGGGAAACCAGGATGCAGGGGTCTAGGATGAAGTCTCTGGATGGCTCGGGAGACTTGATGCAGAGAGTAAGCACAGGCTAGCGTCTGGATCTGTGTACTTCGCTTGCTGGCTCAGGAACCATAATGCTGAAGCATTGCCTTCTGGGTGCTCCACCCTTAAATAGGGAAATAGTCTCTGCGTGGATTAGAGGCACCTGTTAGGCCTGCAGTGCTGAGAGCAAGGTGGGACATAGGATACGCCGTCTTGTAGAAGTGCTGCCCTGTAGTCAGGACAACGCAGCTCCAGGTTTGCATTTCTTCCGTTTACGGCGGGCTTTACATGGGGTGCTGGGGGGCTCCAGACAGGGGTCCTGACACTACCATCTGAACGTCGCAGCTGAAATTGACTCAGACTAGACAACGTTTTCCAATCGTCTATTTCCAGTTTTGGTGCCTGTGCAAATTGTAGCCCATTTCATGTTCTTGGCTGACAGGAGGGGCACCCGGTGTGGTCTTCTGATGCTGTAGCCCATCTGCTTCAAGGTTGGACGTGTTGTGTGTTCAGACATGGTATTCTGCGTACCATGGTTGTAACGAGTGGTTGAGTTACTGTTGCCTTTTTATCATCTGGAACCAGTCTGCCCATTCTCCTCTGACCAGAACACCAACAAGGCATTTTCGTTCACACAGCTGCCGCTCACTGGATATTTTCTCTTTTTCGGACCATTCTCTGTAAACCCTAGAGATGTTGTGTGCGAAAATCCCAGGAGATCAGCAGTTTGTGAATTACTCAGACCAGCCCGTCTGGCACCAACAATCCATGCCACATTTAATGTTACTTAAATCCCCCTTCTTCCCCATTCTAATGTTCGGTTTGAACTTCAGCAAGTCACCTTCACCACGTCTAGATGCCGAAATGCATGGAGTTGCTGCCGTGTGATTGGCTGATAGGGATGAGCCGAACACCCCCCGAGTTCGGTTCGAGCCCGAACATGAACTTCCCATATGTTCGGGTCCGAACCCGAACCCGAACTCGAACCCAATGCAAGTCAATGGGGCTGAAAATTCAGTTTTTAGAGTGCCCTCCAAGAGGGCATATATGCTACATATTTCCCATAAAAGGTGTATGGGGGTCCGGGTAGTGCCCTGGGGGACAGGAAACAAGGACAAAAAGTTAAAAAAAAAGTTTTTAAAGGGACAGTGAGTTTTCAATGAAATAAGGGTTAAAAATAAAAACGAAAAATTCCTTCAAATATCGTGCCTAGGAGGTCCCCATAACCTGCCCGTGAAGTGGCGGATTTCTAGGATGTATAGAAACACTTAAAAACAAAAAAATGACGTTTCATATGACGGTAAATGCTTTTCCTTTAATCTATCCATAAACAACTGCTTGGGGCGGCAGTCTGTATGAAAAGAGGAGACATTTTCGTACACGCAGAAAAAGTTTACTGATTTTTTTTGGCTAAATTATTGTGAAATTTATGCAGGCTTTGGATGAAAGTAACAATAGGTGCTTTAAAATTGGTCCTTTAGCGTCGGCAACAGTGCCGTCACACCGTAACCCCTCTGAGGATATGAATCTGATACAGGCGTCAGTGGCAGTGCACCCAAATATTGTGCTTTTGGTGCCAGGCCTGCAAGTACTATCATACAGTAACCCCTCTGTAGTATTGTGGAAGAATGCAGGGGTGGACCATGTGGTCCTATATTGAAAAGTTTTTTATCTGTTAATGGGCGTCAGTGCACCCAGATATTGTGCCTTTAATGCCAGGCCAGCAAGTATCATCATACAGTAACGCCTCTGTAGTATTGTGGAAGAATGCAGGGGTGAACCTTACGGTCCTATATTGAAAAGTTTTTTATCTGGTAACCGGCGTCAGTGCACCCAGATATTGTGCCTTTAATGCCAGGCCAGCAAGTATCATCATACAGTAACCCCTCTGTAGTATTGTGGAAGAATGCAGGGGTGGACCATGTGGTCCTATATTGAAAAGATATGATTCTGGTCAAGGCGTCAGTGCACCCAGATATTCTGCCTTTGGTGCAAGACTGCCAGGCCAGCAAGTATCATCATACAGTAACCCCTCTGTGGTATTGTGGAAGAGTGCAGGGGTGGACCATGTGGTCCTATATTGAAAAGTTTTTTGTCTGGTAATGGGCGTCAGTGCACCCAGATATTGTGCCTTTAATGCCAGGCCATCAAGTATCATCATACAGTAACCCCTCTGTGGTATTGTGGAAGAGTGCAGGGGTGAACCATGTGGTCCTATATTGAAAATATATGATTCTGGTCAAGGTGTCAGTGCACCCAGATATTCTGCCTTTGGTGCAAGACTGCCAGGCCAGCAAGTATCATCATACAGTAACCCCTCTGTAGTATTGTGGAAGAATGCAGGGGTGGACCATGTGGTCCTATATTGAAAAGTTTTTGATCTGGTAATGGGCGTCAGTGCACACAGATATTGTGCCTTTAATGCCAGGCCAGCAAGTATCATCATACAGTAACCCCTCTGTGGTATTGTGGAAGAGTGCAGGGGTGGACCATGTGGTCCTATATTGAAAAGTTTTTGATCTGGTAATGGGCGTCAGTGCACCCAGATATTGTGCCTTTAATGCCAGGCCAGCAAGTATCATCATACAGTAACCCCTCTGTGGTATTGTGGAAGAGTGCAGGGGTGGACCATGTGGTCCTATATTGAAAAGTTTTTGATCTGGTAATGGGCGTCAGTGCACACAGATATTGTGCCTTTAATGCCAGGCCAGCAAGTATCATCATACAGTAACCCCTCTGTGGTATTGTGGAAGAGTGCAGGGGTGGACCATGTGGTCCTATATTGAAAAGTTTTTGATCTGGTAATGGGCGTCAGTGCACCCAGATATTGTGCCTTTAATGCCAGGCCAGCAAGTATCATCATACAGTAACCCCTCTGTGGTATTGTGGAAGAGTGCAGGGGTGGACCATGTGGTCCTATATTGAAGGAACCCCAACTCGAACCCAATGCAAGTCAATGGGGCTGAAAATTCGGTTTTTAGAGTGCCCTCAAAGAGGGCAATAGCAAATATGCTACATATTTCCCATAAAAGGTGTATGGGGGTCCGGGTAGTGCCCTGGGGGACAGGAAACAAGGACAAAAAGTTTAAAAAAAAATGTTTTTAACCACTTCAATGCTGAGGACGCGCTCAGCGCGTCCTCAGCATTCCCGCTGGTATGCGGAGGACGCGCTGAGCGCGTCCTCCCATTGGGGTCAGCGTTCGGCCGGGTTCTGGCCGATCGCTGGCCCCCCCGGTGTGGGCTGACATCCTCGATGTCAGCCCGGCATCCGGGACCGCAGCCGCCGGAATTAGGTGTCATCGCGGCAGCGCGATGACACCTAATTCAGGCGCCCCCCGCATGTGCGGAGGAGGCGCCTGAAAGGGAGGGGGGAGGTCCTTCGGACCTCTCTCTCTCCGATTGGCGGCTCTGCGGGGGTTAACCCAGGCATCATTTGGAAGGGCACAGCCTGCCCTTCCAAGTGGTGCCTGGCATTAACCCCTGGGGAGCTGGATCGCGAATCGGCGCTGAAAAAACGCCGGTTCGCGATCCTTTCCCGGAGCTGGCCGACATCTTGGATGTCGGCCAAGCCTCCAGGAACTCCCCCTGAGGACTGGCGTCATCGTGCGTAGCACAATGACGCCAGTCCTAGACTTAACCCCTAACTGCCACCAACTGTGGAGATAGGGAGTTCCAATGAACTCCCTATCTCCCGATCCGTGGCAGTTAGGGGTTAATGTTTGGTATGGTTGGATTGGCCAGAGCATGGCCGTTCCAACGATACCAAACATGAAAGTGAAAAAGTTTGTCAAAAAAATGAAAAATAAAAATAAAAAAAGATTAAAAAAAATATTATAAAAAAAAAAATAAACACTTTTTTTTTTTTTTTTGGTTTGTTAATGCAGCAATATTGTTCCCATTTCAATTATAATGTGAACAATGATGCTGCACTAACGATTTTTGTATGCGGTGCGTTTGTTAAAAATAGTGTAATTTTCCCCAAAACAAAATGTAACGAGACCCCATCTCTAATTTTTTTAACAAGCGCACCCCATACAAAATATAACCGCAATTGCTCGCATGTTAAAATGTGAAAAAAAACACTTTACACATTGTAAATTATTGAAAATACATATTTTATTGCATTTTTTGTTATAATATACAGACATGACATAACGTATACATATAATAATGACATATTATGAATCTACCGAGTCTGACGGAAAGAACGATATATAATATGTCTGGGTCATATACTAAAATAAGCCTTCAAAACACGTTTAAACATGATGAGCAAAACCGGTAAAAATGACCTCAGCACAGAGGCGCGAAAAGCCTCAGCAGCGAAAGGGTTAAAGGGACAGTGAGTTTTCAATGAAATAAGGGGTTAAAAATAAAAACGAAAAATTCCTTCAAATATCGTGCCTAGGAGGTCCCCATAACCTGCCCGTGAAGTGGCGGATTTCTAGGATGTATAGAAACACTTAAAAACAAAAAAATGACGTTTCATATGACGGTAAATGCTTTTCCTTAAATCTATCCATAAACAACTGCTTGGGGCGGCAGTCTGTATGAAAATAGGAGACATTTTCGTACATGCAGAAAAAGTTTACTGATTTTTTTTGGCTAAATTATTGTGAAACTTATGCAGGCTTTGGATGAAAGTAACAATAGGTGCTTTAAAATTGGTCCTTTAGCGTCCCCGTCACACCGTAACCCCTCTGAGGATATGAATCTGATACAGGCGTCAGTGGCAGTGCACCCAAATATTGTGCTTTTGGTGCCAGGCCTGCAAGTATCATCATACAGTAACCCCTCTGTGGTATTGTGGTAGAATGCAGGGGTGGACCATGTGGTCCTATATTGAAAAGTTTTTTATCTGTTAATGGGCGTCAGTGCACCCAGATATTGTGCCTTTAATGCCAGGCCAGAAAGTATCATCATACAGTAACCCCTCTGTAGTATTGTGGAAGAATGCAGGGGTGTACCATGTGGTCCTATATTAAAAAGATATGCATCTGGTAAAGGAGTCAGTGCACCCAGATATTCTGCCTTTGGTGCAAGACTGCCAGGCCAGCAAGTATCATCATACAGTAACCCCTCTGTAGTATTGTGGAAAAATGCAGGGGTGGACCATGTGGTCCTATATTGAAAAGATATGATTCTGGTCAAGGCGTCAGTGCACCCAGATATTGTGCCTTTGGTGCCAGGCCAGCAAGTATCATCAAACAGTAACCCCTCTGTAGTATTGTGGAAGAATGCAGGGGTGGACCATGTGGTCCTATATTGAAAAGTGTTTTTTTTTATCTGTTAATGGGCATCAGTGCACCCAGATATTGTGCCTTTAATGCCAGGCCAGCAAGTATCATCATACAGTAACCCCTCTGTAGTATTGTGGAAGAATGCAGGGGTGGACCATGTGGTCCTATATTGAAAAGTTTTTTGTCTGGTAATGGGCATCAGTGTACCCAGATATTGTGCCTTTAATGCCAGGTCAGCAAGTATCATCATACAGTAACCCCTCTGTAGTATTGTGGAAGAATGCAAGGTGGACTATGTGGTCCTATATTGAAAAGATATGATTCTGGTCAAGGCGTCAGTGCACCCAGATATTGTGCCTTTGGTGCCAGGCCAGCAAGTATCATCATACAGTAAACCCTCTGTGGTATTGTGGAAGAGTGCAGGGTTGGACCCTGCGGTTTAAAAAATTAAAATGATATAAATCTGGCACAGGCGTCAGTGCAGCCAAATATTGTGCCTTTCATGGCAGCAAGTGCCTTCACACCGTAACCCTTTTGTGGTATTGTGGAACAGTTCAGTGCTGGAGGTTTTGTGAATGCAGAAGAGGACATCCCCGATCTATTCCATTACTTCAGCATCAGGGGATTGATAGCTGCTGATCCAGGACTGATTCATTTTTATAAATGTCAGCCGGTCTACAGAGTCGGTGGACAGACGTACTCTTTTGTCTGTGACAAAACCTCCAGCGGCACTGAACGTCCTTTCAAAAGCACGCTAGATGAAGGGCAACCTAGTAGCCGCATAGCATATTGGCTAAGTTCTGGCCAGTGATCCAATCTCAACACCCAGTAAGCCAGTGGATCATCTGCAGGAAAGGTATCCAGGTCTGCCCTTGCCCCTAGGTAGTCTTGCACCATATGGTGAAGACGCTGGCAATGGGTGCCTACATTTGACGTCCCTAGGCGTCGAGGACTAAAAAAATTTAAAAAAGCATCAGTCAAGCGGCCCTGGCCTTCACCACTATTCCTCTGATCACCCGCAGGCTCAGAAGCACGTGTGTCAGCACTTGGTAATCTACCAGTGCCTGGAAAGGTGTTGCACAAGTGTCGCTTTAGAGCGTCCTCAAGTTTTTTCATCCTGTGCTCCCTCTGTGAGGGCAGGATGAGCTCTGCAACTTTACCCTTGTATCGTGGATCAAGAAGGGTTGCCAACCAGTAATGATCCCTCTCCTTGATAGCACGAATCCTGGGGTCCTTTAGCAGGCTTTGCATCATTAGGGAGCCCATGCAGCGTAGGTTGGAGGTGGCATTAGCTTCCGAGTCTTCCTGAGCAATGAGGATGACCGTATCGTGCACTTCCTCCTCCCAGCCACGCACTAGCCCTTCTGTTTCTGGGCACACAAAACCCTCCCTTGAGGAATCCCCACCTTCAATGCCCCACTACTTAAATATTCCTCCTCCTCATCCTCCTCCTGTCTAATCTGAGTAGGACCCGCTGGAATGCTGTCTGCGGAAAGACTGGGGCCTTGAGAGCTAGGGAAGGCCTCCGCTTCAGCCCGCTGCTCTGCCTCTAGAGCAACATCTATAATTCCCCGCAGAGTGTGCTCCAGCAGGAACACTAAAGGAATTGTGTCACTGATGCATGCACTGTCCCTGCTCACCATCCTCGTTGCCTCCTCAAATGGTGACAGTACAGTACATGCATCCTTGATCATCAGTCACTGCGGGGGGAAAAAAAAAGTTGACCTGAATCTGTCCTTGTGCCATACTCACACAGGTACTCGTTGATGGCCCTCTGCTGCTTGTGCAGACGCTGCAGCATTGCTAATGTCGAGTTCCACCTGTGGGCATGTCACAGATCAGACGGTTTGTGGGAAGGTGGAATTCTCTTTGAATTTCTGCCAGGCGAATGCTTGCTGGGAATGACCGTCTGAAGTGGCTGCAGAATTTTCTGGCCTGGATGAGAAGCTCTGGCAGCCCTGGGTACTTGGTTAGGAAACGCTGTACCACCAGATTTAGGACGTGTGCTAGGCATGGTACATGTGTCAATTTACCCTTGCGTAGGGCGGAGAGAAGGTTGCTGCCATTATCGCAGACGATCATTCCCAGCTGAAGCTGGCGTGGTGTTAACCATCTCTGCACCTGCCCCTGCAGAGGTAACAAAATTTCTGACCCGGTGTGGCTCCTGTCCCCTAAACAAACCAGCTCAAGCACAGTATGGCATCTTTTTGCTTGAGCCATTGCGTAGCCCCTGCCACGCGTCGGTTTAACTGTCACTTCACTAGAGACAGAGAAGGAGGAGGAGGAAGAGGTGGTGGAGCAGACAGACCTGATACAAGCAGCTTTCTGGAGGCGTGGTGGATGAACAAGCTCCAGCACAGAGCCCCGTCTTGGATCCCTCCCAGCTGCAATCAGAGTTACCCAGTGTGCCGTGAAGGAAATGTAGCGACCCTGTCCATGCTTGCTGGACCACGTGTCTAAAGTCACATGCACCTTGCTGCTGACTGCCTTTCCCAATGACTGGATAACATTGTCTTCCACGTGCTGGTATAGTGCTGGAATGGCCTTGCATGAAAAGTAATGGCGTTTTGGAACCTGCCACTGTGGTACAGCACATTCAGCAAATTCACGGAAGGGAGCAGAGTCCACCAGCTGGAAAGGCAGCAGCTGCAATGCGAGTAATTTTGCTAAGCTGGCATTTAGACGCTGTGCTTGGGGATGGTTGGGACTATATTTTTTCTTTCGCTGCAGCAGCTGTGGCAACGTAATCTGACTGCGTAAATCTTCAACTACTGGGATGATGTCACATTGTGAGGAAGGACCTGGTACATCCATTACTGTAGCATCATCCCTGTCGGTGGAGGTTGTAGGCAATGACATGGCAGGACATACAGTGGGGGTAGAGACAGATGAGGAGGAGGAGGAGGACCTATGCAAAGTTTTGCACCAACGGGATGTGTGGCACTTGTTCATATGTCGCCTCAAGCACGTGGTACCCAAGTGTCCGGTATCTTTCCCACGCTTAAGCCTCATCTGACATAGATTACAAATAGCAACGCTGCGCTCTACTGCACATTTCTTAAAGAACTCCCAGACAACAGAGTTCCTGCATGTGTTCTTTGAGACAACAGCGCTCTGCACCGGAGCAGCTCTGACATGTGATGCCTTGGACTGGCTAGTGCTACGGTTGGTCACAGAGGATGTTGTGCCTCGTGTTTGCTGTGCCTCCTCCTCCCCCTCTTCCTCACTTAATTCCTCTGTTTGATCTGGCACCCAGGTGGAGTCAGTGACCTCATAATCATTGTCATCTTCACCCCTATCTCCTCGTCACTGGAGCCAACTTGGCAGTATGCTGCAGCTGCTGGGGCAACATGAGTGCCAGTTACTTGTGTGTCATCACTGGCACCCCCTTCCTCTAGGTTGATTATACTCCCTTGCTCAACCTCAGAGATTGAATCAGAGCACTGTACTTGCTGCGCATCCTCAAGCAGAATGTCACTCTCATTGTAGTCAAACAATTCAGCTGACTCCTCCGTGTCTGATAGCGAGGCTATGGCAGGAGTAGCTGTGGACATGGAGGCTGCATTAGATGCTTTGGCAGCTGAGGTGGACTGTAAAGCACTAGAAGCCTGTCTGGCAGAGGACTCGGAGGATGAGGATGGCCTGGTTAGCCAATCCACCAAGTCCTCTGTATGTTGCTGCTGCTTAAGACGGCCAGCACCAGTTAGAAAGGATAAGCGTGCCCCTGCAGAGGATGCACCACGTCCAGAGGCACAGCCTCCCGACACAGGGGCTGCTTGCCCTCTTATCTGTGTCTGGGAGCGTCTGCCTGTCCTTTTTGTTCTTTCAGACATGGTGAGTGATATATAGATTAATATATACAGAACTCTGATTCAACTCTGGTATAAAGATTTAAAGAACTCTGGTATAACTCAGTGAGACACACTGATAGCTGGCAGCCAGTGACAAGAGACAGATCACCTTAATTCACAAATGTTTTAAAGAAATTAGTGAGCCCCAAAAAAACTTGTTGGCTGTGTGACAAGACACAGAAGATTACCTCAATTCACAAATGTATTAAAGAAATTAGTGAGCCCCAAAATACTGCGTGGTACTGGATGTGTGACGAGATACAGATCACCTCAATTCACAAATGTTTTAAAGAAATTAGTGAGCCCCAAAATAATGTGTGGTACTGGTTGTGTGACAAGATACAGATCACCTCAATTCACAAATGTTTTAAAGAAATTAGTGAGCCCCAAAAAGACTTGCTGGCTTTGTGACAAGACACAGAAGATCACCTCAATTCACAAATGTTTTAAAGAAAGTTGTAAACCCCAAAAAAACTTGGTGGCACAGTGACAAGACACACATCACCTAAATTCCCTGATATTTGGTAGAAATAGAAACATAGAAACATAGAAAAATGTCGGCAGATAAGAACCTTTCGGCCCATCTAGTCGCCCAATTACATGGATACTTTACCTGGATTTATCTTTTGTTTAGGATAGCCTTATGCCTATCCCATGCCTGCTTAAATTCAATCACTGTTTTGGCCTCTACCACTTCTACTGGAAGACTGTTCCATGTATTAATACCTTCTGCAATATCACTAATAAAAATATTAAAGAGAATGGGTCCAAGTACTGACCCCTGAGGTACCCCACTGGTAACAAGACCTTGTGCCGAATAAACTCCATTCACCACAACCCTCTGTTGCCTGTCACTCAGCCACTGCCTAATCCATTCAACAATATTGGAATCCAAGCTCAAAGATTGTAATTTATTGATAAGCCTTCTATGCAGAACAGTATCAAAAGCCTTACTGAAATCTAAATAAGCAATGTCTACTGCACCACCTGTGTCTATTATTTTTGTTACCCAATCAAAAAAATCAATAAGATTAGTTTGGCATGATTAGTTTGAAATGAGACCCAAAAAGATTTGCTGGCACAGTGACAAGACACAGAAGATCACCTCAATTCACAAATGTTTTAAAGAAAGTTGTAAACCCCCAAAAAACTTGCTGGCACATTGACAAGAAACACATCACCTAAATTCCCTGATATTTGGTAGAAATGAGACCCCCCTAGAACCCCCCCAGTAGCGTGGCAGACCGGCAGTAACAACACACAACTATCTCCTTTGAAATCTCCTCTGAAATGCGTGCAGAATCCGCGCGTGAAAACGTTATATAGTGTGCTGCGGGATTTAGCTCTGTGAGCCCATGATTGGGCAAAATTTGCCCAATCAGGACTCTGAGCGGTGATTGGCATAGTGTTGAACCAGTCTTGCACCAGACCTGTGGTCAGGTGCAAGGCTGTAGCCAATTACGAGCTTTAGGCCAGTGGGAAAATGCATTGTGGTCCATTGTGGTCGAACATGCGGCGAACACCCGGAAATTTTCGGTGTTCACGATCTAATCAAACAGGCTAAGTTCGGGTCGAACTCCGAACCGTCTGAACCGAACAGCTCATCCCTATTGGCTGAATAGAAATTTGTGTTCAAGCAATTGAAAAGGTGGACCTAATAAAGTGGCCAGGGAGTGTACGTCTCCATAACATTCAAAAAGGAAAGCTGGGCAGATTCGCAAATGCTTTGACCTAGAAGGGCCTTGAGGAAAATGTCACTGACCAACTTTGATCGTGGAATGAAGGTGACAGGGACTTTACCCCAACATAACCTTGCACAGTATTTATTAGCTATTTATTTAATGAAGGTGTCTAGAACTAGATGTCCACTTTGACCCAACATTCCCCATGCAGCCATATTTCTGCATGCTGGTCAGACCGAAGGGAAAAGCAAATATATACAGTACTGTGCAAAAGTTTTAGGCAGGTGTGAAAAAATGCTGTAAACAAAGAATGCTTTCACAAATGGAAGTGTTACACATTTATCTTCATAAATGAAGAAAATGCAGTGAATGAACAAAAGAGAAATCTAAATCCAATCAATATTTGGTGTGACCATCATTTGCCTTCAAAACGGCAGCAATTCTTCTAGGTACACTTGCACACAGTTTTTGAAGGAATTCTGCTGGTAGGTTGTTCCAAAAATCTTGGAGAACTAAGCACAGATCTTCTGTGGATGTAGCTTTCTCACATCCTTCTGTCTCTTCATGTAATCCCAGACACACTCGATGATGTTGAGATCAGGGCTCTGTGGGGGCCATGCCATCACTTCCAATACTTCTTGTTCTTCTTTACGCTGAAGATAGTTCTTAATGACTTTGGCTGTATGTTTGGGGTCGTTGTCCTGCTGCAGAATAAATTTGGGGCCAATCATACGCCTCTCTGATGGTATTGCATGGTGGATAAGTATCTGCCTGTATTTCTCAGCATTGAGAACACCATTAATCTTGACCAAATCTCCAACTCCATATGGGTCCCACTGGTTTCTGCCAGTTCTGAGCTGATGGCACTGCTGGACATCTTCCGATTTCGAACGGCAATAAGCTTGATGTGTCTTTCATCTGCTGCACTAAGTTTCCATGGCCAACCACTGCGTCTACGATCCTCAACGTTGCTTGTTTCTTTGTGCTTCTTCAAAAGAGCTTGAACAGCACATCTTGAAACCCCAGTCTGCTTTGAAATCTTTGACTGGTAGAGACCTTGTTGATGCAGTATAACTACCTTGTGTCTTGTTGCTGTGCTCAATCTTGCCATGACATGAAACTGTCTTTCACAACCTCACCTTGGTAGCAGAGTTTGGCTGTTCCTCACCCAGGTTTAAGCCTCCTACACAGCTGTTTCTGTTTCAGTTTCAGTTCATGACTGGGTTTCAACCTACGTGTGACATTTATTTATTTATTTATTTATAAAGGATTTTACCAGGAAGGATACATTGAGATTTCTCTCGTTTTCAAGTATGTCCTGGGTTCAAGAACATTGAGTGGGGACAGAAATACAAAATAGTAAAATGCAAGATATTAACACAAGACCAAATATACAGATTAACAGAAAAATAAATATGTAGGAAATAAAGTCATTATGTTACATGTTTACAGGTGCATTCTGTATATAGTCACTGTGTTACATGTTTACAGGTGCATTCTGTATATAGTCACTGTGTTACATGTTTACAGGTGCATTCTGTATATAGTCACTGTGTTACATGTTTACAGGTGCATTCTGTATATGGTCACTATGTTACACGTTTACAGGTGCATTCTGTATATAGTCACTGTGTTACATGTTTACAGGCACATTCTGTATATAGTCACTGTTACATGTTTACTGGTGCATTCTGTATATGGTCACTATGTTACATGTTAACAGGTGCATTCTGTATATAGTCACTGTTACATGTTTACAGGTGCATTCTGTATATAGTCACTGTGTTACATGTTTACAGGTGCATTCTGTATATAGTCACTGTGTTACATGTTTACAGGTGCATTCTGTATATATTCATTATGTTACATGTTTACAGGTGCATTCTGTATATAGTCACTGTGTTACATGTTTACAGGTGCATTCTGTATATAGTCACTGTGTTACATGTTTACAGGTGCATTCTGTATATAGTCACTGTGTTACATGTTTACAGGTGCATTCTGTATATAGTCACTGTGTTACATGTTTACAGGTGCATTCTGTATATAGTCACTATGTTACATGTTTACAGGCGCATTCAGTATATAGTCACTGTGTTACATGTTTACAGGCGCATTCTGTATATAGTCACTGTGTTACATGTTTACAGGTGCATTCTGTATATAGTCACTGTGTTACATGTTTACAGGTGCATTCTGTATTGAGGTATGTTAGTAAGGAGCTCTTAAGGGACTTTAGACTGGGGGAAGATTTGACGGCGTCTGGGAGGTTTTTCCATATTTGCGGTGCTCTGTGGGAAAATGAGGATCGAGCCATTTTCTTTTTGTATTGCGGTATTGCAAGTAAGATGCTGGTCCTGGATCTGAGGTTATAGGATGAGGGAGCTGCCGGGGGAAGCAGCATATTGAAGATCATCATTAGCACCTGTTTGGTATAATTGGTTGATCATACACCTGACTATAATCCTACAAAATCCCTGACTTTGTGCAAGTGGACCTATGAGAATTGATGCTGGTTTGAAGGCAAAAGGTAGTAACTCCAAATATTGATTTTAGATTTTTCTTTTGTTTGCTCACTTTGCATGTTGCAAATTGACAAAAATTAACTGAAAGCATTCTTTGTTTACAGCATTTTTTCACACCTGCCTAAAACTTTTGCACAGTACTGTATATATATAAAAAAAAAAAAACATCTGAAAGCATTGCAATATATTTTAACATATCTTGTAGTAAAGCATAACCTGAAGTCTAAAGACAAAATATGCAGATCATTAACGTGGAGATCACGAAATTTCATTAAAACCATGGACGTGCGCTTGCCAAGACCTGGCACTGCAAGGGAAGTTCAGGCTCCTCCATAATCTGTAAATGTCGGACGGATACAAAAAAACAAAACCCATCAGGTCGGGGACGACCTTGGGATGTCAACGTCTGATTCCATGATTGATGAGACGGGTTTCCAAATAAGCACTCATCAGACTCTGTTGTAAAGGGGGGGATGAGTTTGACAGGTCCTACAAAGACATGATTAATGAAGAGGGGGTGGGGGAGAGACTGTAAATTGTATTAATGGCCACACTACGTGATCGGAGACGCATGACGTGAAGTTCGGAATTTGGTTGAATTGAACCTGAGAACCAACAAATCAAACGTAAGAAAGTCGGCTTTCTACGGAAACATTTTAAATATGGATTTGGAGCATTTATCACACAAAGCCAACTTGTAGAGGACTAAACCAACAGTAACCACCGGTCTATCATTGGGGGGGGGGGGGGGGAAATGGTGGATTTGCCAATGGTGAACTACACGGAAAACGTACTGGTTTTAAAGAACTTCCACCAGTTCGTGCTTTTCACTGTGGTGTCTGGAGAAGATGTTCAGCGCAGTTCTCACCGGTGTTTCTGATCGTTTCTGCAAAGTTACGTAGCGCACATTTCACCATACTTTCCACTGGTGTTTCAGTCAAAGTGGTCCCTAGTTGTCTTTACTATGGCATCTACCAGGAATTCAATGATGATCGCCACTTTAAATATAGCTGAGGTCGATTCCATGCTGTCACAGTGGTGGAACAATGCTGGAGAATATCCGGTTTACTCAATGGTGGTGCTGTTGCTCAGTGTTTCGCATTAGCTTCACCTGCCAGTGTTGAAGGTTCCTTCTTTGGATAACAGAACTTCACCGTAGTGGCAACAAGGATTTCCCCAATTGTTATCAACTACGGTCAACTTTGCTGCCATAAAGATGCTCCGTGAACAACTCTTACAATGTTAGAGTCAAAGAGGGACAAGCAGAGGTGGCTCTAGAATTTGTGAGGCCTTAGGCGAAACTTGAACACAAGGTCCCTACTGACACCCATTAATAGAAAAAAATGCAACGATACAAAACTAACTGTATAAATTGCTAATCTTTTTAAGACAAATCGTGTGATCTTAGAATTCATAACTTTTAGAAATATAATAGTCGCACACCGCACATTACTGTGAGTTTTATTGCTGTATGATACGCTCATACACACCGCACATTACTGTGAGTTTTATTGCTGTGGCTCTCCGTGATACGCTTATACATACTGCACATTTCTGTGAGTTTTATTGCTCTGCAGCTCCGTGATACGCTCATACACACCGCACATTGCTGTGCAGCTCCGTGATACGCTCATACACACCGCACATTGCTGTGCAGCTCCGTGTTACGCTCATACACACCGCACATTGCTGTGCAGCTCCGTGATACGCTCATACACACCGCACATTACTGTGAGTTTTATTGCTGTGGAGCTGTGTGATACGCTCATACACACCGCACATTACTGTGAGTTTTATTGCTGTGGATCTCTGTCATACAAACCGTGCATTGCTGTGAGTTTTATTGCTGTGGATTCTGTGATACGCTCACACACCGCACATTACCGTGAGTTTTATTGCTGTGGATCTCCTTGCTACGCTCATACACAATGCACATTTCTGTGAGTTTTATTGCTGTGCAGCTCTGTGATACGCTCATACACACCGCGCATTGCTGGGAGTTTTATTGCTGTGGAGCTATGTGATACGCTCATACACGCCGCACATTACTGTGAGTTCTATTGCTGTGGAGCTCTGTGATACCGCACATTACTGTGAGTTTTATTGCTGTGATCTGGGATGAGTTACTCAGATGCTTTCAGCATACTGCAAAAGACTGAAAATTTCCTCAAAGGTTTAAATTAAATAAGTAATTGTTACAATTGCTAAAATTCTTCTTTTACCAGAGTGGATTTATTAAACTGAAAGTTATAAAACCACTTAAGGGCCCCTTTAAAAATAGGCAAAAAAAGTGTAGTCCCTGAACCATTTAGAACAGCTAAAGAATACCTCTGATGCTTTACGTAAGAAGACACTGCTATAGAGAGGCCTAGGTAAGTGGAAGGAGGGATGATTAGACAGGTAAATAAAACAGAAAGACTAGATACAGACAGATAGGGAAGGTAAGCATGCTCCCACTGGATTGCAAGACCCTGGAGAGAGTCATCTATCAGCACGTTTAACTCTTCCCCTGCAACCAGCGAGGCAATATTAATGACATCCATTGCATGCCCCATGCCAGATTCCCAGCCCAGGCTAATCAAACTGATGGCCATTAACCCCCTCACCGGCTCGCATCCTGACTTCTCCCCAGGTGGATCTGGTCTTTGGATCTTCACTGGGCTCATGCATTGCTGGAGTGCATGGAGGGGAAGGGGGCTCGCCGACCAGCCGGTAAATGGGAGTTCAAAGAGCATTAGGAGGAAATTACATGGGCTCCCGCTCTGGCAGACACCTTGCAGGAGAGAGGTCGAATCTCTGCAAACTTTACCAGGAGGCAGGAGCAGAGGATGAGTTAATGGACTGCAGTCTAGCTCCATCTGTCCTCCGTGCACACAGTGTCCGATACGCGGGGACAGAATGATGACGGAAGGGGGAGGAGCCAGATGCAGAAGGCAGGGACTGCAGCAGCGAGCGTGCACAGGGAATGGAATCTAGCACTACCGCTATACAGTCTGAAGTTGCGGAGGCAAATTAGGCAGCTGCGAGGCCTTGAGCGCGCGATGCCTTAGGCAGCCGCCTAATTGGAGAGTCACAACAAGTGAGCCAGTGTTGTGTCGGATCTGGTTCCTCGTCGAGAGCTGTTCCAAGCAGCCTTTGTATGAGGGTTTTCTACAAATTATGTAGTTTTACACTGCAGAAACAAAAGTACGGCATAACATTAAATAGGCTTAAATACAACAACCCTTTAAACTGGTATATATAAGAAAAAGTTTTTATGCCTATATAATTACTAAATAGATTTTACATTAACCGTTTCTCAGTGTAAAATACCATTTTTTTCATACAAAACGTCTCTGCAAGAACTACAAACCCCCAAAAACTGAGTGTCAAATGGGTGAGAAATGGCTGCTTGGAACAGCTCTCGTCGAGGAACCAGAATCGACACAACACCGGCAACCAGCAAGTTGGGAAAAGGAAGACCCAAATTACTAGGACGTTGACCTAACTTTGAAGGAAAAAAAAAGATGGCACCAGGCACCCACCTCCTTTCTTCACTTTGTGGGATCTGCAGCCGCTCCTGGGTCCACGGACTCCCATCCATCTGAATAAACTGCTGCATTCTTGAGTGAATAACCTCATTTTATTGACCCAACGTAAGCATACCTGGTACTGTACAAGTACAAATTTGTCAATCAAGCAGCCTTAAAGGTTGTGTGATCATCATGGGACATTTTGTTCAGGAGATTGACGAGGCTAAGTGCCGCGATCATGCAGAGTTGGGAGCCCGCAACACAGGATCCACCGATTCCCTACCAAAAGGACGCCAGAATCTCCAATGCACAAAAACAAAGGACGGCATGACTCCCAGGCTGGCAACCCCTATTGGCCATGATGGCCTTAAATCATACATCACGATACAATCACGGCTGAAACGTCACATTTCCAATAGGGGTTGCCATTCCCCTTTGAATAAACCTTATTGCACTCTCCGGCCTGGGAGTCCTGCCGTCCTTTATTCTGTTCAGACATGTCTAGGATGCTAAGGTTGGCCATTAATGGTCTAGTTACGAATAGTCTCTGACGTTTGTTTCATTTAAGAGTAGTGACTGAGATGTCAAATTGTCCCTCCACGTGCTCCGCTGTCCAAGTCACACTGTGCCTATAGAGGTACAAGGTGTGCGTTTTCCTTTACAACCACCCCCCTGTATGTTTTACAGCTGTGACACGTTTGAGTAGTCTTGGTTTGCCAGGCATTGCCGCTATATCAGACTTGTGTGCTTGAGCTGCTACCAGTTTAATTTAGTCTGATCAGGCTGTGATTACATGGTACTCTGTACTTCGTTGGCTAAAGGGAGGCAACATGGTGACATCTTTCATTGGTCTCCATGTCCCTCCTTGTACTCTATAGATTTGGCTCACCGGTTTCATTGACGTCTGTTTTACCCCAGTCCTGACTAATTTCGGAGGAATGCCTTTATCTTCCTTTCATTGTACCTGCCCTTAAAGCTTTGGTCAAGGGCTGAAGAAAGAAAGACCACTGGTGGGAGACCATATGTCCAGTAAGGAAGTGGCGCTTCCAGTTGGATCGCGGAGATCTGCTTCAACCAGGTGGCCACTGACTTGAAAGACTGAAAGAACACTGTTTATACACCCAATATGTTAACCTTGAAGCCATAGTACCCACCCCAGTTCCATCCAAAAGACGCCCGACGCCCCCCCCCCTCTCGCATGTAGGCCTGTTATCCTATAGTAAATGTTGCACCAGCACCACCTATTGTGGAAAATGTAGATGTTATTGCTAGCACTATGGAGAACTGCACACCATCACGCAGTACAAAATCTTAAAGATACTGGAGAATTTTATAGCTTATGTGGTTTATTCAACCTACACCACGTCGATAATTGTCTTTTAAAGAAATCATCACGGACACACTGTTCGGGAAAGGGTCGAGGACGGCCGTAAAGAGTCCATCTACTTTCATAATAGAGCCAGGGTGGCTCGGAGTTTTCTTTGCACCTTTCGATAGTGTAGCACTAAAAATTTTATTTTGGCCGCTTTTAAAAGGTGATACGATCCATATTGACTGAATATAGGACCTCTGTTATCCTATAGCAAACGGCAATGAAACGATCAGAATAAATGCAAGGCAACGGGTCAAGATGATGAACATAGAAACAGAGACCGGTAAGTCCAGAAATAGAAGGTATGTTGAATTTAATATTTATCCAATATATTTTGAAATACAGTATTTGTCTATTTAGAAAGAAAAAAAATGGAGATAACAGAATCGAGGAGAATGGCAAGCGACCAGAGGGCGAGAAATTAAATAAGGAAAAACACAAAAGCAGACATTCTGAACATGAAACGAGACCGGTCCTTCATATGTACAGAAACGCAAAGTCACCTGTACGGGACATGACTTGTATTGGGCTCAAAGCCAAATAAAAAGTTTCATAATGAAAATAAACTGAGTGTAAGGACTGTGTGTATTTTACTCCAGGTTCGTAAAATGCTCTTAATAACCCCTTTTGTAGTGTCTCATTTGCATAATGTTCCCCCCTCACCAATGGCCACTTAAAAAGGGACATTAAATTGGATTTTGTCATGGTGAGTAGAGTGTCACCCCCCTCCCACTCCTCAATGAGCTGTCCCAAGGGGCTTCTGACTGCTTTCCCAAAGCCGAGATCCTCTCAACCCTTGGAAGGCTGTCAATCAGTTCCCATTGGACAGTCTTGGGGTGTTAAGGTCGGCTTAGCAAGACCTGTGCCCAGCTGATCGTCCAGTGAACCCGTGTATTTTTGTGATACATGCCATTGCGTCCTGTGTATGGGAGCAAGTGATCAAGACTTAAAGATGGAAACGGACCTGGCTTTCGCACCAGAAAGGCGATCATTATTCATTATTTTTTGGGTATTGATGGCATTTTATTTTTGTCTTTCACACACCCTGAAAAAGAAAGCTATGAGTGCATATTCTGAGACGGAAACATTGACCGCCGTGCAGCTTATAAAGGAATGTTTGAAACTATAAGGGGAGGGATATAGTAAACATTCACACCCTAGATATGTGTATGTTTTGTAAATTAAGCCAGCCAATCCAACGAAGGTTTCCAAACGGGAGAGCAAGTGGAGGTCTGGTCTTCCTGGGCTGCATCGGAGGATACGTCGATGACGTTCAGCCTAAAGCAATTTGGATTTCCCAACTAGAGAGTGGAAAGTGAAAGGAAACATGCCAACATCGTGAACATTGAGGACGTGATGGACACAGCACGGCGTCCTCCTAGAATGTCCACGTTCCTTAAAGAGTAGCTTCCCGCACAAGTCTTTTTTAGGTTTTCCTTCTGAATGTAAATAGAAATAGTGTGCAAAGCGCTTTTGACTTGTTGACAAGTAGGTGGTATTGTCCAAAAACTTGCCCATGGTTATTTGTCAGAGCTTTTCCTGGGTCTGCAGAAGCTACCCAGGTTTTCATTTAGTGCATAGATCCTTCGTGAAAACTCCTCAAACTCTCCCAAGACATGGTCGTCGCACTCCACAGCCACAGCACTATCCACTGGGATGCAGTTGAAGGCTTCCAACTGGCCCTCCGTGCCAATGATCTCCTCTGCCCGCTCCACGGTGCAGCACAAGTCGCCAGCCTGCGACAGATGGGCATTGCAGGGCAGTTCTTCTACAACTGCATACTCCATGCATTCACTGGGAAGCAAGGCGCCGTTCAAGGAACATGAATTATCTGAGAAGTGTTCTCCCTGGCTTTGGTCGTTGCTGTCATTTGTTACTAGACTGCCATTCAGACTCTCCGAGAACTCCTCCTTCGAAAGGTCCACGATGGCATCCAAAGAAGAAGACACTCGCCTTTTCTCAGCCTCTTTCGGAGGAATTAAAATGGCCATGGGCTCTGCCAGTGCTGTTGCGTAGCTTGGTGGTGGGGTTCTGTACATTGTTTTTTCATTCTCAGAGCTCGCCCTTTTCCGAGGTCCCTTGTCAGGAGTGGGAGAGCGGCTAGCAAAGCCAACATCGTGGCTTCCAAACGCAGAGGTTGGAGATCTCTTTGGAACAGGGATAGCACTTGAAACCTGGTGAGTGTCACTGGAAGAAAAGAACAGCGAGAAAATATAGGATTAGAGTTATAGGTGTGTGGGAGGGGTGTTACACTAAAACTAAATTTATCAACACTTTAAAATTAGACCTTAACATTTCAATATATTGCTTTATAAGCCTAGAAAAACCCATTGCAAAGCCAGGAAAACCAGACAGCAGAAAAATGGAAAATGATGGAAGGCGGGCCAGAGCACGGGTCCCAAAAAGGCTGGAAAACAAAAGAGGGGGCCAACCCAGAAAGAAAAGAGGGGGCCAACCCAGAAAGAAAGAGGGGGCCAACCCAGAAAGAGAAAAGAGGGGGCCAACCCAGAAAGAAAAGAGGGGGCCAACCCAGAAAGAAAAGAGGGGGCCAACCCAGAAAGAAAAGAGGGGGCCAACCCAGAAAGAAAAGAGGGGGCCAACCCAGAAAGAAAAGAGGGGGCCAACCCAGAAAGAAAAGAGGGGGCCAACCCAGAAAGAAAAGAGGGGGCCAACCCAGAAAGAGAAAAGAGGGGGCCAACCCAGAAAGAGAAAAGAGGGGGCCAACCCAGAAAGAGAAAAGAGGGGACCAACCCAGAAAGAGAAAAGAGGGGGCCAACCCAGAAAGAAAAGAGGGGGCCAACCCAGAAAGAAAAGAGGGGGCCAACCCAGAAAGAAAAGAGGGGGCCAACCCAGAAAGAAAAGAGGGGGCCAACCCAGCTTGTAAGAAATACATATATATATATATATGCTGGCATTGCAACAGGAAAAGGCAAAAGAGACAAAATACAGGAAATCCTAAAGATATACAGAATGAACAGCCGTATGTATTTAAATCCGTCATTTTTCATATATTTGTGGTTTTAGGAGACTTTATAAAGCTTAGAGTTGTGTTGGTGCAGGTTGTGATGCTTTCTGATCTCATACAACAATAAATTCTCACAGAACGAGACATCAGATTATTTCCTATAAAAACGTATGAACGTTACACAGCAGATTGTGTTGTATCAGCGCTATCACTATATCCAGCGGTGTCTGAGCCATTCAGAAATCAGATTTTTTTCCATGTTGCTGTAAATTACAGGAAACAAGGTACAGATGTACGGCCTCAAGTACCGTTTCTATTTTTCGACAAATACTCCTTGAGATGGATTAGAACGACAGCCGGTCAAAGAGCGAGCAAATCCTGAGCGCCTGGAGGCCATCCAAAGCGTACAGCTCACGCACAAAAAGACGAGTATGGCATGAGAAGCAGAGTCTGCCAAGGAGACCTTTCAGCTTTTATTATTTCATTCTTCCCATTTTAGAAAGCCATGACATCATCATTGTAGGAGCTAGAAATGGTCGAGTGGCCCGGATTGCTTCCAATACCTTTAATCCATACCACCACTCCTCTAACCTTTTCCTTTATGGTGTTTATCCATCTTATTTGGACTGAACGTTAACACTTTAGGACACTGGTCATGGTGACACTCCGGATCATTAGGATGCTTTCATCATCACTTTACTTGCACTTGCTGCGTTTCCGCCGGGATTTTAATCATCTGTTTTGCTACATTGTATCACCATCTTGATCAAATAAAGCTTTTTGACTGAACCAGACATCCCTACACTGGGTC
This sequence comes from Leptobrachium leishanense, assembly GCA_009667805.1. Classification (NCBI taxonomy): domain Eukaryota; kingdom Metazoa; phylum Chordata; class Amphibia; order Anura; family Megophryidae; genus Leptobrachium; species Leptobrachium leishanense. Next base: position 458,717,065 of record CM019064.1, on the reverse strand, counting down.
TCAGAATCTCCAAAACAGCAAGGCCCGTGGGGAGTTACCGGCGTGCAGTGGTCAGAACCTACCAAAAGTGGTGCAAGGACGGACAATCGCTGAATAGACATCTGGGTCACGGGCGCCCAAGGCTCGTTGATGCCCGTGGGGACTGAAGGCCCGAGCACGTCTGGTGCCATCACACAGAAGAGCTACTGGAGCTCAAACTGAGGAAACACCTAATGCTGGCCAAGATAGGTGTCCGCACACACGTGACATGCACCACCTACCAAGAGATTGCTGCAGACCACATGCACTCCTTCATGGCTAGTGTTCCCTGATGGCAGTGGCCTTTTTCAGAAGGATAATGCCCCCCACAGGCACACAGCAAAAACTGATCATGCATGGTTTGAGGAACATGAAAGATTTCAATGTGTTGCCTTGGCTTACAAATCCCCAGATCTCCATCTGATCGAGCATCTGTGGGATGTGCTGGAACAACCAACACCATCCATGGAGGCCCCACCTCGCAAGGTCCAGGACTTCGAGGATCTGCTGCTAAAGGTCTTTGTGCCGGAGACCACAGGACACGTTCTGAGGTCTTGAGGTGTCCATACCTCGACACATCAGCACGAGGGGGACCTACACGATTATTATGCTGAAGGGTTTAATGTGGCCAATCAGTATTTGCCAGCGTGCGCCTAATCCTACACTGAACCTGGAATGCCATACCTAAAGAGAACGTGGCACGCCTGGGGGTAACTAGCCCATTTGATACAGATTTCATGGACACATGCTTTAGAAGGCTACAGATATAGAGGTCATATAAACCTATTGCAAAACAGTTTCTCAATTGTCGGCATAGAGATCTGTGCTGAGGAATGATTGGTCGAAAGGCCCACTGTTAATATTAAATATACAGTATCTGACAGCAGTGACGTCACATTGTTGTAAATATTTCATTATATCTTTTCATGTGACTGAAGAAATGACACTTTGTTACATAAGCGGTCACTCACTACTTTACATTGTAACAGTGTCTCAAAATAACACACAGCCATTAATGTCTAAACCGCTGCCAACAAAAAGGACTGCACCCCTACATGAAAATCTCCAAATTAGGCCCAATTAGTAATTTCCCTCTGTGTCATGTGACTCGTTAGTGTTACAAGGTCTCAGGTGTGAATGGGGAGCGGGGGGGTTAAATTTGGCGTTAATCGCTCAACAAGACACCTCATGGCAAAAAACTGAGGATCTAAAAAAAATAATTGTTGCTTTAAATAAAGACGGAGCCGCAGCACGGTGGCCGAGACCCTGAAACCGAGCCTCGAGCCCCGCCGAGCAGGGGGCTCGCCCCAGGCCCGCCGAGCAGGGGGCTCGCCCCAGGCCCGCCGAGCAGGGGGCTCGCCCCAGGCCCGCCGAGCAGGGGGCTCGCCCCAGGCCCGCCGAGCAGGGGGCTCGCCCCAGGCCCGCCGAGCAGGGGGCTCGCCCGACCCTCCAGGCCCGCCGAGCAGGGGGCTCGCCCGACCCTCCAGGCCCGCCGAGCAGGGGGCTCGCCCGACCCTCCAGGCCCGCCGAGCAGGGGGCTCGCCAGGTGATGGATTTTGTTGGAGAGCCTTGCACACTCCCCTACATTGGCCCTGAGTACTCATGCAGCCAGTGTCCTCTCTCCGTTGGTCGCTGGTATGAGATCACGGAAGCCTTTGACCTTGGGTCAAAGGCTTTTGTGACATCATCTCGGCGACTGACAGAGCAGACACTGGATGCAGGAGGACTGCCACCGGTGGAGGACTCCGGCCTGATACAGGGGAGTATGTTTAGGTAACATACTCCCCTACATCCTTCTACTTCGGCCCTGAGCTCCAGCGGTGACAGTCCTCCGGCAGCCAGTTCCCGCTCTCCGTCAGACACAGGGATGACGTTGCAGAGGCTGAAGCCTTTGACCCGGCTGTCTGCAGGGAATCGGCTGCTGGTGGACTGTCACCACGGGACTGCCACTTCTGGAGCTCAGGGCCAAAGTAGGAGGATGTAGGTTAGTATGTAGGTGCAGCCATCTGAACCTGGGCCTGGAGGCTGGCCGAGCAGCCTGCGAGATCAGGCAAGTCCCCGGCTCGGCCTCCAGGCCCTGGTTCTCAGGTCTGATTTTCGGTATCGGTTTTCGGCATCGACCAGAAATTTCCATTCCGGAGCACCACTAGTATGAGTGCTGCCAGCATTGCTGCAGAGGTTGAAAGGGTGGGTGGGGGGGGGGGGGGGTCAGCCTGTCAGCACACCGCACGCAGCATCAGATTGGTCTGCATGGCTGTCCCAGAAGGAAGCCCCTTCTAAAGATGATGCACAAGAAAGACGCAAACAGTTTGCTGAAGACAAGACGACTAAGGACATGGATTACTGGAACCACGTCCTGTGTCTGAGGAGACCAAGAAAAACTTATTTGGTTCAGATGGTGTCAAGCGTGTGCGGCGGCAACCAGGTGAGGAGCACAAAGACAGGTACGTCTTGCCTACAGTCAAGGATGGTGGTGGGAGAGTCATGGTCTGGGGCTGCTGGCACCAAGGAGCTACAGTTCATTGAGGGAACCATGAATGCCAACATATACTGTGACATACTGAAGGAGAGCATGATCCCCTCCCTTCGGAGACTGGGCCGCAGGGCAGTATTCCAACATGATAATGACCCCAAACACACCAAGACGTCCACTGCCTCGCTAAAGAAGCTGAGGGTAAACCCTATTGAGCATCTGTGGGGCATCCTCAAACGCAAGGTGGAGGAGTGCAAGGTCTATAACATCCACCACCTCCGTGATGCCATCATGGAGGAGTAGAAGAGGACTCCAGCAGAGTTTCAGTTTGCCACTGAACTCCATGACCAAGAGGGTTAAAGCAGTGCTGGAAAATAATGGCGGCCGCACAACATATTGACACTTTGGACCCAATTTGGAGATTTTCATGTAGGGGTGCAGTCCCTTTTTGTTGGCAGCGGTTTAGACATTAATGGCTGTGTGTGTTATTTTGAGACACTGTTACACAAGCTGTCACTCACTACATTGTAACAAAGTGTCATTTCTTCAGTCACATGAAAAGATATAAACTATTTACAAGAATGTGACGGGTGTAATCACTGCTGTCAGATACTGCATGCATATATATATATATATATATATATATATATATATATATATACACACACACAGCAAATACTTTATATAGTGTTACCAGACACAACCTACCATCTGACCATCAGTCCGTACTCCATGAAGGTCTTGAGGTTTGGGAGGGTTTGCCGTAAGTCGGGGGTGCCCATTGAACGCTGATATCTTAGCTGGAAGAGAAAAAGCATCTTGTTTAAGAATAGATTTACCCAACTATACTTTCCTACAAGAGAATATTACCTCCCGTTGCCCGCTGTATGCTCGGGGGATGGGACATTACAGCGTACAGACCGTACAGGCTCGAATAACAGACATGCTGTTGAGTGAATGTATTGCATTGTATACATTGTCATTGCTGTGTTAATTCAGAATGAGCTCAGCATGCGGCTGTGAAGAGGTTAAACCCATTCCGAGAGAGCCCTGCCGTCATATGGAAACCATAAAAACGTTCCAAAGTCCTGTGTGAAGCATTTATTAGCCACGCAAGAACACGGGCGGAGGGATTATTCCCAGTGAGCGATTAGTATGAAGGGCGGCGGTAATCACCGAAAGGGAAATAAACACGGGATGCTTTGAACCTTCATTAAATCCGGCTGAATAAAAATAAAAAGCGCAGCCGATTTGGGGGGGGGGGGGGGGGGTGTGAAACCAAAACTACACTTTGTGGAATGTGAAGTCTGAATCTTAATTAAGCTGTTTGATAACGTGCGCCTTGTAATTTAACACTACGTGTGCAGATAAACTGAGCTATCTTAAAGGGCCGGTACCACCAAATAATGCAATGTCCTTCTAGTGTTTATTATATGTTGCTGATATCTTACATGTGTTGGTTTTTCTCTTGTTTATTTAGTTAAGAAAATATTTTCCTCTATGTGTCAATGGGTGCATCCATTGTGTGATATTTTGTGTTGTATCTTTCCATCACTTGCTCCTCCCTGTGTGGCTTTGGCCATAGAATGGGTCAGTCACCGACTCACATCATTGTATTGTGTGGGATGTATTCAAAGGAAGGCAGTGTAGATTAAAAATCTTTTAAGCTCCCTGTATTATCTCATTCAGCTGCCAGCTCTTATCTCAAGTAGCCTGGAGAACAATAGACCTCCAGCTGCCTGCAAGAAATCCAAAAGTAACCACTTCGCCTTTTGGCTGATTCACAAGGACAATTCGTAAACAATGGTAGAAAAAGAAAAAAAAAAATGAAGTGAAATTTAGCTGATTGAAAGAAAATTCTACACCGGTGGGCGACATTGCAGTAGGGCTGCAACTAACGATTATTCTCATAATCGATAAATTGGCCGATTAATCTGATCTAATTTTTTTTTTAAAAATGCTTTTTTAAAAGGAATTTTATGTAAAAAAAAAAAAATATAACCACAACCCCTCCCCCTTTTTTCATAAGTAATTTGCGTAGTGTACGTAACTTTCATACGCACATACGCAAATTTTGTATCTTGCATACTTTTCACACAAGGTATTCGAGTGCTTGGTCAGAGGGATGGGTTGATGCTGCGTGCGCAGCTTAAGCCCATGTTTGCTTTCTCAAATGTACGTGGCTACAAGCACTTGGTCATAGATGACGAAATCAGCATGAAATCTGGGTTAATACGCTAAAGTGGTCAGGGTGCGTAGACTGTCCCTTTTAAATAAATTTTGTGAACAAACTGAGTGGGAGGAGGAACTGGAAGGGAGTGACTCTGGTCAAGTGACTTGACCGGAGTGTGGGAGGGAGTGGGTATGGACAAAAGACCGGATCTGAGTGTGGGAGTGAGTTTGGGAAAAGGGGCTAGACCAACGGGAGAGAATGGCAGTTCCCGACTAAAGAGGGTGCGGCAGGGAGGGTGGGATGGTGGCACAGGACTCCAGCTTCAAGTAAGGATTAAAACACAGGCATACAGCTCCTTCACCCAGTGACAGCATCCTATTGCTTGTGTTATAGTTCTGCTACTGCTGTAAATGGCATAAAAACAAACTGGTTGTGTCTGACATAACTCTAGAACTAAAATCACACCTAGTAAAGCAGCGACGCATCTTCTCCAATCAGCTCCGAAGCTGAGGCTATTAACATTTAACGCAGTCTGACTCTAAACAGTGTGTGCTGTACACAGGACGATTAATCGACAGCCGATTAAAATAGTTCAACTATTTCAATCAGATTAGTTGACGATAAATCAATTAGTTTCAGCTCTACATTGCAGCCATCAGTGATACAGTTATTCTTCTATAAAATGAGTAAACTATGGCTATTCTCCATTCAGAGCAGTTCCACCTATGTGAGCATCTAACTTTCGAGACTATAAAGCGGCGACCTCCATTTAATTCCGGTAAAAGTGGAAAACTATAAGAACAACGCAATACGTCTTTGACTTAAACACGAGGAACTAGGGATCGACAGTCGACCAATATTAACCAATTACTGATATATCGGTCATAAACTGATTGCTATAACCAATATTGGTAGTCCAGTCTTAAAAAGATGTTCCAACTTGGACCTTCCTAATGTAGCCATAGCCAAGCTCCTTCACGGCTGAATTACGACGCACCGAAACAGAGCATCTTTTTAAAAAGGCACGACTACCAATCTCAGCACATTTATGAACGATACGGATATTTCATTAACATGGTCAATAGCCCCCATTTATCAGTCAATCCCAAACGGAAAATACAGTGAAATCCATGTTAAAGACCTTCGGCAGAAACCATACTGATGGCTACAGCGAGGACTACACTAGACCATTTCATCTCAGAAATACAGGGGAAAGAAACGTGAGAAGTACATCACACTGCTGTGGTGGTGGCTGCCCATTAGAGAATTCAACAGTAGAGTCACCATACTTTATCCAGTGAAGTTTGCCGAAACTAAAATCAACGTTCTTTTAATGAAAAAACTGTGTTTTTTGGTTAATAACCCTCTTAGGTATCGGTCCAGAGCCAAGTTGAGATGAAGAGCATGAACTGCATGCTGGATTTGTTAATTTCCAGAGGAGGACTTCATGGAAGGGGTTGTCAATTTATTCTGCTAAAACCAATCGCACCACAAAACAGATTAGGCAAACTGGAACTCTGTCCAGTCCAAGAAGTAGTTTAGCCAATCAGTAAAATCCTAATCATTTCGCCTGGAACAGAAAATATCCCATAAACCCATACCAGATAAAATCCTACGGGATTGAAGCCAATAACAAGTGTTGAACCACCAAAAAATAAAACCGCTTCATAAGCAGATAGCAGCTGCATCATGGCGCCAACGCCAAGGTCTCGATTCATAGACCCAACCTCAAAGATCAAGGTCCTTCCAGGAACTCAACACAAGGATGACGTGAAACATCTGCTTCCCAGGGATAACCATCAGAAATAAATGACGTATACCACCATCTTCCCACCTCAACTTCAGTGGCCTTTATTCTAATGGACAGCTACTGCTGAGGAAACCGTATATAACAGGAGCTTAAATCATGAGATTAGAGTGGAGGGGGGGGGGGGGAAAACGTTTTAGACAGTTTAATGAGCAAATGTTATATACTCGTCAAAAAGTACTTGGTGGACACCAAAAATAAAAAGCACAAGAGACAAAAGTAACGTGATTAAACGGTTCCTCGACCCCAAGTCACGATGACTCGGCCAAAGAATGCCGGTTCCGATGGAATAATCTAAACGTCGGGATTTTCTTTCCGTTTCTTACAAGATAAATTGCTACACGTTGGACGTGGTTGAGTACACAAAAAAAAATAATGGGATCTTGGCAAACGCAAGGCCTCAGTGTGAGGTGGATCTCTGACAAGCCTTCAAATTAGTCATGTGAAAAATGGTTCCAGGAGACGGGGTGGGAACCCAGTGTATTTCTTGGCAGCCGAAAAGTCGAGAGGATGGGATCATATCAATTGACCTGCGATACGAGAGATCTTTGAGGGTTCTTTTGAAGCTGTAGAAAACACCCAATATCTGTCAGAAAGTGATCTCCAAGATTCTTTAACAGGGCAGGTCGTGGCTGGCACGAGAGTGACACTCTTCTACACTTGTCTTGATGGTGGAAAGCAGTCGGTGATGCCATTTTGCACCACCATACACCACAGGCATTCTACCAAAGCTTCTACATGTTGAGAATCCCTTAAAATCGAAATTCTGAAAGGTTTTCAAAAGCAGATATAATGTTTTGATCACTGACGGGACACCAAGTGGAAAACTCCACCGCTGACCCCATGGGACGAGGAACAAATGCCCTTCAGTCTGTGTCTATAAAAAGGTGTGTATGAAGCGAATGGATTCTTTGTTCAGACTTTGGTCCCATCAACAAGATAGTTCAGTATTCTATGCAAATATTCCAAAATACCTAAAAATCCTAAATCTAAAACACTTCTGCTCCTGAGCATTCCCCATAAGGGACAATCGACCAGGACCAAAACATAAAATCTGTAGCACGCTGGATGGCCACTGGCCAAGACCTTGATAGTCAAAGATAACTAGGGATGCCCAGAGCCGATCTTTGAGATTGGAAGCCTTTGAGAAGGCTTTGCATCATCGGCATCTGCATTATTAAGCCTGATCCCTCGGGGGGGGGGGGGGGTGTCTAAAGTCTAAGGCAGCATTGTCCCCTGTATAAAAATCTTGCACATGTGAGAGACCCTGTGTTGCCCGTGTTCGCCTCCGTAGTTGTCAGCCTCCAGCTCCAGGGATAATTGGAAGACCGGAGCGTTTGGCCCCACTGCACATCTAACATTGCGAGTGCTGGAGGCCGACAACTAGGGAGCCATGTGGCAACACAGGGTTGCATTGTGTGAATGCACAGCGCGAGAACGAGAAAGCCAGACTCGGCAGAAGCACAAATCTAAGGAGATCGGAGAAAAAATAAATAAAAATACAATGGGAACAACAAAGAAATCAAACGGGGCAAAAAAACTAAATGGGGGGGGGCTGAAAGAAAAAAAAAAAATCAAAGGGGAAAAAAAAATCTTTGGGGAAGAAACTCTAACATGACGGAAATGAAATAAAAGTGGGGCAATAATATAAATGCCAAAAATCAAATAGAATTGCGACTGAGCAATAGGTCTGTATTTATATACGCTTACAAATTCACTCGTAGCTGTTGAACACGATTTATTGAATCGTTATCAAGGTTTCTTGGACCCGAGGTAATCTGGTTCTGACCAGCTGTGGAGGCACCACTGTGTCTGGTGCCTGATGGGAGAGGATAGGGCACCCCATTTATAACCTCTCTTCCATGGACAGGATTCGGACTGGGACTCTAAAGGCTGATGGCCAACATGGAACGATGGACTGGATCAGGGGCAAAAAAAAAAAAAAAAAAAAAAAATGCAATGTGACATCCCTATAGATAGGATATAAAAACACTCAACAAGCCACCAGTATAAAAAAAAAAAAATTCTACTTCAAGCAATCGCAGAGAACCTGAATCAATGTTAAGTGGGTAGCATAGGCGCCATATTACTCAAGTGGAGGACAAGGACGCAGACCAGATACTCTAGAACCAGACGGACAAACCAGACGGACAAACCAGACGGACAAACCAGACGGACAAACCAGACGGACAAACCAGACGGACAAACCAAACGGAAAAACCAGACTTAGTCCCCACTCCTTTTGCGATTCCATCTCTCATCCCTTCCCAAGATCTCCATACTGCTCAAACATACAAAAAGTTACAATGTCTTTTGGGGTCCAGTTTCTACACGTGATACTTTTTACTTTTGAAGGCATGCAAACGTGCAAACTGGGTGCACGTGCATGGGGCACTACGTAGATTTGTTGGGCAGTTATGTGTTTTTCGTAAGGAATTAGGGATATACTGGCATTTTTCCCCCTTCTAAAGACGACTTGTGTATAAGTTACCCCCCCCCACCGATTAAATACCAAAATCCGAACAATAAAACCAATGACTGAATGTAAGCGATACCGGTGAAGCATTCAAGAAAACCGGACATCATTGAAACGACCACATGAAATCGTAATGGCAACAGGCATTAAATGGAGCATAATGCAGGTTTCCTTGATGTTTTTATGATCCTCAGGCTCGCTCGCACGTTAAACATGATGAAGCCTAAACCCGATTGCGGTAAGAGGACACAAATCACAGGGGTTTTAACAGGATGATAGTATTACCAAACGCAACAAAGTATTGAGACAGCGTTCTGACGGCTCTGCGAAGCGTGCCAACACCCAACGGGTCCTTCAAAGCCAGCCTGGTAACAATGGGACGGTCGGATTTATAGAGCGCATTAGAGCTCGTTTTCAGACACTCATGGCCCTCGTTTATTTAGGGTCGACATGATGACAAGTGAAGCTCTGCCAGCGTTTGGGGAAGATCTCGCTTTTTTATTAGCCCGCTCTTCTCCACGCTCATAAAAGGGTGATGGATTACATAGGGACGGAGAACGCATTAATAAGTCTCCTTGAATTCATGGCTTGCGTGTGCTCTCAGGACGAGCGTCTGGTCCAGAGGTAGTGATGGGACAAACCACAGTAAGGTTCGGGAGCAATCTTAAAAATATGCTGCGAGAACCAAACAAAATAGAAAAAAAGGAAAGCGGCCTGTGACACCGGCACAACCAGATGATCACCTGGGATGGGCTGACGGGCGTGCTAATCAGCAGCTCGCTCTATGGGGACTAAAGCCCAAAATGTGCCAGAAATTAAATATTTTGGAAAAAACAGATCTACTGCATTGACCGTTTAACGATGAGATTAGTACATATTTTGCCAATATCATCCTTTTCTTCTGCTTATTCTTTGAGGCTTTCGACACAGTTGACCACCCACTTCTACTCAAGTTGCGTCAACTTGGCCTCGGCAGCACCGCTCACTCATCGCTCACCTACGATGGTAGATTTCACCCCAGGTTCCACTTGTATTATCTCAAGGCTCGGTTTTCTCCTCTTGAGGAATACCACCACTCTTGCTGATCTAATCTCTTCCAATGGTTTCCAGTAGGGTTGAAACCACTGATCGACTAAAACAATGAAAACAGCTGTCACCTGGTTTCATTATGGAATAGTTGGCCGGTCTGTCTTTGTACAGTACGGACTATTGCGAGTCTGACCGAGTTAACCTTCAGACATTATTTTGGAGCAGATTGGAGAAAGCGTGCCACGGCTTTACTCTGATTTAATTGTAGTTACATACTTATGGGCTCATGGCAGACTGCGAACGAGAGAGGTTGTGTCATGGTGGAGCTCCACACGTCCTTCTGTATTTGGGGACTCGAGAACTTTTCCCCATGAATATTTTTCGTGCCAGAGGTCCCTAAGCGGTTGGTCACCGGGTAAGCTTTGTCCGGAGCCCGTCCTATCCCCCTTCCGGACCAGAGACCCACTTTTACCAGCCGTTCTCTGCCAGGGCATGAGGCCGGCGGGCATTTTGCGACCTGAAGTCTGGCACCATCCACCTCCCTCCCATGCAGCTTTGAGTGCCTCATCCTCAGAGGGGTCCATGGTGCAGGCAGTGGGGACGGAGGGCCCCCGTCTCCCTGTCGCCGCTGTGCCCAAAAAGGCGGAGGCAGGTGAAGCCCAGCGTTGGGATGTCCCCCCTTTGCAGAGAAGATGGCGGCGCTGGAAGGCCTCGACATCTGTCTAGCGATGCTGGATGGGGATTAAGCAGGCCCACTTTCGAGGGGGATTATGCGACAGATGATCTCTATCCTGAGAGGGATGTAGGGGAGCAGCGGATACCTGCTCGGTCGAGGTGGTGGTGCCGTTGCCTCTCCACTGTGCTGAGGGCCTGCAGGCTGAAGACACCGGTACTCGCACCGTCGTTAAAGGTCTTCCTGCTACGCGGCGGGCCGACGCACTGTCCCCTAGAGCGATCCCAGGACCGGGCGGTGAGGCTGTGCAGCTAACTGATGAGCTTGTGGAGGCTGCCGGGGTACCTATGCTGCAAGTCTGTCCCCCCCCCCCCCCCGAGATGTTTAAGACAGTGAAGCTGCCCGACAGCGGGAAGATGCTCTCCGGGAACCTGTTGTATCACCGGGTTTGGCGGTGCGGTCCGGTCCGTGCCGGTGCTGTGTGGAGGGGGCCACTTCGACTAGTCATTTGCAAGGAGGCTAGGCCCGACATGGACGCTCCCCCTACCCTCTGGAGGGATACGGGCTAAAGAGGACTGCCTTTTATTTCTCCTATGCCGGCTACTGACCCGAACCGCGTCTGAATGACTGGTTTTTGATGACACTTTTTCTTATGCCGAGTCCCCTTTGCGATGACTTGATTTTATTCCTTTTACTCTCATTTTCTGAGACTTATTTGAGACTTCCTGACCACATGCAGAGTCTTTAATATCGCAACTGCCTTTCCTTTACTGTTTCATTTCTCAAGATGTGCTTAGGTTGACGAGGACTGGTGGCCCTGCGTGGCCCATATTTTCATTTGTCTGATGACTTATTTACAAAATAAAAATGTAAATTACAAATAAGTGTTACATACTTATACATAACAAGTTTGTTTGTATTTAGTTAGTAACCAGTGGCAGAGCTATCGCATGGACCTGGGAGTTGCTGCCACTGGTTGCAGGAGCAGTACCACCTGTGTTTTAGCCACCCGAGCTGGAGTCCTGTGTCTCCACCCCTCCCTCCCTTACACTCTCTGGCCCGGGGCTGTCACAACTCGCTTGGGTTTCTTCGAACCATCAAATCTGGTCCCTTGCTCAAAGTGAACCCCCCCATCCCACTCTGAGCTTTAAGTTGTTTTTTTTGACCCCCTGACAGTGAGAGTAGTCCATCTCGTATCAGAGTTGACCAGTTGAAGTAGTGAATGTGCAGAAAGGCGTTCAGAGATCTTTGCTTGAACTTTCCACACGTTTATCGCTGGCCTGGTGATCTGGCATTCTGTTTTATGACACGGAGTCGCCAAGACTATCTTCTTGGGGCGACCTTACGCTGAACCCAAGACATTTGGCCAGAACAAAGCACAGGTGTCTAGATTGCCTCAGAAAGTCAATGAGCAATGAAGTGAGACTCTACGTTGGAGCGCCGGATTTTACAGATGCCGAGACCAATGCCGAGGATAAAACGGTGTTAGAACATCGAAACCGGCCAATGCACTTATTGCAGAAATGTAGCTCTCGATTTTAGAAATAGTTTATGTTGACATTTGTCTTTTATATAAATGATTTGTTGGGAGCGGTTCCTCCAGATACGTCCCAACATCGGGAACATCCAACTTCTTTGCCGTGAATTGTCCACAAGTGCCTGAATAGTCACCCATTAGTAGAAACGAATCCGCACCAACACCGTGAACGGCGCAAGCGGCCAAGACGGGGCAGTGGTGGCACATCGGGCTTCTAAAAGCTTTAGCATAGGATGCGAAATGGATCATTGAACCCCTTCAACATGGTGGGCTGTAGTGACGCACCGACACCAAGGCTCTCTTCCAACCTATTCCTGAATGTTCGCTAGGTCAGTGTTTCAAGCGCCGGCAGGGCCCCCTAACAGGACAGGTTTTTAGGATTCCCTTTGCAGAATTCTGCAATCGTTGAGCAGCAAATCATATCACCTGCGCGGTGCTTCACATATCCTGCAAACCTGGCCTGTTAACGGGACCCGAGGAGCAAAGATGATAAACACTGCTGTGCGGTTACGGTCACTAGTGAAGCAATGAGGCATTTCATGGATCTACAGAAAAGCCAAGCACAAAAATAGCGTTTTTTGTTTTAGGCGAGCGCCCGCCTCACAATCCACTTGAATGCCTTTTCCTGTGCCCACGGGTTTGCCAGGCTGGGGCTAATAGGCTCTATTGAAGCAGAGCTTGCTGTAATTAATGATTTCTGATTGGATGAGCCGCTTCCTGGTTTGCTGAACTTCTTACCGCAGCAAATCAATTTCAATGTGACTATCAATGTTTACTTTATTAATTTCATGTGACTAATGCATTATCCATACAACATATAAGCTGAGGTCATCGGTGGGGGGGGGGGGGGAGCGAGAGAAATTAAATTAACCCCCCCCTAAAGGTCGTGTACAAAAAAAAAAAAACACATGAAAAATGCTCATTAAGACATCACATGTCACAAACTTATCCCTTGGTTTCACCATGCGATGTCATAGTTACATAGGCTTAAAAAAGCCACGCGTCCGTCGGGTTCAGCCTTTCACACATCACCTACTGCTGTTGATCCAAAAGAAGCAGAAATCCCCCAGCGCTCACCAATATGCAAAATACTGGGGGAAAATTCCTTCTTGCCCCCAGATGGCGTCAGATTTCTCCTTGGATCGAGCAGCTTTAATCCACATTAAATATTATGACCCTTAACCTCCCGGCGTTACGATTCAGATTTTATATGTCAGAATCGTTACAGGGTTTAGTCCCCCTAGTGTTAAGAGTGTGGCTCGGGGTTAACTTTCAATTCTGAAAGCGGTAACACCAAGCCACAGTCAGGGCTGGATACATTACCACAGGAAAAGAACCAGGAAGCAGGACGCCGCGATCAGCTGGAGGAGAATGCGATTGCGGAGGTCAGAGGGAGCGCAGGTACGGGTAATGTATCCAGCCTCATTTTATCTCCAGGTTCCAATTTCTGGATTGTTTTACCATGATGCAACATTTACCAAAAGCTTTGTGGCTCTTGTCTATTCAGGCCGGCGTCAGATGAACGCAATCACGTCCGTGTCGCCGCACAGTTTAACGTCCGTCGGAGCATTGATTTGTGATCAATAGAAACCCACAAACGAAGTACGTGCGCACGCACCACGCATGTGGCAACCAAACACCATTTAGGCCTGGTCGTAAAACCACTAAGACAGACGCCCAGAGTGCGCTGCATCCGTCTAGCGTCCGGTGCGCGTGATGACGCGAGGTCAGATGCAACGCATTTGCGACTTACATCACGTTGATGCTCAGAAGTTTTTTTTGGTCTGACTGTACCTGTCATTTAATGATTATTAATTTTGTTTCCCATATTTCCCTTTTTTTTCTGCGTCCGTCAAAAAAAAAAAAAAAAAAAAAAACTGGAGCGTGTGGAGTCTGCAGTATCTTCCGTCAATACGTCCGTCCGTTATGCACGCTGACAGAGTCATCTGTTAAGGCGGGAGGGGGCTATTGTTCTCCGGTCTACCCGAGACAAGAGCTGGCAGCTGAATGCGATAAGACGGGGAGCTTAAAAGATTTCTAATCTACCCCCCTGGTGATGTCCTTTGAAAACATACCACACAATACAATGATGTGAGTCGGTGACTGACCCATTCACTCCATTCTATGACCAAAGTCACACAGTGAGGAGCAAGTGATGGAAAGATACAACACAAAATATCACACAATGGATGCGCCCAGTGACAGCGGAAAATATCACATAATGGATGCACCCAGTGACAGAGGAAAATATCACACAATGGATGCACACAGTGACACAGAGGAAAATATCACACAATGGATGCACCGGTGACAAAGAGGAAAATATCACACAATATATGTGTCACTGGGTGCATCCATTGTGTGATATTTTCCTCTATATGTGTCACTGGCTGCATCCAGAGGAAAATATCACACAATGGATGCACCCAGTGACGCATATAGAGGAAAATATCACACAATGGATGCACCCAGTGACACATATAGAGGGACATATTTTCTTAACTAAACATACAAGAGAAAAACAAACACATGTAAAATATCAGCAACATCAAATACCGGTACCGGCCCTTTAAGATTGTTTTTGCAGGAGGCGGCAGGTGATTTTACCTGTGCAATGTTTTTGTTGAGGAGGTAGACGCCGTAGTCAAACTGTAATTTCTCCCCTCCTTTTGGATACAGAGGAAATCTGGAAAATAAAAAAAGAAACTGAAAACCTTGGCATTAATTCCAGGAACATCACAGTGAGAATGTCCTCGGAAGCCTGTGCCATGGCTGCCCAAAAAACAACAAGAGGCGTGGAGAACTGCCCCTGCGCCTGTAGATGCTGTGCCATCAGTTCCCACGGTGCACGTGGTCACTTCATGCACAGCAAGGATCAGATTTTACAATTCCGTGACGGAAAAGTCTCGATTGTAACAAAGACTTGTGTTCGAGTAACTTATAAAAAGGTAGAGAAAAAAAAAAGTAAAAAAAGTTTATTTTAACCTTAAATAATTTGGGAGATCCGGCTGGCAGCCTGTGCCCAAATATTTTATTTTTGGGTCATTTACTCCTCCCCCCACTCCCCGCTGCACCTCCTTATGCCAGGGCTCCTGAACCCGGAAATCCCTGAAGCTTTTCTGTGCAGTTTGTGCAGCTATACAACTGCAAATGCGGAGCGCTATGGGACTTGCCCACAAGCGATGGGTTGGAGCTGCACGCGCATGCACAGATCTGATCCATCAATGCCTCTGAGAACGCTCGCTACAGCGATTGGTCTCCAAGGGTGACATCACTAGACACAGATCTGGTGATCGGCAGCCGAGAAATTCAAAATTCCCAGATGTTGGTGACGCAGGGTGGGGTGGAGGAAACTCCTCCGCTTCACCCAGCAATAAACAGATTGGGGAGCTAGGGGCGCTCACATCCCGGCCACTAGAAAACGATAAAGTGGTCAGGATGAGCAGAGAATTCATTAAAAGGAGTAATCATCGTTCCTGCCAGTGTTTTTATGGAGAACCCCTTGGTGGTGAAGGGGTTAAGGTAAAGCAGTTTCTTTCCAGCCTGCAAGGAGTTAATCCTATTCATTCAACAGCTTTCAGCACAGACTATGGCCTACCCATCATCTACAGGAGAGGCTGGGAATTTCTGCCCTTCCGTTCAGTGTTGAGGAGACGGGGGGGGGGGGGGGAACCAGCAGAGAAGCAGAAAGCGCACGGTATTCAAATAAAAAGATGCCATTTTTTAACACGGCTTTTGAAGGATTTTAAGAGACTCGCGATGCAGTCGGTCGTACATGGGATGTATTTAGAGTTATGACACTTGAGCTGAAGTGGTCACGGTGCCTCCAGCGTCACATGTTCCGCTCACGCTCTGCGATGCTCACAATGTGGAGGCCGTTGCATTTTGTATCGGGGGGACAGCGAGGGTCCGCGCGGTGGGAACGCAGCGAGCCTGAATAGCGATCACACGGAGATCAGCGCCCGGCCGCCGCAGGGGAAAGATGTCAAACACGAGCCGCGTCGGCTCGCCAAGGGGTTTGCATAACGAGAGCTGCAGCTCCTGGCCAAGGAAAACAGGGGATGTGAAGCCCGGCTCTGCGCGTATCTGGCCGCGCTGGAGATGATTAATCATAACGAGGGAGAGGGTTTTTTCCTCGGCTGATGAAACCCACATGCTGGATTTACTGGGAGCTCGCGAGAGGCCGGGGGACGGACGCTGCGGTGAAGGCGAGCAGACAAGGTGAGCGTTATCAGCGTCGCCAGCGCCCAGACTGCGCGATGAAAGATTTTACAGACTCCAATACGTGGGAAAGGTCACCCGGTTACAT
The DNA here is from genome assembly GCA_009667805.1 of Leptobrachium leishanense. Taxonomy (NCBI): domain Eukaryota; kingdom Metazoa; phylum Chordata; class Amphibia; order Anura; family Megophryidae; genus Leptobrachium; species Leptobrachium leishanense. The sequence continues at coordinate 458,700,570 of CM019064.1, read as the reverse complement.
CCCGGCAAGACGTGGGGGGGCCACGCTCAGGCTCTTCTGACCACGCACGAGGCGAGGGAGCCCCGGTGAGAATGTACCAAGGCAGGGCTGTCCAACTCCAGCCCCCCTCAGATGGCTCTGAACTACAACTCCCATGATTCCTTGGCCTTCTATTGCACTGGAAGGATTCTGGGAATTGTAGGCCTCGACATCGGAGGGGCCGGGAGTCTGACAGGCCTGTGCAGGATGACCTGATAGAGTGTGTAGAACGCGGCTGCTGAGCCTGGACGCTTCATGATAAGGATTACCCATCAGGCCAGAGCGAGCCGCCCGCACAGACAGGAACACGCAGAGTCCGAGGGGAAACTGTACCGACTCGATCCGCCTCCAACGAGCAAGAAAAAGGTGTGTGTGTGTGTGTGTGTGTGTATCAGTCACACGTCTATATTCAAGACCTGTAACATCTTTATTTAACCCCGAGTGCACCCACAGAGTCATTTGGATAGAATGTCTGGGGATTTAACACCTTAAGGACACTTCAATGAACACACACAAAAAGTGAGAGATTAAAAGCCTCCGCGCAGCAAATAAATTATTGTAAAGTTATTGCAAAAAAATAAAAGATTGCAGACGTCATTTGCATGTCTTACCCAGAGTTCCTTGCTGTATATGGGGAATGTAGCGCATGTGCTCTGTGAAGCAGGTCTCTGAATTGCTGGGATGAGTAAATGAGACACACACACACACACACTTTAACCCCTTCACTAGTGATAGAATTGACCATCTTCACATCTGAAGGAGATCACTCGATGGACTTCTTGTGCAACATCGTGAGCACACACCAAGATACATCCCTAAAGCCACGGTAAGTCAGACACATCCGCTGATGTACCGCAACGTGCTGAAACGTCTCTTTTCACGCGGCTGCAGTGCTATACATTGACCAGCAGAGGGCAGGCTCTGTGAAACACAGCACATACAGGCTACATGTACTGCAATGCACCGTGTGGGAGGTAGGGGGGGTGTGTGTATATTCTGCACTGGTTTTACAGTTACGGCATCATTTAAAGGATTGCGTTAAATTCCTGCGGATTTAATGGAGAAACTTTGTACTAAAACACTTAAAGTCACCTCGAAACAGAAACACAGGCTTTTATTTTCTTGCAATGGCCATTAAAGTGCGAGCTCACTGGCACGCGGTGACCATGCCAGCATAGGGGTATGATCGGCCACAGCATGAGTGTGTAACCCCTGCGTGCACGTTAAGAGGCGCTTCCTCCAGCCTTACCTGTCCAATTGAATTAAGGAGGTGCGTTTTTAATCCCCCCCCCCCCCCCCCCCCCGGCGCCTGAGTGAGGCAGGGAACGAAGCGGGCAGCGTACGTCACTTACTCTCGCTCCTTCTCAGTCAGCTTGTCGTTGATGTGGTCCTTGATGACCGAGCGTGAGCCTTTGTGCAGCACCGGGTAGTGCAGAGGGACTTGCAGGAAGAAGGAGATCATGGAAACCAGGTGAGCGGTGTAACCCAACGCCACGGCCACGCTGCCGTCATCTTTCGCTGCAAAAGGGAAACGAGTCACGGGTTGCGTTTCAGAGGGGAGAGAAGTTCAGGCATCGGGCAGACAAGCCCCCGAGGAGGGGGGGTGACACGAACGTAAACTACATATCTGAAAATCAACCCTATGGCGTATGTTGTATGGTGGTGGTCACATAGGGGTTAAAGTCTCCCTCTCTTAAGGCTGCTCAGGGAGGAATAAATGTGCGCATGCGTTTCTATGACACATGGAAGATACAGTGTGGCTGCGCACAACCGCGCGTGCTCCTTAACCGCGCAGGGAAAGCAACACTAGCACCACAATGCAGACTACATTTCCCATGAGCAATATCTCTCCCCTCCGATCAGCAGTCAATCCGTGTGGGAGTCTGCTGTAGATGGGCTGCGAGGCCCATGGCCGTCTGATGACCAGACTGCGTGCGCACCGACCAGAGCAAGTGTGCGTGCGTGAGTGCCGGCCAGAGTGTGTGTGAGTGAGTGTGTGCCTTTACAGGAATAAGGCGCATCATTTTCCACCCGGCGTCACATGTTCATTCAGGCGGCTCAGCTTTTTTGGATGAGAAAACAGAATAAAAGGCTAGAGAGCGGATACCTTGAAAATCCTCGGAATTCGGCAGCTTCACACCGCAGATAAAGTAATCCTTCTGATCGTTCTGCGGAGAGAAACACTGAGTTATAAAGGGCCGAGCCCCCAGTGCCACCCCTGCCGAACCAGACGATCTCCCAGAGCCCCCCTTGCCGAACCAGACGATCCCCCAGAGCCCCCCTTGCCGAACCAGACGATCCCCCAGAGCCCCCCTTGCCGAACCAGACGATCCCCCAGAGCCCGGCGATTGACAAACCTTTCAGCCACTCACCGTGTCTATGGGGTAGATGCAGGCGAGCTCGGTGAGCAGCTGGCGGCAGCGATAGGTCAGCTGGGCGTTCACCTTCAGAAAGCATTCTCTGCGAGCGAGAAGATAAAAAAGTGTAAGCTCACCTGCCAACGTCACAGCAACCTCTGTATTAAGACACATGCCTCTATACAGAGTGAGCCACGCCGAGGGCTGGGAGTGCTCTGTATTAAGACACATGCCTCTATACAGGGTGAGCCACGCCGAGGGCTGGGAGTGCTCTGTATTAAGACACATGCCTCTATACAGGGTGAGCCACGCCGAGGGCTGGGAGTGCTCTGTATTAAGACACATGCCTCTATACAGGGTGAGCCACGCCGAGGGCTGGGAGTGCTCTGTATTAAGACACATGCCTCTATACAGGGTGAGCCACGCCGAGGGCTGGGAGTGCTCTGTATTAAGACACATGCCTCTATACAGGGTGAGCCACGCCGAGGGCTGGGAGTGCTCTGTATTAAGACACATGCCTCTATACAGGGTGAGCCACGCCGAGGGCTGAGAGTGCTCTGTATTAGGGATTATGCATTTAATAGTGACATATCTTAGGGAGGTGACATTCATTCATGTTTCACAAGCACCTAATACACAGCCTGGAGAGCGCATTATACAGGATTTCTCCCGGGGGGTATTTTATAAAACGCTGCTCAAAAAACCCTCCTAGTTGGAAATATTCAGATAATAGACGCTGCGCCTCTAAATATCTCCAGGTATTAACCTGGCTCTGAATACAAACCCTAGAGCATCATGGGAGTCGGAGCACGGGGCCCCTCTCTGGTTTTGTGGCTCGGTCATTCAGTGGCGTAGCATGGGTGGTCAGCGACCGGGGCCAGCCAAGAATTGTGCGCCCCCCCCCCCCAACCTGTGGACACATTATCATGCCCCGATTCCCTTCCACCATTAGGGCATTGAACCCCTTAACTGTGCAGAGTGTATGAGCGTATCACAGAGCTCCACAGCAATAAAACCCACAGTAATGTGCAGCTCACACATGGATATATATTTGCCCCCAGCAGCTCAAACACGAATATATTTGCCCCCAGCAGCTCAAACACGAATATATTTGCCCCCAGCAGCTCAAACACGAATATATTTGCCCCCAGCAGCTCAAACACGAATATATTTGCCCCCAGCAGCTCAAACACGAATATATTTGCCCCCAGCAGCTCAAACACGAATATATTTGCCCCCAGCAGCTCAAACACGAATATATTTGCCCCAGCAGCTCTCAAACACGAATATATTTGCCCCAGCAGCTCTCAAACACGAATATATTTGCCCCAGCAGCTCAAACACGAATATATTTGCCTCAGCAGCTCAAACACGAATATATTTGCCCCCAGCAGCTCAAACACGAATATATTTGCCCCAGCAGCTCAAACACGAATATATTTGCCCCCAGCAGCTCAAACACGAATATATTTGCCCCCAGCAGCTCAAACACGAATATATTTGCCCCCAGTAGCTCAAACATGGATATATATTGCCCCCTTGCTCACCGGCTCTGAGGTGAGCGTGGGTCGGTAGGGGGGGGGGGCCCGGTTTGGGGCATCATAGTTGGCCCCCGCCGGTTTCCCTGTGATGGTCATCAGTGCTCTTAACAGGCAGCTAGCTGCGCCCTATGTAGATGCCTCGGTGGCGCCTGCAGCATGCCTGCATCCCAGTCTAAAACTGGAGCAGGCACGTTGCACTGGCGTTGCACTGGTGCCGCCCCTCACGTGACACGGCGGCGCAGGCGCCACCGCGGCGTTTCCAGAGCGCGCCGCTGGCTGCCTGTGTGCACTGATGACCATCATAGGGCAGGGAAACCAGCAGGGGCCCACTATGGTGCCCCTAAAAAAAAAAAAAAAAAAAATGCACCCGGGGCCACGCTACGCCACTGCGGTCAGTTCACCCCGTGTAACGTCCCATCATTTATTGATGATCCCATAGCGTACTGTGTCAGGTTTTATTCCCCCGCCAGGATTGCAGACCCACTGCGCCTCAGCCCCCCCCCCCCCGACACATTTCTGGTGGTTCTCCAGGTCTGCGTTACCTTTTGGCTGTGCACTCTTTGTTCAGCATGTCCAGCGATTCTCCGTGTTTCTGCAGCTTCTCGTGCTCCACGTTAAATGCGTTTTCTAAATAAACAAAAAAATCCATTAACCCACGCATTGCTGATTTGGTAGCAGGACTGGAGACACCTGGTTCCCCTTTTCACGCGGATCCAGGTTCATGCTGCCTCAGATGCTGTTTTTAAAGGGCCAGTACCACCAAAAAAAAAAAAAAATGAACTGCCCTTATTGTGTTTATGTGATGTTGCTGCTATTTTACATGTGTTTGTTTTTCTCTTGTAGGTTTAGTTAAGAAAATATTTTCCTCTATGTGTCACTGGGCGCATCCATTGTGTGATATTTTGTGTTGTATCTTTCCATCAGTTGCTCCTCACTGTGTGGCTTTGGCCATAGAATGGAGTGAATGGGTCAGTCATCGACTCACATCATTGTATTGTGTGGGATGTATTCAAATGACATCACCAGGGGGTAGATTTGAAGTCTATTAAGCTAACCGTTTTATCGCATTCAGCTGCCAGCTATTATCCTAGCAGCCCTCACAGGGGCCCTCACACCTGGCGGTTTACATGCCTACCCTTTGGCCTGTCATCCGCCCCGTGGTGCTTCACCAAATTACTAAAACCGGTGGTGCACCACCTACGCGCTCGGGGTGTACAGTTAATTATCTATCTGGACGACATTCTTTTGATGTCCCCCTCTCGCGGGTCTCTACTACTGCATCTCTCTTGGACGATAACCCTCCAAGATCTAGGGATCCTAATAAACTAGGAAAAATCTATCCTAGTTCCCTCTCGTCACCTGGAGTTTCTGGGATTCCTGGTGGATTCAGATCAAATGTCTTTACGCCTGCCAAACTCCAAGGTAGTTTCCATAAAAAAGGAGATTCGATCTCTCCTGCGAGTGGGCCATTGCTCCCTACGCTCTCTGGCCCGTATGGTCGGACTCCTGGCAGCGGCAAGACTAGCAATTCCACCGGGTCCGCTTCACTACAGGGCCCTCCAATTCTTGAAGGCCCGTTCTCTCCGGTCCGGTCTGGACTACGCAGACAACATCAATCTCACTCTGGACGCGGTGGTAGATCTCCAATGGTGGCTCCACAACATTCTTCACTGGAACGGGAAACCGATTCGTTCGCCAACTCCCTCCATGGTGGTGGACTCCGACGCCAGCAAAACCGGTTGGGGCGCCCGCTGCGGCTCAGAGGAGACGGGCGGTCGTTGGTCACAAGAAGAAGCAGATTACCACATCAATGTTTTGGAACTCCTGGCCGGTCTGTTCGCCCTCCAGTGCTTCACGAAGCAACGTTGGCCGGACAGCGTTCTTCTAAGGATGGACAACATGTCCGCAGTACGTTACGTCAACGGCCTCGGAGGCCCACGATCGCCGAGACTGACTTCCCTCACCCAGAGGTTTTGGGAGTTCTGCTTCAACATGAACATGACTGTACAGGCCCAGTTCCTCCCGGCCTCCTGAATCAGGTGGCAGATTGGAACTCGAGACACCTCTCGGACTTGAGACTGGCGGCTTCATCCATCCGTTTTCTCAGTGCTTTCCGACACCTGGGGTCCGTTCGACATAGACCTCTTCGCCTCCCGGTGTTCTTCACTTGGCGCCCGGATCCAGAAGCCCTGGCGACAGACGCCTTCCTGCAAACGTGGTCGGCTGCCTGTCCGTACGGGTTTCCCCCGTTTTCCATGATTGCCCGCTGTCTCCTTCATGTTCGACGCCATCAAGTTCAGATGGTCCTCATCACCCCGTATTGGACGTCACAGTCGTGGTTCCCCACCCTGCTCAGCATGGCGATGGACGCCCCGCGCTTGCTCCCGCTATCCCGGACTCTCCTCCTGAATCCGTCGGAACAGCCACACCCATTAATCCTGGTGGACAGACTGCAGCTATTGGCATAGTTGATCTCTGGCAACCCCGCGGACCCACAGGCGTTTCGGACCGCACTGCAGACCACCTCCTCCAATCCTGGGCTCCTGGAACCCGATCTTCCTACCGCGCAGCCGGGGACAAATGGGCTGCTTGGTGTATGGGGAGGAGTTGGGATCCCTTTACAGCCCCTCTGAACGTGGTCCTGGATTTTCTCACTGTCCAGTTCGATGAGGGGGAAGGCCTACCGGACGGTCAATGTAATTCGTTCGGCCTTGTCGGCTGGCCATGCGGGCCTTTCAGGGGTGCCTATTGGCATGCGTCTTACTAGACCACCCGCTCCCCATCCACTTGGGATGTTACTCGAGTTCTAACCCTCTTGTGCTCCTGGCAAGAAAATGACCTCTTGTCCCTCAGAGCTCTCTCCACCAAGTTGATCATGTTCTGTTTAGTTGCTTGTAAGCGCGTCAGTGATGTTCGCGCTCTGGATTTTGGGGCTCGTTCTTTTGTACCCGAAGGTGTACGTTTTCGTATCTCACGACGCACAAAGACTTCACTGACCTTTGTCCCCACTTTTCCTGCCAAACCCCTTGCATCCAGTACGTTGCCTATGGACCTACGAGTCCCGTACTGCCCCCTTCCGTTCCCTACCAGACTCGCCCCTGTTTTTATCCTTTTGTCCTCCCCACCGACCGGTGGTTTCTGCTACTCTTGCTCGCTGGCTGCGCTGGCTTATGGAGTTGGCAGGAGTCGACGTCACCTGTTTTGGGGCTCATTTCGTACATAGTACGGTGGCATCCAGGGCAGTGTCTGTGGGCTGTCGCAATGAGGATATTATGCGGGCTGCCGATTGGTCAAGAGAATCCACTTTCCGCACATTCTATTTTAAACCTATTGCGGCAATGTCAGATGCTGTCTTAGGACGGCGTTGAACTTGCAAATAGGAGCCTCCGAGTACATGCCTTAGAATTCATAAATTTTCCTATTAACATGACGGAAAGTTTAAATTCTAATAATGACTCGGAGGAGAGTATTTCCCACCCTTCCCTCCCTATTCCTGTCCTGTCCTACACACACCCGCTCCTGAGGTTTACATTCACGAATATTATTAAACTTCACACACTGTTCATGAGTAGTGTCTTTTATTCACACATTTAGCGCTGCTGTCAGTGTGCCTGTCTGAATGGGTGTCTTATGGACGTGCCGTGTTGGTGTATACACCCTGTTACGGCTCCGCCTCTAACTTCCGTTCCGTGTCCCTTACTATTTTTCAGCGTCCTAGAAGGAGTTACGTCTTCTGGATATGCCTGATATCTTTGGATCCGGTTTGCCGTTAATTGTTGAAGCTGGTCCGTCCTAGTTGGCTTTTGTTGCCTTGTCGCAGGCTCGGAAGAGGAAGTGGAGGATCCCGGAGTGATTACTTGAACGTGGGATTGGGGCGGGACAAGGACTATGGGAGGGCCTCCCCATGCTGGGGAGGGGTTGTTGTTTCTTCTGTTACAATTTTTTTCAAAAGTTAACCCTTTGCTGCTGTTTGAGCAATAAAGGAAGAAATGCAAATACTCGCCTCCGAGTCATTATTAGAATTTAAACTTTTCGTCAGGTTAATAGGAAAATTTATGAATTCGCCTACATGGATGGAGACATTCATTAGGTGCCGGACATTCAGAGCGGCCGCACTTTGACTGGCCCCGTCATCCCAGAGGGGGAAATCTTCTGTTTCCCTCCAGATGTTTCTGAACTACATCTCCCATGATTCCCTGGCCATCTATTGCACTGAAAGGATTCTAGGAGTTGTAAGCATCGAGCTCGGGGGGGGGGGGGGCGAGGAGTTGGACAGCCCTAACCTATAAGCTCATGGAGGATGAGATGTTCACAGGTCAGGCAGGGCAGCAGAATGAACGGCGTGTGAGTCCATCAGAATAACAGGCACGGAGCGCAAACCTCTCTCCGCGCGGCTCATGGAAGGATAAAGCACTGCGTTCCTGCTACTCACGCTTGTCGTTGAGCGCTTTGAGCCCTTTGTGGAGCAGGTCCGCTTCTCGCCCCAGGGCTCTCTTCTGTCTCCCCAGCTCGTCCTGAAGCACCAGGATTTTGAGGCGCAGGCACTCGCGCTCCTTCTTCTGGAAAGTCGGAAAACACAAAGACAAGTTACCCTAAAGTAAAACGCGCCAGAAAGAGCAACGCCGGCACAATGATTACACCATAACACTGCGTACATCCCGACGAATCACACGGGCAGAAAAAGCCCCTCCCCTTACAACCACATGGTACTCTGCGCTGACGGCTCTGAGCGTTGCTTCCTAACGGTAATCTGGAGAAACGGCAGGACGACAACGCGTTTCACTATTTTGCAGTCATTGCAATCCTCTCCACGTGGGACTGTGCTTTGTGTTTTGAATGCACAACTTTATGCGTCTCACGTTCTCCGTAAAATCAGATTTCAGACCCTTTAACGTTTATTCTGTATCTTTTCTTTACTGACAGCAGAGCGAAAAAAACAAACGGAATAGCGCTGCAGCGACAGAACGCACCGCACGACAGCGCTCCAAAAGGAGTGGCCAGATTCTCCAGCTTCTGCGTGAAATGCAAAATACATGTGCATGTTGCTAGGGTGTACAGCGTTACAGAACTTGTTGGTGCGTTACAAATACTTTTCACAGTTAAAAGTGCTGCCCAGCAAGTTATAGAGTCCATGTGCTACTGGGTGTAAGTGTTGAAGAATGACCTCATGCCACTGCCTTCCCTCCTGCAATGTCTGCATGTTACAGGGCAGCTCCTTCCTGTGCCTCTCCTCTGCATGGAGGAACGTGTGTCCAGGAAAGCATGGCGTCCACTGACCCACACACACCATCGTGCCGTATAACGAGAAAGCGTTTATTGTCACTGAATCCCGACCTGAACATTATCAAGAGGCAGGAAAGAGAAAGTTCCTGGACAGTGCGACTTGGACAGTGCAGCTCAGACATGCAGCTCAGTGAGGGACGCCTGCCAAATGCTGCAACCCAAGGAGAGGGGGAGATTCGGTATAAATAAAGCTCATTACCAGCTGGTTGTTAAGAGACGTCAAGCGCAGCTTCTCCTCGATCTCTCTCCCGATCTTCTGGACAGTCACCTGGGTCTGTTTGATGGCGCACTGAGCCCGATGAAGCCTAAAGGAGGAATGACATCTTATTAAAGGGCTCCGGCATCATAGACCCTCCGAATCACGCAAGGATACTCTATAAAGTGCCCCATCATTATTTAAAAACTGTATGGCGCATGCAAGGATACCCTATAAACTGTATGGCGCGTGCGAGGATACCCTATAAACTGTATGGCGCGTGCGAGGATACCCTATAAACTGTATAATGCGCGCGAGGATATTCTATAAAGCGCCCGCGCAGATCATTATATACACTGTATCGTGTGTGAGGATATTCTATAAAGCACCCGCACAGATCATTATATAAACTGTATGGCGCGTGTGAGGATATTCTATAAAGCGCACGCACAGATCATTATATAAACTGTATGGCGCGTGTGAGGATATTCTATAAAGCGCCCGCACAGATCATTATATAAACTGTATCGTGTGTGAGGATATTTTATAAAGCGCCCGCACAGATCATTATATAAACTGTATCGTGTGTGAGGATATTCTATAAAGCGCCCGCACAGATCATTATATAAAAACTGTATCGTGTGTGAGGATATTCTATAAACTGTATGGCGCGTGTGAGGATATTCTATAAAGCGCCTGCACAGATCATTATATAAACTGTATCGTGTGAGGATATTCTATAAAGCGCCCGCACAGATCATTATATAAACTGTATGGCGCGTGTGAGGATATTCTATAAAGCGCCCGCACAGATCATTATATAAACTGTATGGCGCGTGTGAGGATATTCTATAAAGCGCCCGCACAGATTATATAAACTGTATGGCGCGTGTGAGGATATTCTATAAAGCGCCCGCACAGATCATTATATAAACTGTATCGTGTGCGAGGATATTCTATAAACTGTATCGCGTGTGTGAGGATACCCTATAAAGCGCCTGCACAGATTATATAAACTGTATCGCGCGTGTGAGGATATTCTATAAAAGCGCCCGCACAGATCATTATATAAACTGTATCGTGTGTGAGGATATTCTATAAACTGTATGGCGTGTGTGAGGATATTCTATAAAGCGCCGCACAGATCATTATATAAACTGTATCGTGTGTGAGGATATTCTATAAAGTGCCCGCACAGATCATTATATAAACTGTATCGTGTGTGAGGATATTCTATAAAGTGCCCGCACAGATCATTATATAAACTGTATCGTGTGTGAGGATATTCTATAAACTGTATGGCGCGTGTGAGGATATTCTATAAAGCGCCCGCACAGATCATTATATAAACTGTATGGCGCGTGTGAGGATATTCTATAAAGCGCCGCACAGATCATTATATAAACTGTATGGCGCGTGTGAGGATATTCTATAAAGCGCCCGCACAGATCATTATATAAACTGTATCGTGTGTGAGGATATTCTATAAACTGTATGGCGCGTGTGAGGATATTCTATAAAGCGCCCGCACAGATCATTATATAAACTGTATCGTGTGTGAGGATATTCTATAAAGCGCCCGCACAGATCATTATATAAACTGTGTGGCGCGTGTGAGGATATTCTATAAAGCGCCCGCACAGATCATTATATAAACTGTATCGCGTGTGTGAGGATATTCTATAAAGCGCCCGCACAGATCATTATATAAACTGTATCGTGTGTGAGGATATTCTATAAAGCGCCCGCACAGATCATTATACAAACTGTATCGCGTGTGTGAGGATATTCTATAAAGCGCCCGCACAGATCATTATATAAACTGTATCGTGTGTGAGGATATTCTATAAAGCGCACGCACAGATCATTATATAAACTGTATGGCGCGTGTGAGGATATTCTATAAAGCGCCCGCACAGATCATTATATAAACTGTATCGTGTGTGAGGATATTCTATAAAGCGCCCGCACAGATCATTATATAAACTGTATCGTGTGTGTGAGGATATTCTATAAAGCGCCCGCACAGATCATTATATAAACTGTATCGTGTGTGTGAGGATATTCTATAAAGCGCCCGCACAGATCATTATATAAACTGTATGGCGCGTGTGAGGATATCTATAAATAAAGCGCCCGCACAGATCATTATATAAACTGTATGGCGCGTGTGAGGATATTCTATAAAGCGCCCGCACAGATCATTATATAAACTGTATCGTGTGTGAGGACAAAGCGCCCGCACAGACATTATATAAAACTGTATGGCGCGTGTGAGGATATTCTATAAAGCGCCCGCACAGATCATTATATAAACTGTATCGTGTGTGAGGATAAAGCGCCCGCACAGATCATTATATAAACTGTATGGCGCGTGTGAGGATATTCTATAAAGCGCCCGCACAGATCTATTATATAAACTGCGATATGGCGCGTGTGAGGATATTCTATAAAGCGCCGCCCGCACAGATCATTATATAAACTGTGTATGGCGCGTGTGAGGATATTCTATAAAGCGCGCCGCACAGATCATTATATAAACTGTATGGCGCGTGTGAGGATATTCTATAAAGCGCCCGCACAGATCATTATATAAACTGTATCGTGTGTGTGGATAAAGCGCCCGCACAGATCATTATATAAACTGTATGGCGCGTGTGAGGATATTCTATAAAGCGCCCGCACAGATCATTATATAAACTGTATGGCGCGTGTGAGGATATTCTATAAAGCGCCCGCACAGATCATTATATAAACTGTATCGTGTGAGAGGACAAAGCGCCCGCACAGATCATTATATAAACTGTATGGCGCGTGTGAGGATATTCTATAAAGCGCCCGCACAGATCATTATATAAACTGTATAGTGTGTGTGAGGATATTCTATAAACTGTATGGCGCGTGTGAGGATATTCTATAAAGCGCCGCACAGATCATTATATAAACTGTATCGTGTGTGAGGATATTCTATAAAGCGCCCGCACAGATCATTATATAAACTGTATGGCGCGTGTGAGGATATTCTATAAAGCGCCCGCACAGATCATTATATAAACTGTATCGTGTGTGAGGATATTCTATAAAGCGCACCGCACAGATCATTATATAAACTGTTTTATGGCGCGTGTGAGAGGATATTCTATAAACGCAGCCCGCACAGATCATTATATAAACTGTATGGCGCGTGTGAGGATATTCTATAAAGCGCCCGCACAGATCATTATATAAACTGTATCGTGTGTGAGGATATTCTATAAAGCGCCCGCACAGATCATTATATAAACTGTATCGTGTGTGAGGATATTCTATAAACTGTATGGCGACTGTTTGTGAGTATATTTTCTATAAAGCGTCCGCACAGATCATTATATTAAACTGTATCGTTGTGAGGATATTCTATAAACTGTGGGCGCGTGTGAGGATATTCTATAAAAGCGTCCGCACAGATCATTATATAAACTGTATCGCGTGTGAGGATATTCTATAAAGCGCCCGCACAGATCATTATATAAACTGTATCGTGTGTGTGAGGATATTCTATAAACTGTATGGCGCGTGTGAGGATATTCTATAAAGCGCCCGCACAGATCATTATATAAACTGTATGGCGCGTGTGAGGATATTCTATAAAGCGCCCGCACAGATCATTATATAAACTGTATGGGGTGTGTGAGGATATTCTATAAAGCGCCCGCACAGATCATTATACAAACTGTATGGCGTGTGTGAGGATATTCTATAAAGCGCCCGCACAGATCATTATATAAACTGTATCGTGTGTGAGGATATCTATAAAAGCGCCCGCACAGATCATTATATAAACTGTATCGTGTGTGAGGATATTCTATAAAGCGCCCGCACAGATCATTATATAAACTGTATCGTGTGTGAGGATATTCTATAAACTGTATGGCGTGTGTGAGGATATTCTATAAAGCGCCCGCACAGATCATTATATAAACTGTATCGTGTGTGAGGATATTCTATAAAGCGCCCGCACAGATCATTATATAAACTGTATCGTGTGTGAGGATATTCTATAAAGCGCCCGCACAGATCATTATATAAACTGTATCGTGTGTGTGAGGATATTCTATAAACTGTATGGCGCGTGTGAGGATATTCTATAAAGCGCCCGCACAGATCATTATATAAACTGTATTGTGTGTGAGGATATTCTATAAAGCGCCCGCACAGTTCATTATATAAACTGTATCGTGTGTGTGAGGATATTCTATAAACTGTATCGTGTGTGAGGATATTCTATAAAGCGCCCGCACAGATCATTATATAAACTGTATGGGGCGTGTGAGGATATTCTATAAAGCGCCCGCACAGATCATTTTATAAACTGTATCGTGTGTGAGGATATTCTATAAAGCGCCCGCACAGATTATATAAACTGTATGGCGCGTGTGAGGATATTCTATAAAGCGCCCGCAAAGATCATTATATAAACTGTATGGCGCGTGTGAGGATATTCTATAAAGCGCCCGCACAGATCATTATATAAACTGTATCGTGTGTGAGGATATTCTATAAAGCGCCCGCCACAGATTATATAAACTGTATCGCGCGTGTGAGGATATTCTATAAACCGTATGGCGCGTGTGAGGATATTCTATAAAGTGCCCGCAAAGATCATTATATAAACTGTATGGCGCGTGTGAGGATATTCTATAAAGCGCACGCACAGATCATTATATAAACTGTATCGTGTTGTGAGGATATTCTATAAAGCTCCCGCACAGATCATTATATTAAACTGTATGGCGCGTGTGAGGATATACTATAAAGCGCCCGCACAGATCATTATATAAACTGTATCGTGTGTGAGGATTTCTATAAGCACGCAAGCGACACGCACAGATCATATATATTAACTGTATCGTGTGTGAGGATATTCTATATAAAATGTATGGCGCGTGTGAGGATATTCTATAAAGCGCCCACCGACAGATTCATTATATATAACTGTATCGTGTGTGAGGATATTCTATAAAGCGCCGCACAGATCATTATATAAACTGTTCGTGTACGTGTGTGAGATATTCTATAAAGCGCCCGCACAGATTTATATAAAACTGTATGGGGCGTGTGAGGATATTCTATAAGCGCCCGCACATCATTATATAACTGTATGGCGCGTGTGAGGATATTCTATAAGCGCCGCACATGATTATATAAACTGTATGGGGTGTGTGAGGATATTCTATAAAGCGCCCGCACAGATCATTATATAAACTGTATGGTGTGTGAGGATATTCTATAAAGCGCCCGCACAGATCATTATATAAACTGTATCGTGTGTGGAGGATATTCTATAAACTGTATGGCGTGTGTGAGGATATTCTATAAAGCGCCCGCCAGATCATTATATAACTGTATCGTGTGTGTGATAAAGCGCACCGCACAGATCATTATATAAACTGTATGGCGCGTGTGAGGATATTCTATAAAGCGCCCGCACAGATCATTATATAAACTGTAATCGTGTGTGAGGTTTCTATAAAGCGCGCCCGCACAGATCATTATATAAACTGTATTGTGTGTTGAGGATATTCTATAAAGCGCCCGCACAGATCATTATATAAACTGTATCGTGTGTGTGAGGATATTCTATAAACTGTATGGCGCGTGTGAGGATATTCTATAAAGCGCCCGCACAGATCATTATATAAACTGTATGGCGCGTGTGAGGATATTCTATAAAGCGCCGCACAGATCATTATATAAACTGTATTGCGCGTGTGAGGATATTCTATAAAGCGCCCGCACAGATCATTATATAAACTGTATCGTTGTGTGAGTATTCTATAAACTGTATGGCGCGTGTGAGGATATTCTATAAAGCGCCGCACAGATCATTATATAAACTGTATCGTGTGTGAGGATATTCTATAAAGCGCCCGCACAGATCATTATATAAAACTGTGTGGCGCGTGTGAGGATATTCTATAAAGCGCCCGCACAGATCATTATATAAACTGTATCGCGTGTGTGAGGATATTCTATAAAGCGCCCGCACAGATCATTATATAAACTGTATCGTGTGTGAGATATTCTATAAAGCGCCGCACAGATCATTATACAAACTGTATCGCGTGTGTGAGGATATTCTATAAAGCGCCCGCACAGATCATTATATAAACCTGTATCGTGTGTTGAGGATATTCTATAAAGCGCACGCACAGATCATTATATAAACTGTATGGCGCGTGTGAGGATATTCTATAAAGCGCTCCGCACAGATCATTATATAAACTGTATCGTGTGTGAGGATATTCTATAAAGCGCCCGCACAGATCATTATATAAACTGTATCGTGTGTTGTGATGAGATTTCTATAAAGCGCCGCACAGATCATTATATAAACTTGTATCGTGTGTGTGAGGATATTCTATAAAGCGCCCGCACAGATCATTATATAAACTGTATGGCGCGTGGTTGAGGATCATTGTATAAAAGCGCCCGCACAGATCATTATATAAACTGTATGGCGCGTGTGAGGATATTCTATAAAGCGCCCGCACAGATCATTATATAAACTGTATCGTGTGTGAGGGACAAAGCGCCCGCACAGATCATTATATAAACTGTATGGCGCGTGTGAGGATATTCTATAAAGCGCCCGCACAGATCATTATATAAACTGTATCGTGTGTGAGGATATTCTATAAAGCGCCCGCACAGATTATATAAACTGTATCGCGCGTGTGAGGATATTCTATAAACCGTATGGCGCGTGTGAGGATATTCTATAAAGTGCCCGCAAAGATCATTATATAAACTGTATGGCGCGTGTGAGGATATTCTATAAAGCGCACGCACAGATCATTATATAAACTGTATCGTGTGTGAGGATATTCTATAAAGCTCCCGCACAGATCATTATATAAACTGTATGGCGCGTGTGAGGATATTCTATAAAGCGCCCGCACAGATCATTATATAAACTGTATCGTGTGTGAGGATATTCTATAAAGCGCCCGCACAGATCATTATATAAACTGTATCGTGTGTGAGGATATTCTATAAAGCGCACGCACAGATCATTATATAAACTGTATCGTGTGTGAGGATATTCTATAAAATGTATGGCGCGTGTGAGGATATTCTATAAAGCGCCCGCACAGATCATTATATAAACTGTATCGTGTGTGAGGATATTCTATAAAGCGCCCGCACAGATCATTATATAAACTGTATCGTGTGTGTGAGGATATTCTATTAAGGGCCTGCACAGATCATTATATAAACTGTATCGTGTGTGAGGATATTCTATAAAGCGCCCGCACAGATCATTATATAAACTGTATCGCCATCTAAAAGCACGCAGAGAGCACCTCTGCCAACAGCTTGTAATAAGCGGGTACACAAGTGATAAAATGGTGCAAGCAACAGGTTAAAAAAAAAAATCAGAAAGGCTGTAGAGGGAAACCCCCAGGTGCTCCATACCTGAGCAGAGAGAAGACCCCGTAGGAGTTTCGGACCGAGCTCTGCTCCACCTGCAGGTGGCTGTTTCTCCGGGAATCCGTGCGATTCTGCAAGGAGAGGATAAGACACCATGTGAAAAGGGCACTGGGCATTTAAAGCAATCCGCTGGGCACTGGACGAGGGGATGACATACACATCAATACAGGATTAAATGGCACGGAGTGCAGCATACGTCCTGCATTTTAGTGGCCACGGACCTATGATCAGGAGCCATACGGAATGACTCGTCGTCTTAGGTCAGAGTTTCCCAAACTTAGTTGTCCCCAGGTCCCCTAACAGGCCAGGTTTGCAGGATATGTGAAGCACAAGTGATATGATTTGCTGCTCAGTGATTGCACGATTCAGTCTGCACCAGAAAAAAAATGATGGCAATCACCCAGCGCCGATTCCACCAGGAAAAGAACGTGTGGGCTGATAGTCAAGGAGACACTATTCCCGCTCTGTCTTCAGAGTGTAAGCTCATGGGGCTGCCTGGCACAGCACTGACTCTCCCACAGACAGCTCGCTGTGACCCCTCGATCCCGCTATGCCACACATTCGCTGCAGAACATGTTGGCGCTATTTATATGAAAACCAAGGAAGATTACAGTAGTTTATTGTTGTTCCTTGTGGTGCGTTACCGTGCCACGAGTCACATGGCAGTGCCAACAAGGATGCGAGAGCCAAGACTACAACACCATGAGAATTTACTAAGGCTCATGGGAATGGCAGTCCAGTTACAGCCAGAGGGCTGGTACAATGCACCACGCAGTAGCCCAGCGATCAGGCGGCAGGTCCCAGGAGCAATTAGTCTTCAAGAAACACCTTGTACAGAGTCACTTTGATTTGTCGCCACGTGTGTGCCGGCGCTGAGCTCCGTGGTGGGAAGGTTGGGGCCACACGCCGGGGGTGAATTTTAATCCAATGTTTGAAGTTTTACCTTTGCTTCAACCGGCGCTCCGTAATAGCCATCATTAAGGCCGAAAATGATTTCATTGGGGTTGCACGCGTGGATCTAAAGAGACGAGAGAAAGATCTGAGGAGGCCAATGGGGAACGAAAAGCACTCCAACATTGCAGCAGCGCCGCGGAATATGTTGGCGCTTTTGAAATAACTGCACATCACACAATTCAGGTTTTCAACATCAAGGCACAACAGAGATATTCGATATATATTTATTAGGGCTGCAAATAACCATTATTTTCATGAATCGAAAATATATATGTTTTTGCAGGTACAACATAAAAGTAACACCAACTGTCAACAGTGTTTGAGGCAGGCGATACCCAACAATCTTATACGAAGGAAGGGCGTTACCAAACCTGTCCCCCTACCATACCCCTCCAGGAAGTCAGTCTAGTGAGCTCGGGAGATTTGGCTATGTATCCCACATGAACCAAGGTTTCCTCGGGGAAGGCACCACCCCTGACACCCTACGGGACATACCATCCAATAGGCGCAAGTCAGTTAACCGGTCTGCGTTTAATGGAGTGGGAGGGAGTTTGGGCAAAAGACCAGTCTTGAGAGGGAGGGAGTTTGGTGGAAGGGACTGAAGCAAAGGGAGGGATGGCAGGTCCAGATTAGAGAGGGGAAGGCAGGCAGGGAGGGTGGGGTGGTGGCACAGGACTCCAGCTCAATGTAAGGATAAAGCACAGGTGGTGCAGCACCTCAGGGTCTGTGCTATGGTTCTGCTGCTGTAGCAAACTAAACAAAAACAAACTGGCAATGTCTAACATAACCCCAGAACCAAAACCTAGCGGAGTAAGGCAGCAGCGCGTCCAATCAGCTCCGAAGCAGAGTCTGAGATTATGAAGGTTTAACTCGGACTCAAAACTCTGTACACACACGTGAGAAAGGGGCCGAAACGTTGCACTCTCCTGTAGAACACAGGTCACTGCACGGTCTAAGAGGTTGTGACCGGCTTCTTTCAACCGGATCTGGCTGACAGGCTTCAGCGCTCCACCTGGAAGAGCGTGCCTAGTTTTCAGGGGCAACGGGGGGGGGGGGGGGCTGCTTAACAGGAGGGTCAGTTAATGTGGCCAGCGGGGCTAGTGAGTCCCTTTAAATGCATTTCATTTCTCTTAGGGATCAAGATAAAAACGCTCTGCTCTGAGCAGTCCATAAAGCACTCAGCCTGTGCCTTTAACAAGCACCATCTCTATATAATAGTACTCGCCATACACCGCTTGGCCACCAGGGGTCACCCCCTTGAAAAGCCTATCCAAGGGCAAACTGAACCAGAGCTCAGGGGTTCATTCACTAAACTACAAATTTCACAGCAATTCATAGATTCACAGTTTGATCGGTTTAAATAAAACATGTGACTCCCATAGGATTCAATGTAAAGACTAAAATTTTTTTATTCTATTCTTTTTTTATAAAAAAGAAAAAATAATGTATTTTAACCCCTTCACCTCTGCACTAAACTAATTTTTACCGTTTTCTGCTCATCATGTTTAAAAACGGAATTTGAAGTCATGTTTTATTGTATGACCCAGACACGTTATATAGCATTTTTTTTGGCAGATTCCTAATATATCATTATTATATGTATAAGTCATGCCCTGCCAGAATGCTATAACAAAAAAATGTAAAAAAGGGAATTTCCATTAAAATTTTAATCTACAGCGAGTAAAATATTTTTTTATCATCTGAGCCTTTACTGTTATACATTGTATGTGGTGCGCTTGTTAAAGAAATTAGAAATGGGAACCTGTTGCCGTATTTTTCTGAGAAAATACGTGATTTTAGCTCGTTCAGCACTATTCACTTTAAAATTGAAAAGTGACCAATAGTGCTGCATTAATCAAGAAAAAAAAACCCCCACGGATTTTTGTGTTTACAGGTAACCTGGTCATATTTGGCATCATTGGAAAGGTCTTGCTCTGGCCTTTCCAATGATACCAAACATGACCCTCTAGCTACCACCTGGGCAGCTAGGGGTTACCGCAATCACGTTGGTTGACGAGTGGAGACTTGGAGGCGGGGCTGACATCTAAGATGGCAGCCCCCACCGGAAAAGGGCCACGATCCGGCACCAATTGGTGCCAGATCGCAGCCTGGCACCTAGTGTTAAAGATAGGCATCGCTGGAAAGGTTAGACCGTGTCCTTTCGAGTGGTGCCTCTTCACTTTTCTACCCCTCGGCAATGAGAGAGGTCCAAAGGATGCGTCCCCCTCCCCTTCAGACACTCACCCTGCTCTTGTAGACTGGGCACCTGAAACGGACGTCACACACGACATGATGGCGTCAGTGTGCTGGATGGGTATAAAGTCGCAGAGCCGACTTCAAGGAAGTCCTGCGCTGGACCCTGGACGGAGAGGCGAGTATCGGTGGGTGGGAGGCTTCAAAAGCGAAGCATGGAAAGTGCGCGTAATTTGGGCACTTTGTGAATAGACCCTTTAGTAAGAGCAGGGCTGGCAAACTCACGGCCACCCAGATGTTGATGCCTACAATTCCCACAATCCTTTCAGTGCAATAGATGGCTAAGGAATCTTGGGAGCTGTAGTTCAGAAACATCTGGCGGGCCGGAGCGTGTCAGACTTGTCATAGACCAACGGCTCAGGTACGTTTACACTAAGCTTGGAGTCTGGCCTGCGGTGTCAGTCTTCGTGCAGGGGTGCACAGACGTGTCTGCGGTCATACGGGTGTCGTCGTGGCTCACCTGAGGACCCAGGTATCGCAATCCGTCCAGGTTCACTTTCCATTCGATCAGCAGCTGATAAACCTCGTTCTTTCCGCCCCAGATCCTCACCACCAGACAGGAGACCGACGTGTCCAGGCGATCCGGCATCAAGCCAAAATCCAGACTCCGCCAGGTTGGATTCTGAGGTTGGGAAGAGATAAGGGGGCAGCGGACACCCCAGAAATTAAACAGGTGACACAATGATTTATATATAGGGGGGGGACGGGGGACACCATATACACAGGCTGTGCGGAACACGAGGGACACACAGACTAAAACACACCAAGCAAAACAAGCCGAGAAAATGACAGGGTTATTATTAACCCCTGCTAAACCCCACTCCAGCATATTTCTGTCCTGAAAGATCTAGATGTCACAGGGCAGCTCCTTCCTGTGCTCCCCCTCTGCATGAATAACACGCCCAGACGTACAGAAGCCTGCGAGCAGCGTGACCTGGGCTGCGGGGGCCCTCTAGATTGTAAGCTCTCCAGCAGGGCCCTCTCTCCTACTGTTCTGTGCATTATATATGTATAGTTAGGTCTCGCCCATTGTACAGCGCTAAAGAACTTGTTGGCGCTTTATAAATACTTGTAACTAACAGGTGTCATTGTGATGGCTTTGTGTGTGTTTTGTAACTGTGTTGCGTGTGTATTCCCTATGTGGGAAGTGTGTGACACTACGAGAGAAGCCGGCGGCGGCGTGTCACCACGGGTGGGGGGGGGGGGGGGGTCGCAAGGCTGTTTTCTCACTGAAATCTAAGTTTTAAACACTTCATAGAATACCTTAAAAGCACAATAAAGCTGCACAAAACAATATGCGCCTCATACACAACGTCACCAAGGAATGATACATTAATGAGAAACTAGGAACCCAAGGCTGGCCGTCCGCCAGGTCCGTATTTGTGCGATCACCTGAGATAGTCTGACCCATCCTACAGCATGCAGGGGAATCAGTCCTCTGTCACGGCGTCCACCGACGGACGACTTCAGACGTTTAATTGCGACAACAAACACACTAGCGACCTTTCCCATTTGAATGGGATTTGATGAAATCGTACAATCTGCTACAAGGTTTTTTTTCTTCAGGTCGTGCTGCGTTCGGCGGTGCTGCCCTTGGCGCTGAAAGCCATTTAAGCACCAGGGACAGCAGGTGTGTGTGTGTGGGGGGGGGGGGTTTCCCAGTCTTTCTGCTTTGGCCGGTGCTGCGCCATTTCAGCGCCAAGCTGCGGTTGTTTTTCTCATTCAGCCGTCTGTCCGTCAGCCGACCTGTGTCACCCAGAGGCTTCCAGTGGATGACCCTGGTCGGCCAACAGGGTTTTCTGTAGGTGGACGACTGACTACGGACCCAGCGGACGGACAGCCTAAGGATAAACCGTGGAGGTTATTTTCCGGCGTGAACGTACCAGAGAGTCTCTCACCACCTCACTGTGATAAAACTCTGCAAAGAAAAGGAAAATCACCTTAAAACATTGTTCAGACGTGCGACCGTGTTGAAGTCGGCTTCGAATCATCTGCCAGGCTCCTCCACCTCACCTCCCGGACCTCTCACCCCTCTGCCAGATGCCTCCACCTCACCCCTCTGCCAGATGCCTCCACCTCACCCCTCTGCCAGATGCCTCCACCTCACCCCTCTGCCAGATGCCTCCACCTCACCCCTCTGCCAGATGCCTCCACCTCACCCCTCTGCCAGATGCCTCCACCTCACCCCTCTGCCAGATGCCTCCACCTCACCCCTCTGCCAGATGCCTCCACCTCACCCCTCTGCCAGATGCCTCCACCTCACCCCTCTGCCAGATGCCTCCACCTCACCCCTCTGCCAGATGCCTCCACCTCACCCCTCTGCCAGATGCTCCACCTCACCCCTCTGCCAGATGCCTCCACCTCACCCTCTGCCAGATGCCTCCACCTCACCCCTCTGCCAGATGCCTCCCCTCACCCCTCTGCCAGATGCCTCCACCTCACATCCCGGACCTCTCACCCCTCTGCCAGATGCCTCACCTCACATCCCGGACCTCTCACCCCTCTGCCAGATGCCTCCACCTCACCCCTCTGCCAGATGCCTCCACCTCACCCCTCTGCCAGATGCCTCCACCTCACCCCTCTGCCAGATGCCTCCACCTCACCCCTCTGCCAGATGCCTCCACCTCACCCCTCTGCCAGATGCCTCCACCTCACCCCTCTGCCAGATGCTCCACCTCACCCCTCTGCCAGATGCCTCCACCTCACCCTCTGCCAGATGCCTCCACCTCACCCCTCTGCCAGATGCCTCCACCTCACCCCTCTGCCAGATGCCTCCACCTCACCCCTCTGCCAGATGCCTCCACCTCACCCCTCTGCCAGATGCCTCCACCTCACCCCTCTGCCAGATGCCTCCACCTCACCCCTCTGCCAGATGCCTCCACCTCACCCCTCTGCCAGATGCCTCCACCTCACATCCCGGACCTCTCACCCCTCTGCCAGATGCCTCCACCTCACATCCCGGACCTCTCACCCCTCTGCCAGATGCCTCCACCTCACATCCCGGACCTCTCACCCCTCTGCCAGATGCCTCCACCTCACATCCCGGACCTCTCACCCCTCTGCCAGATGCCTCCACCTCACATCCCGGACCTCTCACCCCTCTGCCAGATGCCTCCACCTCACATCCCGGACCTCTCACCCCTCTACAGTCTGTAATGAAGACCTCTGCCTGACACCACCTCACCTCCCGTACCTCTCACACCTCAACCATCTACATCCTGAACTGTACAGCTCCGTGGAATATGTTGGCGGGAAAACAACTGCAAATGCGCTCTCCTCCTCACGTACCTTTGTAGATTATGGCGTCGTCACACATGTGCAGCGTGAAGTAGGTGTCCAGCAGGTGGAAGCCATTTTTACTGACAATGTTCCTGGCCGCAATGTATCGCAAGTGGCGCAGGCGTCTCTGAGGAGAAAGGGGTGGATAACGAGATGCGTTCAATCGGGACATTAAGGAGCTTCTCAAAAAACAAAAATCAATAATCGCTGAGGTGGAAGAGGAGGCGCAGCCGAACAGAAAAATGTGCGTTACGGCATCTGTCAGCGCTATGGTCGCTGCGGGTCTGCTTTAACACCAAGCATTACACAATAGAGGCTGTGACACTTCCCGGGAGGATGCGGAGACGCAGGTTGTGTCACGATCGATCAGGGTGAAACCGGTAGAAATGACAGCATTATGAGAGAAGCTGCAAGAAAATATGGTGAGCAGAGACAGCCGCAACCTGCAGCACGACGAGCCGGACGCAGGAGATCCTCCATGCCTGAAACTGTGGGATTGAAGGTGTGCGAGGACACGTGTCAATACCATACCATGTATCCATGCCCACCGGCCAGCCAGCGGATGCCCGCTTGTTGGGGGGGGGGGGGTGTTATTTATCGTGCGAGTCGGCAATATAAAGTATGGACTCTGCAATCGGTCGGCCCTCGTGGCGTGCTCACTGCTCGGTCGGCCCTCGTGGCGTGCTCACTGCTCGGTCGGCCCTCGTGGCGTGCTCACTGCTCGGTCGGCCCTCGTGGCGTGCTCACTGCTCGGTCGGCCCTCGTGGCGTGCCACTGCTCGGTCGGCCCTCGTGGCGTGCTCACTGCTCGGTCGGCCCTCGTGGCGTGCTCACTGCTCGGTCGGCCCTCGTGGCGTGCTCACTGCTCGGTCGGCCCTCGTGGCGTGCTCACTGCTCGGTCGGCCCTCGTGGCGTGCTCACTGCTCAGTCGGCCCTCGTGGCGTGCTCACTGCTCAGTCGGCCCTCGTGGCGTGCTCACTGCTCAGTCGGCCCTCGTGGCGTGCTCACTGCTCAGTCGGCCCTCGTGGCGTGCTCACTGCTCAGTCGGCCCTCGTGGCGTGCTCACTGCTCAGTCGGCCCTCGTGGCGTGCTCACTGCTCGGTCGGCCCTCGTGGCGTGCTCACTGCTCGGTCGGCCCTCGTGGCGTGCTCACTGCTCGGTCGGCCCTCGTGGCGTGCTCACTGCTCGGTCGGCCCTCGTGGCGTGCTCACTGCTCGGTCGGCCCTCGTGGCGTGCTCACTGCTCGCTCTTTGAAGCCCTTAATATAAATGACCCGTTAATCCGGGCCGTGTGACCGGGGGTGGATTCTCCAGCAGGTCATGTGACGCTGGAAACAACGCGCGCCTGTAAGCGCAGAGCCGGCTGCCGCGACACGATCAAAACACGAATCCAGAGATAGAAAACGCAAACAACCTGTTCTCGGGCTTACAATGCATCATGGGAAAGACACGTGTTTCAACTTGTCCTGTAAGCCTGTCGCGGGGGGGAGGGGGGCTCCTCTCCATCGACCGGCGGGTACTAACCGGTATATGATAAACAGGGGTGCCTTGTATGGGACAGCCACATAAAAAGCCCGGTGTATCCTACAGGATCCCGCGTGCTGCGGAATCACAGTGTAACAGGCATGGCACGCAGCAAACGCCAGCCAGAGCTACCGACCAACGGGACTGGTCCAAACCCTCGTGGTATGAATGGCTGTTGTGCTGAACTACATGTCCCATAAGCCCCTGCCAGAGATGATTTAGGGATGAAGGAGTGATACCTGGAATTTAATCCATCCCCTGCTGAGGATTTCCCGGCTCTTAAAAACCATCATTAAAATCCCAGCCCTGACACAGTTTCCTTTACCATTGTTTAATCCTCAAAGACGATCAAGGGACTTTTCCTGCCGCGGTGACGCCCCTCCTCCTGCGCGCTACAGAGCGGTGACGCTGAAATCAGACCCCGAGGGTCAGCGAGGCTTTCACCAGGGGAGAGCCCACACACAATGTATCGAATGTACGCGGTAAGTCTGACAAGTGGCTACGTCAAACACGAAACGCTGCGTCACGACAGACCGTAAGAAAACGGCACAACCGGTCACTGCGTAACAAACAGGACCAGAGAGAGGCGACGCAACAAGGGGGAGGGAGACACACGCTCCAATACGCCGTGCAGGACGGGGTGCAGGGGGGACGCAGTATAGGGGCGCAGGGGGGACGCAGTATAGGGGCGCAGGGGGACGCAGTATAGGGGCGCAGGGGGACGCAGTATAGGGGCGCAGGGGGGCGCAGTATAGGGGCGCAGTATAGGGGCGCAGTATGGGGGGCGCAGTATAGGGGCGCAGTATGGGGGGCGCAGTATAGGGGCGCAGTATGGGGGGCGCAGTATAGGGGCGCAGGGGGGCGCAGTATAGGGGCGCAGGGGGGACGCAGTATAGGGGCGCAGGGGGGACGCAGTATAGGGGCGCAGGGGGGACGCAGTATAGGGGCGCAGGGGGGACGCAGTATAGGGGCGCAGGGGGGACGCAGTATAGGGGCGCAGGGGGGACGCAGTATAGGGGCGCAGGGGGACGCAGTATAGGGGCGCAGGGGGGACGCAGTATAGGGGCGCAGGGGGACGCAGTATAGGGGCGCAGGGGGGACGCAGTATAGGGGCGCAGGGGGACGCAGTATAGGGGCGCAGGGGGGACGCAGTATAGGGGCGCAGGGGGGACGCAGTATAGGGGCGCAGGGGGGACGCAGTATAGGGGCGCAGGGGGGCGCAGGGGGGACGCAGTATAGGGGCGCAGGGGGGACGCAGTATAGGGGCGCAGGGGGACGCAGTATAGGGGCGCAGGGGGGACGCAGTATAGGGGCGCAGGGGGGACGCAGTATAGGGGCGCAGGGGGGACGCAGTATAGGGGCGCAGGGGGACGCAGTATAGGGGCGCAGGGGGACGCAGTATAGGGGCGCAGGGGGACGCAGTATAGGGGCGCAGGGGGGACGCAGTATAGGGGCGCAGGGGGACGCAGTATAGGGGCGCAGGGGGGACGCAGTATAGGGGCGCAGGGGGGACGCAGTATAGGGGCGCAGGGGGCACAGTGACGCAGTATAGGGGCGCAGGGGGCACAGTGACGCAGTATAGGGGTGCAGGGGGCACAGTGACGCAGTATAGGGGTGCAGGGGGCACAGTGACGCAGTATAGGGGTGCAGGGGGCACAGTGACGCAGTATAGGGGTGCAGGGGGCACAGTGACGCAGTATAGGGGTGCAGGGGGCACAGTGACGCAGTATAGGGGTGCAGGGGGCACAGTGACGCAGTATAGGGGTGCAAGGGGACACAGTGACGCAGTATAGGGGTGCAGGGGGCACAGTGACGCAGTATAGGGGTGCAGGGGGCACAGTGACGCAGTATAGGGGTGCAGGGGGCACAGTGACGCAGTATAGGGGTGCAGGGGGCACAGTGACGCAGTATAGGGGTGCAGGGGGCACAGTGACGCAGTATAGGGGTGCAGGGGGCACAGTGACGCAGTATAGGGGTGCAGGGGGCACAGTGACGCAGTATAGGGGTGCAGGGGGCACAGTGACGCAGTATAGGGGTGCAGGGGGCACAGTGACGCAGTATAGGGGTGCAGGGGGCACAGTGACGCAGTATAGGGGTGCAGGGGACACAGTGACGCAGTATAGGGGTGCAGGGGGCAAAGTGACGCAGTATAGGGGTGCAGGGGGCACAGTGACGCAGTATAGGGGTGCAGGGGACACAGTGACGCAGTATAGGGGTGCAGGGGGCACAGTGACGCAGTATAGGGGTGCAGGGGGCACAGTGACGCAGTATAGGGGTGCAGGGGGCACAGTGACGCAGTATAGGGGTGCAGGGGGCACAGTGACGCAGTATAGGGGTGCAGGGGCACAGTGACGCAGTATAGGGGTGCAGGGGGCACAGTGACGCAGTATAGGGGTGCAGGGGGCACAGTGACGCAGTATAGGGGTGCATGTCCGGGCAGTGGAGGCTCTGGCCGGGTCAGGGTTGGCTCAGGCCGCCCGGGCAGCTTTACCTGCTGGGTGTGCAGCTCGACGTGCAGGGCGCGGGCTGAAGCTCCAGGCGCCGGAACCAGGGCCACTCCAGCAGCCGCAGCCTCCCTGCGACCTGCGGTACCGATCGCACTCATCGCAGCCCGGACGGACAGACAGACGCGGCCTCCTCCCGTCTGGAAACCAGACCCACTGACTGGCTGCTGCTGCTGTTACTTCCTTCCGGGTCACGCGGACAGCATCATGACGTGCCCGCGCCCAGTCCCAGAGGACGCGCGCAACGCTGACAAGCCACACCCACACCAGACTCTTTCTTTTATTATTTCAAAGCTTTATTGACAGTTCGGACAAAATACAAACTAACAAAACTACAGGGAGAGTATAAACACAACAACGTGACACGTGACGTCATGCATAAACGCCTCTCTGTAGTCTAATCCCTATTCAGTAAGATCAGGCCCAAATTCCCCTGTTTGGCCCCAATGTGCCCCTGTCTGTCTGTCTGTCTGTCTGTCCTGCTACTGTGCATGCAATGCTGAATGGGCGGCTCAAGGAATGGGGCTGGGAGGGGCCAGAGGCCAGGATACATACCTGTAGGTGACGTCACGACTTATAAGGGGTTATTTATGTCAATACAAGTGTTCAGAGCAAAGTGTGTTATTTACAGCGAGCGATTCCTAACAGCATTTATTATAGGTTACAGACTCATTGCTGTGCAGCTCTGTTATACACCCGCACACCCCGAATATATGGGGAACCCCTAAAATGTCACCCGCACACCCCGAATATATGGAGGAACCCCTAAAATGTCACCCGCACACCCCGAATATATGGAGGAACCCCTAAAATGTCACCCGCACACCCTGAATATATGGAGGAACCCCTAAAATGTCACCCGCACACCCCGAATATATGGGAAGCCCCTAAAATGACACCCGCACACCCTGAATATATGGGGAAGCCCCTAAAATGACACCCGCACACCCTGAATATATAGAGTAGCCCTGAAATGACACCCCTTATATATGGGGAAGCCCCTCAAAAGACACCTGCACACCCCAATATATAGAGGAACCCCTAAAATGACACCCTGAATATATGGAGGAACCCCTAAAAGGACACCCGCACACCCCGAATATATGGAGGAACCCCTAAAATGTCACCCGCACACCCCGAATATATGGGGAAGCCCCTAAAATGACACCCGCACACCCCGAATATATGGGGAAGCCCCTAAAATGACACCCGCACACCCTGAATATATAGAGTAGCCCTAAAATGACACCCTGAATATATGGAGGAGCCCCTAAAAAGACACCTGCACACCCCAATATATAGAGGAACCCCTAAAATGACACCCGCACACCCTGAATATATGGAGGAGCCCCTAAAAAGACACCCGCACACCCTGAATATATGGAGGAGCCCCTAAAAAGACACCCGCACACCCTGAATATATGGAGGAGCCCCTAAAAAGACACCCGCACACCCTGAATATATGGAGGAGCCCCTAAAAAAGACACCCGCACACCCTGAATATATGGAGGAGCCCCTAAAAAGACACCTGCACACCCTGAATATATGGAGGAGCCCCTAAAAAGACACCCACACACCCTGAATATATGGAGGAACCCCTAAAATGACACCATGAATATATGGAGGAGCCCCTAAAAAGACACCCGCACACCCTGAATATATGGAGGAGCCCCTAAAAAGACACCCACACACCCTGAATATATGGAGGAGTCCCTAAAAAGACACCCACACACCCTGAATATATGGAGGAACCCCTAAAATGACACCATGAATATATGGAGGAGCCCCTAAAAAGACACCCGCACACCCTGAATATATGGAGGAGCCCCTAAAAAGACACCCACACACCCTGAATATATGGAGGAGCCCCTAAAAAGACACCCTCACACCCTGAATATATGGAGGAGACCCTAAAAAGACACCCACACACCCTGAATATATGGAGGAACCCCTAAAAACACATCCGCACACCCCAAAATATATGGAGGTGCTCTTAACGTGAGGGTCAATAGGAGAGAAAATATTGTTTTGAGCGTATAATATGTAATCAGTGTCTTTCTTGGAGTAATTGTGTAATTTCTAAGAGGCGTCTCAGTGTATACAGTAGTTGAGGTTATATCACCAGCAGATGGCGCAGGCGCACCACGCCTAACTGGTATCCAGTCACTACAATGCTTTGGTGATGGTTTCATGTGTGAAGTTGAGGAATAGTGTTCTCTCTAGCCCCGCCTCCAGCGGCATTTCCCTAAAACGCATGGGGATTTCTGCCCGTGTGAGATGTAGGGAGGTGCAGGACAGTAATACACAGCGTATATACCACCGTACCGCTTTTATTTCCCATTCTGGAAGTACAGTAGTTCTTAGCGCCAGTCGTCCTGATTGGTAGGTCCAGTGTGAGCCGGTGATATCACCAGCCTAGCGGTATGATCAGGGACCGCGGATTGGGCTATTTGAACGGGTTCTGTTAATTTTCCCCAGTTTTCCATCGCCCCTCCTTGGCGCCAGCTCAGCATGCAGTAGGGCATTTTACCGTTTACGCCGCTAGTGAAGCTTGAATCTCCCCTGGTGATTCTTGCGGTGCCCTCCAGCTAAAGCACGAGGCGGCTCAGCTACACAGCGTTTTAGAACCAGCCTTACCGTACCGTTTTATTTAATCACGTTGCAACCCCCCCCCCCCAGACACGCAGGTTGTGACGTACCCCCCCCCCCCCGAAATATCAGGGTGAAAGACCAGTCCTTTTCATTCCCTATAAACATGGCGGCACGGCTCTGTGGCAGGAACCAGAGGCACCGAGACGGCTCACGTTGGGTTGGCATAGTGAGGATCTATATGATGCCATGTCTGCAGGACCCCCAGTTTGTGCAGGGCCTGGCTTTATGCCCAGCGCATGTGAAATCCCTGCATCCTCCCCAGGCAGCCATTGGGGGGGGGGGGTGGCCCTTTCAATAATGTGGGGGTCCAGGACTTCCCTTAATCCTCCAAACCCACTCCCCCAGTTACAGGTATTTATAATGTGCTAACAAGTTCTGTAGCGCTGTACAGTGGGTGAGACAATAGGAGGTAGGCCCCCGCGCGATAGAGAAATACAATACTGGATTCAGGGAGCACAAATGGTGATGGTATGTTCACAATTAGACAATGGGAAATTGAATGGTGACGGGTTGCTTGTAGCTGCAGTAAATGAACACAAACCTCTTTGAGGATCCGAAACGCGTTTCCCCTGCTTTCTTCCGACTGAAGCCTGCAGAGCGCAGGGGAAACGCGTTTCGGATCCACAATTTGCTTTTATTGTTTTAATCCATTAAACCACTTTCAAATCCGGTTTGAGTTACTTCCTTGTGGAAAAATCATCCCTTGAAGTGCTCAGACTCAAAGCTCTATTTCACCCCCCTTGAAAGGATAAAGAGGTCCTCTGTTTATACCGGTGAGCCACTCTGCTAGGGAGGCTCAGACGCATGTGAGTGGGATATCTATCCCTACCTTCACACAGTTCTGTGCTATAGATTTTCTCTGAGGTATATTGCTGCAAAGCAGAACCATCTTCACCCTCAATCAACACTACATCGTGCTGGTGCCCCCCCCCCCCCAATAGAGGTCCACATGCACCATCAACCAGTCTCATTAGGCTCCTCACTTGTGACACTTTTATCACATCAATTTCCCACTGTGTGATGTTGCGCGATTGGTTTGTTTTGTGTTCATTTACTGCAGATACAAGCAACCCGTCACCATTCAATTTCCCATTGTCTAATTGTGAACATACCATTTGCGCTCCCTGAATCCAGTATTGTATATTAATTTCTGGGTGAGGGACACCTGGGGGTGAGCTGCACACTTATTCTAGGCTATATTACGATTGTCAATGTGAGATCAATAGCAGCTCTGACATTTCACCATTATAGTGAACCATTGTATATCCATGAAGGTAAATCAAGGACATGATGTAGTGGGGTGCATGGCGGCTGGGTGAGAAGGTGGTGCAAGAAATGTACAGTTGAGGAAATTAAAAAGAGAAATTTCATTAAGAGTTTAGTATATAAAATCCCATTAAGTGACTTTAATTTGTGGTCATTGACAAAATTTTGCCGACGTCCAATAACTGCTTTGGCGACCATCAGCAAGATACAGCCACCATTCTTTGAAATTCCATGAAATTTTGGTGCTTTGTGAATATTCCCCTTTAGCGTCAACGTCAGGGTCCCTCTTAGCACATGTAGAGGTGTGAGGACACACACGTGGGGGGGGGGCGTAAGAACATCTTGGATCTATTCCCCTCCCAAACGTAGCATCTTTCTGGATTCAGATTCCCCTGTAAAAGCGACCAGTTTGGCTTTCCGAGCGACCCTTTCATCTTGTCCAGTTTGGACAAGATAGATGCCCAAGAAGTAATGAAGAATATGAATCTTGCATCTCATGCTGGTTTTACCCTTTGAAGGGTCGTACACCTGTCGGCACAAACCAGCAGCTTCCATATTTTGGAGTGGAGGAACCTTTTGGGGCCATATGTATTTTGAGGAGAAGTGGCCAGTAGTGGTGTGTTGGAAGGGTTCACCCTGGATACGGTGCATGATCCTCGTGGAAGACGATTGAAGAAAACATTTTCCAAAGAGACCAAGTTTGAAAAACCAAATGGATTTTAATAAACATTTGTATGTTCAGTGCAAGAAACATTCGATTTATAGACACATTCAACTGTACAATAAAAAAGGCAGACACAGCAGCCTTGAGACCTGGACTCTGGGGATGCTAGGTCCTACAAAAACCTCCACAATGAGGAGGACTCCAGCAAGATACATTCCAACCAAACCACCGCTCAAGATGTAGGCCATGTGCCGTGGAAGTCCAACCAAAGGTCCAGTTACGAATAATGCATCGGTAGATAACGTGCATGTCTAAACCAGATTGCATTATGTACCGTATATGAGTGAAGATTTCTGGCTCTACAGATGTTCAGGATCTTCTCACTGGCATTTATGCACCCTCAGAGTCCCACACACGCTGCTGCCCGCCATGTAAACACGAGGGAGAATCGCTACAAGATTAGTAAAAAATAGGAATTTTTTAACACCTTTTAGGTTTTACAATAAAATCAG
Source organism: Leptobrachium leishanense (assembly GCA_009667805.1). Taxonomy (NCBI): domain Eukaryota; kingdom Metazoa; phylum Chordata; class Amphibia; order Anura; family Megophryidae; genus Leptobrachium; species Leptobrachium leishanense. The sequence continues at coordinate 458,668,096 of CM019064.1, read as the reverse complement.
GGAGAATTGCACTTTCCGGGATTCCCACCCACCCAATAGAAGTCACATTAAAAACCACTGCGGTTACAGATCGGTTTAAGACATTCATCCAGCTGAATGGTGGGACGGGCCATCAATATAGCCGAAACTGGTTTTGACCATTTGGTTTTAGATCTTTATAAACATTGCATTGCTTGTGCTTTAAAAGGTTACAAAAATATATAAATTAAGAATGTACAGGTTGGGGGGAGATCTACTTAACGCTGCCAGTCGACTGGTACGCAAGCCAACCCAACGGCTACATAAAACCCCATATGTGTGGGAACTAGGTTTGATAGTGTAGGATGGGGTCAGCAGCCTTGGCCCGCCATGTGTTTTGGAACTACATGTCTCAAGGTGCTTAACTCCTGTCTGGAGCCCTGTGGAAAGTAGATCCACATTTGGAGAGCCAAAACTGCTGACCTACATCTATGAGTTCCTCACGCAAATCCAGCTGCATCACACTCCCTTTGCTGGGGAAGGTGATATCCCTTTTGCAGATGGCATCGATGGGAACTTAGATATTTGTCAGATCGAACCTATTTCTATGTTAGCTTCCAAGAGCGCTCTACATGGTGAAAGCCTCAAAGCCTGAAAGAAACCATCTTCCCCTTGAGATCCAATGCAGGTCAATAAAACCAAGTGTTGCGACTGCACTGGACAGGAAGAGGTTTTAGTCAAGAGTTCTCCAAGCACTGGTTGGAGGTCTCAAGCTCTCTGGACTCTACCACAAGTCAGTCATGTTAACCATTTTTTGCCTTGTACTGGTATAGAGCAGGGGTCAGCAACCTTGACCCTCCAGATGTTTTGGAGCCACTTTTCCGAAGGCACAAACCTGTTTTTTGTCTGAGCATCATGGTACATAGGTTCAAAACATCTGGGAGGGCTGAGGTTTCTGATACTTGTCCCAAGGTCTGTTTTGCAGTGACCAACTAGCATTTCAACGCACTAAAGTTGAAACCGTTTCAGTCCTCTAGAAACTGGGGTCTAGGACTACATTGCAATATTGTATATCAAGGTGCACAGGAACGTATCAGGGTGCCATGCAACATAGTCTCAAACCTTGTTTGACTACAAAAGTCATGTGATTGAGGGGAAGTTTACGTCAAGTTCACTGTTCTAGAGCAGCTCAGACACTATCCAAAATAAGGTTTGTAAACCAAGATAATGGAACGGGTGGTCTGTCATGGACCACCACACCATTGTTTCCTTGATGCTGCCACAAGTACAAGTCTAAAAACAAAGACTACAACAGCTGAAGAGGCAATTTAGACCATCCAAGAATCTAAAAGAACTAAAAAAGTACCATCTGCATAATAGTACAACTACCATAATGCATCCCAAAGCGAAGACTTATGCTCACATTGGGTTTTTCCATTCTGGAGGCAGAGTTGCCGATTCGAGATCAGGAATGTTACATTGAAAACATCCACTATATATAGAAAACCATATAGAGTCTGCCGAGGAAGAAGTGGCCCATCAGTTGATTTCCAGCACATCTGTTTCAGAGAGGCCAAACTTAGTCTTCCACTTATCGAAGAGCTTCTGGAGGGAATTGAGGTACAGCACATGGTAGAGCTCTATGTCTTTCTGACATGGACTTTCCATCTTCGGGACAGTGATCGGTTCACCAACTGCACGTGAAAAAGAGTTTATGTTGAGTACATTGAAACAAAATTTAAAGGACAGGTTATCTAGGTGGTTAGCAAACTGCCAAAAAGAGATTGTATGCAAAACTGATCCTTATTTCTTCCACAAGACAACATTTTGACATCAAGACCAGCAGTCGGAGAACGAAGAGTGAAAGTCAACTGAAAGATTTGGGTGCATGGAGGCATATTTGTAGGGTGCAGGACCCATCGGTATTGGCCCCTTGCCCTGGTGTGCAGAATGTTGGTAGAATTGTGATTATGCAAGAATGTCATTGTAACAATCTGATGATCAGATTAGCCTTCCAGTAAGCCTGCCCTCAGAAAAGGTGTACATATCTGATTAACAGCCCCCTCAAATGTAATCTTTGTTGTCATGCAAATTCTGCCTCGTTATCTATTGTCTAATACATTTTTCAATCACCCATTGTCTTGACTTGTTTAGAAATGTTAATGTTTAATGTAACTACCTAATCCAAATAGGTTTCACCTTCCAAAAAGTAAAGGTTTGTGAAATTATCTGTTCAGTCTGATTAGGTCCCCCTGGATTTTGTGAATGTAAATGATCTGTTTGACCACATAAATATCTGCTTGTTCTGATATAACCAGTTCTATTCTGACCCTACTTGAAGTCACGACTCATGGTTTGGGTATCAACCATCTTCTTCTCGCTGTGCCAACGAAAGGCCTGGGGCCTACAGCTTCGGCTTATTTCTGGGGGATGCTAGCGAGGCTATCTAGGTGTACAGGTCTTTAAGCTATGGCTAAGGACTGGAGAAAGACACAAGGGGAACTTGGGTGTCCAGCATTGGTAGATGTGACCCTGTCAGGGCACAGATCTGTTTGTTTCCTACCACCATGACCTATGTGGTGGCTAGGGCATTTCTCCTAGAGATCCTAAATTACACAAAACCCATAGCATTCCCTACATGTACCAGGGATTTTGCCTGCATATTATCTAGATCAGGCAAGCTGAGGAATTCCCTGTCAATTACCACCACAGTTCCTTGGACATGGCAATGTGGTCATTGCAAGGAGCAAGAAGAAAAAACACTGCTGGTGGTTCTGTGCCACAGCAGTTGAATGACTAAAGTCTGTCAGGGTTATTCAAAGAGATCTGAATGGCTGGAGAAAAGTAACCGAATGCTGAAAATCAGCGTTCGGTTACCTTTCTTGGCTATTCGGCTATCCAGAGAGCAGGCAATTCGCCAAATCCTGGCGAATTGCCTGCACAGTCGGTGCCTGTTCGAGGGCAGTGAAATCCCCATAAAAAGCACAGCTTCGGCTATTCAGAGAACAAACCAGCAGTGAAAGGTTCCCGAAATGCCCTGCCATTCGGCAGGTTTATTCAGGCGAATCCCATAGGTGTCAATGTTAATATTCCCGTTTTAATACAATATCTAAACCGTTTATTATAAAAAGCTGTAGTAAACAGTCTAGATGATTTTTTTAGTATATTTTAAGCATTTTTCTGGATTTTTTTAACTTTACTTATTTTTTCTGTAACAGCCCTCTTTATTATCATTCATTGGATTTTATATGTAAATTTCAGACATTTTCGCTCAGTAGTTTCTTTGCAAACAGCGTTTCACTTTTCAAACATTCAAGCAAACTGTTTTGCTAATTTATGCACTCCATTTGTCTGCGGTGTCGGCTTTTTACGGCGGCTGCTCCGTGTGTGATCGGCTCCTGCTCGGGTTTTTCCAGTGTTGGCAGGTTAATCCAGATGTTTTTGCGGTTTTGGCGTGCATTCGCCGGGTTTGCGGCAACTTTTCCCTGTGCTTCGACGGCCCTGTGGTGCTTGAATACACCGTAGGGTCGCCGAAATGGCCCGAATTGAAGAGAACGAAAAGTCACCGAACGTGCGGTGACTTTGATTATCACTACCAAGGGACAAATTGCTCATTCTGAAATGACCTTCAAGCAGGAGGAATTGATGAGACGTTGCCACAATGAAGAGGACGCTTTGAAAGTCAAGAAACTGAACACTGACACCACATCCTTATTTAATAATTTAAAAAGGAATTCTAGCTGCTCGCCGTGTCTGTTCAGTCACCAGCAACAATGGTCTGCATGACGACAACTTACCAATGGTAGTAATCGGCGTTGCATAAGGCACCAGACCCCAACTGTCCTCAGAGAAGAAGCCGCATCCATGGAAGACACATGGGGCAAAGCCAATGTACTTCTGGAATTTCCTCTGCAGCCACCGGCCCCAGGAGCCTTCTTCAAACACCACTTGTTTGTAGGCCTCGTTTTCACCGAAGGAGTAAACAGGAACGAGGTCAGCTCTAAGAAATAAAAATAAGGCCAATCATTGTTTGCAAGAGACTAGCCATATCATCCAAGTGAAGCTATAGAAGGGCCTGCTGGTCCTGGGCAAGGAGCTCTGGTGGCCAAACTAGAAATGGTATATCGGCAAATAGCCAAAGTTCTAGTTTTGGAAGCCTCATCAGTTCCTACATAGTTCTTTATGGAGGTATTTGAGAGTCAAGGTGCATGTGTGACTCTCGCGAGAGTCAGAGTACTCACCCATGCTGTAGAGCAATCTTTACAAAGCCTTTCCGGTCCTTTAAAGTGACAGCATTTTTCCCTGGGGCGCAGTTAAGAGACTCTGCGGCTCCTCCAATAACAATCACCACAGCGTTACCGGTGCCATTCTTTGATAAGATATAATCGATGGTATCCCTGCTCACCGGACAGATACCTAGGAGACAGAAAGAGGGACATTTAGGTCCATGCAGCAGGATTGTATCAGCATCTACTCTCGTGATCGGAAAATACCCCCCATTTGGAATACGGCGGAGAGATCACTTGAGGCACATGTCTAGTTTTACTAGATCGGATGGGGAGCTGACCAGTTCTGAGGGCCCTGAGTGACCATCTGGCCAAATGACTGAATGTAGCCTATAGCTTGGAGATGTAGGCTGACAGAGTCCCTGCTAGGATATAAAAGAACGAAGTCATAGAGGTGTAGTGGTTTAACCATTTGTGACATTAGTGAGGGACTTTGCCAATGGCCTTTTGGTCGGGCTATCCTGTATCCTCTGGGCTTTAAACAGACCTTTGCTGGGTGCCAAGTAGACACTGGCATGAGAATTTTGAACATGGCTGGCAGCAAATTCAGAATATAGAAAATAAGAATCTGTAGGAACTTTAAAGGGCACAGCTTTGCCGTGCATGGCCAGAAGAAACATGAACTTAAAACAGAAATTTTTAACCCTGAGTGGTTACAGGTCTCAGCACCCCAACTGGGACACATCTGCTAATGGCGCTCCCTTGCAAGATATCCGATCTCAGTGATCCTTACAGGGTTATTCAAAGAGAATTGAAAAGTCACCGCACATTCGGTGACTTCTCTCTTCAATGCGGTGCGATTCGGCGATCCCATTTTGGCAACCCTGCGGTGTATTCTGCAAGCACCACAGAGACGTCGTTGTGCAGGGAAAAGCCACCGCAAAACCGACACCCACAAAACATCTGGATTAACCCCGCCGAACAAACCCGAGCAGCCGCCGGAAAAAACCTGACCCCGCAGACGAAGGGAGTAAAAAAAAAAAAAATAAGTTTGCTTGAATGTTTGAAAAGTAAAACGCTGTTTGCAAAGAAACATAACCTTATCTCTGCTACAAAGACAGTGTGGCATAGCATTGATTTTAGGGTTCTGTGTAATACCAGACCCAGGTCATTTGCATATCCTACCCAGAATTCCTTGCTGCATATGGGGAATGTGGCACAGGAGCTCTGGGATGCAATTCTTTGAATTGTTATGATGTGCAAGTGGCTTCTGCAATATTAAAACACATAGTGTGGAGGCTTTTTATCTCACAACATATATACACACTTTACTGCAGAATACTATAAACGATATTAGATATTGAATTACAAAAAACAGGAATGTTTTTAACATTGAAGCCTATGGGATTCGCCTGAATAAACATGTCGAATTAAACCACCGAACAGCAGGGCAATTCGGCAACTTTCCACTGCTGGTTTTTGTTCTGAATAGACGAAGCATTGCTTTTATTATGGGGATTTCACTGCCCTTGAACAGGCACCGTATGTGCAGGCAATTCGCCAGGATTTGGCAAACTGCCTGCTCTGAATAGCCAGGAAAGGTAACCAGATGCTCAATTTCCCTGTTTGGTTACCTTTCGGACACAATTTGCAGCTCTTTGAATAACCCTGTTAGACTTTAATGAAACGTGAAGCAACTATACAGTGCAAGGAGGGACCTGGAGACCAATGGAAGATGACACCCTGGTGCTCAATCTCCCTCTAGTGACACAGCCGTAACCCAATCCTTTGAACATCGGGCAAGCCTCTGGCCAGTAAAGCTATGAAGCTTAGATGACTATAGAAGGATTTAAAAGGTCACTATGCAGAGAGACCGGGATCTCCTGCAAAGGGACACGTGCCAAGAAGCATGGCTTCCCAGATGTGATACAAGTTCGATAAATCTCGCATGCCCTTCTGACTTCAGGAGCCAGATCTGCCACCCTCACCTCCAGACATCAAGTATTCTCTCAGCACAGGCATCCGGAAGTTCCCAGCCAGCGTGGCAAGGAAAGGCTTTATCCCCGGGAATTTCTTGGACACACCGGTGGCTTCTGTGCCGAAGTTACAGAAGGCTCCCAGGCACATTATCCCATGCGGGTGACACCCGAAGATATAGTTCCTGCTGGGGAGCAAGTTGTGCGTTTTCACCAACTGGAAGAAAAATATATCGGTGTCAGTTTTGTGCGGAATTAAAAGGAGTAAACGCTGAGCTCTACCATCTATGCATCTACTAGAGGGCCTCACCTGGACCAGCAAAAGGACTCATGACCACAGAGGGAGCAATGGAGTCGTGCCGGCCAACTCTGGTTCCGGAGGTCCTCTCCCATGAGATTGGATCATAATGGCCTTATTGGACATTTTATTTTTCAGCGAGGATCTGTACGCCATCCTGAAGATATCAGGTGGCCTTTGCGCTCTTGTTATCAGGTGCTGACACCTGCTCCTTTTACTGCCCCTATCAGCTGTATTAAAGCCACGAGACGAGCAACAGGCAACATTGAGCAACCGCCTGGGAAAGTTTTGCAGTCAAAGTCCTGACAAACAGTGAGGCATCTGAGAAGGTCCAGCAAACCCCTGGGAGGGGGGGGGGGTCGTCAAGTATTTTACCAGAGGCACGTTCAGTAGCTCAGCCGCTGCAAGTGCCAAGTTAGCAACTTGCCATTGAACGCCGTTCTGCCGCTCAGCACAGCTAACTTAGCACTTGCAGCGACCCGAGGAGATGCTGCGAGTAGCTGAGTGTGACGTAGTAAAGATGGCCGCCGCCATGAAGCAAGTAACAATTCCGTACGGCAATGTTAATTTTGAGGTTTTTGTTCAAAAGCCAATATTTACTTATCATTTCCCCCTGCACATAGACATATTACAGCGCAATTAGATTTTGTTTCAGAAGTAAACATAACATTTATTCAATAAAAACGATAATTTGTGGTGTGTGCGTACAAAACGGCATTGTGCTGACTGCTTTTCTTTATCATATAAACCTCAACTGTTTGAGTCGTACGAAAAACAGTCTGAATCTTTAAGAAAATCGGCCATTTTGCTTCAAAATTCGCATCCAAAGCGTTCAGTGACACTGCTGCAGCAAACTGAATTGCTGCGCTGCAGCAATTCAGCAGCTGCTGAGGAACTATACGGGGCTCAGGAAACCTACATTGAGATTTCTCGTGTTCAAGTATGCCGCGAGATTTCAGAAACAGCTGGTGGGGTTGGAGTTTGGTAGCCCTGGACCAGGGCATCGGGTGTTTAGGACCTTTGTGCCCAAGATGAATCAGCAGGTGAAGCCTCAGGAGGACACTCAGACAATCCATGCAGCCCGGAGTCTGGTTTGGATGCCACGTCTCATTAAAAGATCCCAGATTGGCCATGATTTTCCTGGACACATTACCATTTCATGCAGTGCTGCCCAGCAACATGTATAATTCATAAGCTGCATGAAGGAAATAAAAGGCAGGTCACTTGGGATTCCTTTCCTGCAGCGTATGATTATACATGGTGCGGGGTGGCATTTTTCACGCACTGTCCATCTGCATGAGTTATATGTCCAGGAAGACATGGCCGATCCAGCAGCCCCACCGGTGACGCACTGTATAGAAGAAGCCCAGCAGACCGGGCCAGCTTTCTGAACTTGCCGCTATGTTGATACAGTAGCCCGAAACACAAGTGTGACTATAGCCCTGGACCGCGTTCTCCGCTTTTATCAGGACGTCCAAGGCCAGAGCGATACCAGGAGGCCGTGTTTGTGTTCCAGTTATTGATGCGACTTGTAATCTGCATAAATCACCGAGATATGGAGCATCATAACCTCAGGGTACAAAGTACACCTCCAGGATTCAGCCACAGCTTTAAACACGAGGCAGGTCACACGCAGGTGGATTGAGCTGTGGTTTAACCAGGTCGGCACAACTTTAGATAGATGATGAGGGTGTTTGAGTGCAGACATCTGGGAACCAGGGTTCCCGAGGACATCCATTGAGCCCAAACACGGGTGACATGCTGTTAACGAGCCCTGGTAGTCGCAGGAGGCCACAAGGGTGGCTAGATAAGCCAGACTTACCCTTATTGGGAAGTAGTCTCGGAAGTAGCGCCATACTGCCCAGTTGCGCACCCACTGGGATCGCCTCCCACCTAGAGGTGGACAAAACACACAAATGTAATATTCGTATGGTCACTGCAATAAACGCCGATGGGGACCGGAAACAGGTCTAAATCTGTGGGAGAGAAGCACACCTGCTGTAGAGCAGGGATCTGTCTCCAGCTCCTCAAATGTTACAGAACTACATCTCCCATGATTCTCTGCAATTTTAAGAATTCAGGGAACTTTAGGCCGTCCACATCTGGTGGAGCCAAGCTGGAGGTCGCTGGTGCAAGGAGATATGACATCCTTGACTGTTATGGGCAGGGCTTTGCTGAGGGATGAGGGCCAGTTGAGGACGTAGTCCATTCACCATCATGAAAATCAGATTCGGACGAGATAAAGGCCTCACCTTTATTGGGGGTCTGCCAGTCAATCACCAGCCAGGTCAAGTACAGCGCAGCAATCAGCCAACAGTCCGTGCAGAAGACATAGGCCAGGATTATCGTACATGCGATACCTGAAAGACACGAGTGCCGCATTAAGAGATCACATGAAGCATGGACACAAGTGCACGGTCTGCAGATCCCCTGGGCTCCCACGGGGGTTTATTTACCCAGGAATGCTGATTATAAAAAGGTAGGACCTGTAAGTCCAGAGTTTTCTGGATCCACAACTGGAGCCAACTCCCCCCCCCCCCCACCAGTGCCTGGGCCACTCACAATGCAGAGCCATGGAATGACCAAACGGAAGTGGGACATCTCTAAAGCCAAGATGAAATGGGTTCTACGTGTCACACCAGTTGGCATGTTCTTAACCCCAATCTTACTGGTGGTGGGGCAGCACATGGAGACGTACCCAGCAAAAGGAAGCTCATGACCCACTGCAGCACCGAGATGATCTGGAGGTGACGTTCAACTTTAGATTTGTTCAGGAACGGCAGAGAAGGAAAGTCTCGTATGGCAGACAGGACACTTGAGCCGGTCCCTGCAGGAGGAAGAACATTGTGAGGATTATCTGCTGACCATGTTCCATGGAATTTTACCCAATGACGACACCCAGCGAGACACCTATACGTAGAATAAAAGAGAGGACATCACAAGTTGCTGAAATGGGAGCACCACCAAGGAGCACAGTCCAAGCGTCAGGTTCTTTAACAGACGGAAAATGCTGGATTTAGGTCAAATGCTCTCCTGGGCGTTCCGGCCCGTATCGTGTGACCACCAGCTGTTTATTTCATGAGATCTCATTAACTAGAGAACGGCAAATAAATATTTATAAACTCGGGCTGGTTTCCTACATGCACGCGGCAACCAGACATGGGGAACGAGGGGAACAAGAAGCTGGAAACCAAGGATATTCAGCAGATATAACTCCAAACTAGTTGTGTCCAACCTTTGCCCATCAGAGGTTTTGGAACTACATCTCCCACGATGCTCAGCCACCCATTTAAGGTTGACAGAGCCATGATTTCCTGGACACCGGTTAATTCAGGAAGCGAACAGGGAAGATGTTGCCCTGCAGTATGCATGATTCATATCCTGCAGGGGGAGATCTGTTTCTAATCAGGGCAGGTCACCTGGGATCCTCCTTGAAGTCTTACCTGCAGCACATGAGTTCTACATACTATACAGTGTATTTTTCCACGCACTGCCCATCACCCTGAATTATATGCGTCCAGGAAAGCCTGGCCGATCTGGAGACCCTGCACGCGTTACATCAGAGCATCAAGGGAGAGGTCGTGCCAAAACATCTGGAGGGCCAAGGTTGGACACCACTGCAGTCTAAACCAAGGACCACCATGCATTTCCGATAAGCCCTGCTCCTTTTACATGGAGTGCCCTCCGCACTGCGACCCACTTCCCAGCTGCCATCCCTACTTCTGATTGGCTGAGATAAAAGGGGCAGCCACCAAATTCAAGGGGACTGGCCAGGGGGAACTTGCACCTCTGCCACCTGCCCCAGCCCACCCCTGTTTTAGAGAAAGCAGCACCCAAGGATAAAGGCATAGGTCAGCAACCTTTGCCTCCAAAGTGTATTGGAACTACATTTCCCATAATGCCCATGCATCATTGATCTGTAGTTCCCAAACTGAGTGGCCTAGGCTGCTGACCCCTGTGTTAAGGGATGGGGCTACCCGTTAATGTGGGGCAGGGATCTGGTATCCTGCCACCCAGATACTAATGGACTGCAACTCCCAGAATTCTTTGAATGCAATAGATGGGAGTTGTAGTTCAATCTATTGCATTCAAAGAATTCTGGGAGTTGTAGTTCAATCAGGGAAGAATTTGAGATCCGATTTAAAAAGTTTGGGATTAACCCAAGGAACAAATGATCTGAAGCCAAACCAGGAAACCCAAGGCAAAGTTTTGGGCAAAATAAAGAGGGTTTTTGTCAATTTTCTGTTCTATCCAGTTATTGTCGCCGCACGATACTCCCAACAAGCAGCAAGACTGTCGCCACAGGAATCATTAGATCCAATGCATGTCCGAGAAACGACTCGCCCGGCAGCAGATTCGCCCGTTAGATAACATTCGTTAGCGACTCCATACGCCGCATCCTGCCCGCTGCGCCCGGCACCGTTATAACACATCACCAGGGAGAGGGTCTTACACCACATGCCGGCGGGATCAGGATACCTAGAACACAGCCGTGTAACCACCAAAAACACATCTCCCCAGGCAACCGAGGGGTGAATAAACAGTGCCGTGACCCCGTGTGGTCCTGGAACCCCTCAGGGGCTTATTTAGGGCGGTCCTGGTGCGATACTCGAGGCAGCAGGGACACATTCCCAAAGACAATACTTTCCTACTAGGGAATGGCGCAGGAGGCGGAGCCAGAGACACAGCCATTATCAGACCCTTTTTGATGACATTACGACCCATCAGGGCCACTTGCTCTTCTGCCAAACTTGAGACAAAGGGTCACCAGGTGACTTCAGACTTAATATGCAGCTCTGTCATACACCTGCATGCCCAAATATATGGAGGAGCACCTGAAGAGCCCCCCCCCCCCCGCACGAGTGAAACATGTCCTGGCACACCGCTGGTGTAATGGCAGGTAGATATGAAGTCATTCTGGGAGACAGGACATAGGTCAGGGCTCGGGAGACAAACACATTCCAGCACAAGCGTCCCCAGATTAACCCGCTGCGTGCCATAAACCGATTTATACAGCCTGGCACAACGTTACACCAGACCTCCAGCATGTCATTACAATGCAACCCACCAGCACACAGACCCCCAGGCTGCACCCCCACAGACCACCGGAGACTCCAGAGCAGACAGGCCTGGCAGGACCAGGTGTCTCCTCACACAGATCCCTCCATGGACTCTGGGTACAAAGCAGGGAGTGCATCACTAGAGTGTAAGCTCTGCAGGTCACAGTGCTGGATCTGAGAGTATATTCAAAGTACTTCATAGTTTGCAAACTTCATTACCCATAATGCACAGCCAGCCATTTCTCAGTCCATGGAAGAGCTGCAGTGTCCATCCACGACTACATTCTGTGTACCCCTGTGCACCACCACCCCCTCCTGTTAATCCGCCACCAGCTACAAATGGGCACCCCGTATTCCGCCACCGGCTACACCTGGGCACCCCGTATTCCGCCACCCGCTACACCTGGGCACCCCGTATTCCGCCACCGGCTACACCTGGGCACCCCGTATTCCGCCACCCGCTACACCTGGTCACCCTGTATTCCGCCACCCGCTACACCTGGGCAACCCGTATTCCACCACCCGCTACACCTGGGCACCCCGTATTCCACCACACCTGGGCACCCCGTATTCCGCCACACCTGCGCACCTGTATTCCACCACCAGCCACACCTGGGCATGGCTGCCCCCACCCCCAAAATATTTTAATTAATGGGTACACCCAGTCACTGCTGGGCTCCTGGTATTCAGTCATTGGGTAGACCTGGGCATGGTTTGGCTCCTATATGCCGTCAGTGGGTTTACCAGGCCCTGGCTGGGTGCCCTACATGCCATCACTGGGCACAGCCTGCTGGTTTCCATTGATCCCCAGACACTGGATTCACTTCTTCCTTTAGCAATGGACGAAAAAAGCCCAGACTGGTGCCAAGTGAGTCAAGACCCCAAAAAGAAGCCTCAGGACCCCTGAGCAGCAAGAACAGACCCCCCCCAGGATAACCCCCCCCCCAAAGAGGGTGGCAGGAGAGGTTCAGCACAGAATGACTCTTAGAGGCCAGAGCACAGACCCCCTCAATGCCCCCCATGCAGGGTCTATGGCCAGAGCACAGACCCCCTCAATGCCCCCCATGCAGGGTCTATGGCCGGGTCACAGACCCCCTCGATGCCCCCATGCAGGGTCTATGGCCAGAGCACAGACCCCCTTGATGCACCCATGCAGGGTCTATGGCCGGAGCACAGACCCCCTCAATGCCCCCCATGCAGGGTCTATGGCCGGGTCACAGACCCCCTCAATGCCCCCATGCAGGGTCTATGGCCGGGTCACAGACCCCCTCAATGCCCCCATGCAGGGTCTATGGCCGGGTCACAGACCCCCTCGATGCCCCCATGCAGGGTCTATGGCCGGAGCACAGACCCCCTCAATGCCCCCATGCAGGGTCTATGGCCGGAGCACAGACCCCCTCGATGCCCCCATGCAGGGTCTATGGCCGGAGCACAGACCCCCTCGATGCCCCCATGCAGGGTCTATGGCCGGAGCACAGACCCCCCCCCATGGCCGGGTCACAGAACCCTCGATGCCCCCATGCAGGGTCCATGGCCGGAGCACAGACCCCCCCATGGCCGGGTCACAGAACCCTCGATGCCCCCATGCAGGGTCTATGGCCGGAGCACAGACCCCCTCAATGCCCCCCATGCAGGGTCTATGGCCGGAGCACAGACCCCACCATGGCCAGATCACAGAACCCTTGATGCCCCCCCATGGCTGGAGCACAGATCCCCTTGCAGGGTCAATGGCTGGAGCACAGACCCCCTCGATGCCCCCATGCAGGGTCCATGGCCAGAGCACAGACCCCCTCAATGCCCCCATGCAGGGTCCATGGCCAGAGCACAGACCCCCTCGATACCCCCATGCAGGGTCCATGGCCAGAGCACAGACCCCCTCGATGCCCCCATGCAGGGTCCATGGCCAGAGCACAGACCCCCTCAATGCCCCCCCATGGCCGGGTCACAGACCCCCCTCAATGCCCCCATGCAGGGTCTATGGCAAGAGCACAGACCCCCTCGATGCCCCCATGCAGGGTCTATGGTCGGAGCACAGACCCCCCCAATGCCCCCCCATGGCCAGGTCACAGAACCCTCAATGCCCCCCATGCAGGGTCCATGGCCGGATCACAAAACCCTTGCTGCCCCCCATGGCTGGAGCACAGACCCCCTTGCAGGGTCCATGGCTGGAGCACAGACCCCCTTGATGCCCCCATGGCTGGAGCACAGACCCCCTTGATGTCCCCATGCAGGGTCCATGGCTGGAGCACACACACCTCCTTGATGTCCCCATGCAGGGTCCATGGCTGGAGCACAGACCCCCTTGATGTCCCCATGCAGGGTCCATGGCTGGAGCACAGACCCCCCCCCCCCCTGATGCTCCATGGCGCCCCCAGGCGTGCTCTTACCCCGCAGGACCCCTGAGTAGGCGGCGATGATGGTCTTCATGCTGCTGGAGCTGAAATTCAGTTCCTGAGCTACAGACCAGGAATCAGCTCCTGCACAGGCTCTACTTCTTATATAGCTGCCAGACAGCGGACTATACCATCTGCCAGCCCCGGGGGGCGGAGCACGGCGAGAGATCAACCAGGCAGCCCCAGGAGCAGAGGGCAGGAGCTGGAGGATACCCCCACAGCACAGGTACCTAGGGAGGCAAGCCAGGCCTGCCAGGGGGGAGAAACAGGACAGGGGGTGGGCACAGAGAGGGGGAGAGCAACAGGTGCCCCCTCTACTGGATGCTGCCAGATACAAACCTGCTGCATTCACCTTCTAAACCTGAGCTCACACTGTATCCTATAATATATAATAACTGAATTAATCCTAATAAACCTGAGCTCACACTGTATCATATAATATATAATAAGTGAATTAATCCTGATAAACCTGAGCTCACACTGTATCCTATAATATATAATAAATGAATTAATCCTGAGCTCACACTGTATCCTATAATATATAATAAGTGAATTAATCCTGAGCTCACACTGTATCCTATAATATATAATAAATGAATTAATCCTGATAAACCTGAGCTCACACTGTATCCTATAATATATAATAAGTGAATTAATCCTGATAAACCTGAGCTCACACTGTATCCTATAATATAATATATAATAAGTGAATTAATCCTGAGCTCACACTGTATCCTATAATATATAATAAATGAATTAATCCTAATAAACCTGAGCTCACACTGTATCCTATAATATATAATAAATGAATTAATCCTAATAAACCTGAGCTCACACTGTATCATATAATATATAATAAATGAATTAATCCTAATAAACCTGAGCTCACACTGTATCCTATAATATAATATATAATAAGTGAATTAATCCTGATAAACCTGAGCTCACACTGTATCCTATAATATAATATATAATAATGAATTAATCCTAATAAACCTGAGCTCACACTGTATCCTATAATATATAATTAATTAATTAATCCTGATAACCTGAGCTCACACTGTATCCTATAATATAATATATAATAAGTGAATTAATCCTGATAAACCTGAGCTCACACTGTATCCTATAATATATAATAAGTGAATTAATCCTAATAAACCTGAGCTCACACTGTATCCTATAATATATAATAAATGAATTAATCCTGATAAACCTGAGCTCACACTGTATCATATAATATATAATAAATGAATTAATCCTAATAAACCTGAGCTCACACTGTATCCTATAATATATAATAAGTGAATTAATCCTGATAAACCTGAGCTCACACTGTATCATATAATATATAATAAATGAATTAATCCTAATAAACCTGAGCTCACACTGTATCCTATCATATATAATAACTGAATTAATCCTAATAAACCTGAGCTCACACTGTATCCTATAATATATAATAAGTGAATTAATCCTGATAAACCTGAGCTCACACTGTATCCTATAATATATAATAAGTGAATTAATCCTGATAAACCTGAGCTCACACTGTATCATATAATATATAATAACTGAATTAATCCTAATAAACCTGAGCTCACACTGTATCCTATAATATATAATAAGTGAATTAATCCTAATAAACCTGAGCTCACACTGTATCCTATAATATATATAATAACTGAATTAATCCTAATAAACCTGAGCTCACACTGTATCCTATAATATATAATAACTGAATTAATCCTAATAAACCTGAGCTCACACTGTATCCTATAATATATAATAACTGAATTAATCCTAATAAACCTGAGCTCACACTGTATCCTATAATATATAATAACTGAATTAATCCTAATAAACCTGAGCTCACACTGTATCCTATAATATATAATAACTGAATTAATCCTAATAAACCTGAGCTCACACTGTATCCTATAATATATAATAACTGAATTAATCCTAATAAACCTGAGCTCACACTGTATCCTATAATATATAATAACTGAATTAATCCTGATAAACCTCAGCTCACACTGTATCCTATAATAAATGAATTAATCCTGATATACCTGAGCTCACACTGTATCATATAATATATAATAACTGAATTAATCCTAATAAACCTGAGCTCACACTGTATCATATAATAAATGAATTAATCCTGATAAACCTGAGCTCACACTGTATCATATAATATATAATAACTGAATTAATCCTGATAAACCTGAGCTCACACTGTATCCTATAATATATAATTAATTAATTAATCCTGATAAACCTGAGCTCACACTGTATCCTATAATATATAATAACTGAATTAATCCTAATAAACCTGAGCTCACACTGTATCATATAATATATAATAACTGAATTAATCCTGATAAACCTGAGCTCACACTATCCTATAATAACTGAATTAATCCTAATAAACCTGAGCTCACACTGTATCATATAATATATAATAAATGAATTAATCCTGATAAACCTGAGCTCACACTGTATCATATAATATATAATAACTGAATTAATCCTGATAAACCTGAGCTCACACTGTATCCTATAATATATAATTAATTAATTAATCCTGATAAACCTGAGCTCACACTGTATCATATAATATATAATAACTGAATTAATCCTAATAAACCTGAGCTCACACTGTATCATATAATATATAATAAATGAATTAATCCTGATAAACCTGAGCTCACACTGTATCATATAATATATAATAACTGAATTAATCCTGATAAACCTGAGCTCACACTGTATCCTATAATATATAATTAATTAATTAATCCTGATAAACCTGAGCTCACACTGTATCATATAATGTATAATAACTGAATTAATCCTAATAAACCTGAGCTCACACTGTATCATATAATATATAATAAATGAATTAATCCTGATAAACCTGAGCTCACACTGTATCCTATAATATATAATAAGTGAATTAATCCTGCTAAACCTGAGCTCACACTGTATCCTATAATATATAATAAGTGAATTAATCCTAATAAACCTGAGCTCACACTGTATCCTATAATATATAATAACTGAATTAATCCTGATAAACCTGAGCTCACACTGTATCATATAATATATAATAACTGAATTAATCCTGATAAACCTGAGCTCACACTGTATCATATAATATATAATAACTGAATTAATCCTGATAAACCTGAGCTCACACTGTATCCTATAATATATAATAACTGAATTAATCCTGATAAACCTGAGCTCACACTGTATCCTATAATATATAATTAATTAATTAATCCTGATAAACCTGAGCTCACACTGTATCATATAATATATAATAAATGAATCAATCCTGATAAACCTGAGCTCACACTGTATCCTATAATATATAATAAATGAATTAATCCTGATAAACCTGAGCTCACACTGTATCATATAATATATAATAAATGAATCAATCCTGATAAACCTGAGCTCACACTGTATCATATAATATATAATAAATGAATCAATCCTGATAAACCTGAGCTCACACTGTATCATATAATATATAATAAATGAATCAATCCTGATAAACCTGAGCTCACACTGTATCATATAATATATAATAAGTGAATTAATCCTAATAAACCTGAGCTCACACTGTATCATATAATATATAATAAGTGAATTAATACTAATAAACCTGAGCTCACACTGTATCCTATAATATATAATAAATGAATTAATCCTGATAAACTTGAGCTCACACTGTATCCTATAATATATAATAACTGAATTAATCCTGATAAACTTGAGCTCACACTGTATCCTATAATATATAATAAATTAATCAATCCTGATAAACCTGAGCTCACACTGTATCATATAATATATAATAACGGAATTAATCCTGATAAACCTGAGCTCACACTGTATCATATAATATAATATAAGATATATAATAAGTGAATTAATCCTAATAAACCTGAGCTCACACTGTATCATATAATATATAATAAATGAATTAATCCTGCTAAACCTGAGCTCACACTGTATCCTATAATATATAATAAATGAATTAATTAATCCTGCTAAACATGAGCTCACACTGTATCATATAATATATAATAACTGAATTAATCCTGATAAACCTGAGCTCACACTGTATCCTGTAATATATAATAAATGAATTAATCCTGCTAAACCTGAGCTCACACTGTATCATATAATATATAATAAATGAATTAATCCTGATAAACCTGAGCTCACACTGTATCATATAATATATAATAAATGAATTAATCCTGATAAACCGGAGCTCACACTGTATCCTATAATATATAATTAATTAATTAATCCTGATAAACCTGAGCTCACACTGTATCATATAATATATAATAAATGAATTAATCCTGATAAACCTGAGCTCACACTGTATCATATAATATATAATAAATGAATTAATCCAACTAAACCTGAGCTCACACTGTATCATATAATATAATATATAATAAATGAATTAATCCAACTAAACCTGAGCTCACACTGTATCATATAATATATAATAAGTGAATTAAACCTGATCTCACACTGTATCAT
This sequence comes from Leptobrachium leishanense, assembly GCA_009667805.1. Lineage (NCBI taxonomy): Eukaryota > Metazoa > Chordata > Amphibia > Anura > Megophryidae > Leptobrachium > Leptobrachium leishanense. The sequence goes on along the minus strand of CM019064.1, from coordinate 458,649,610 downwards.
ATGATATAATATATAATAAACATATAATATATAATAAGTGAATTAATCCTAATAAACCTGAACTCACACTCTATCATATAATATAATATATAATAAATTAATTAATCCTACTAAACCTGAACTCACCCTTTGTAACATAATATAATGCAACAATATACATAATAAATTAATTAATCCTGCTAAACCCTGAGCTCACACTGTATCATATAATATAATATATAATAAATGAATTAATCCTGATAAACCTGAGCTCACACTGTATTATATAATATAATATATAATAAATGAATTAATCCTGATAAACCTGAGCTCACACTGTATTATATAATATAATATATAATAAATTAATTAATCCTGATAAACCTGAGCTCACACTGTATCATATATAATAAATGAATCAATCCTGATAAACCTGAGCTCACACTGTATCATATAATATAATATATAATTAATGAATTAATCCTGATAAACCTGAGCTCACACTGTATCATATAATATATAATAAATGAATTAATCCTGATAAACCCTGAGCTCACACTGTATCATATAATATAATATATAATAAATGAATTAATCCTGATAAACCTGAGCTCACACTGTATCATATAATATAATATAATATATAATAAATGAATTAATCCTGCTAAACCCTGAGCTCACACTGTGTAACATAATATAATGTATAATAAATATATAATAAACATAATAATTTAATAAATCTTGCTAAGCACTGAGCCCACTCTATGTAACATAATATAACGTATATTAAATATACAATGAACATAATGAATGAATCAATCTTGCTAAACCCTGAGCGCGCACTGTGTAATATAATATAATATGTAATAAATATAATAAATTAATTAACCCTGCTAAACTGTGTGATCACATGGTGTAATATACTATAATATGTAGTAAATATATAGTAAACATAATAAACTTAATCGCCCCTGCTAAGCTCAGGTGTTGCAATGTAATATGGTATGTAATAAATCTGTAAATTAACCCTGTGATCATATTTTGTAATATACGGGGTTATTCAAAGAGATCCGAATGGCTGCCGAAAGGGAACCGAATGCTGAAATTCAGCGTTCGGTTGCCTTTCCTGGCCATTCGGCTATCCAGAGAGCAGGCAGTTCGCCAAATCCTGGCGAATTGCCTGCACATACGGTGCCTGTTCGGTGCCTGTTCGAGGGCAGTGAATCCCCATAGAGAAGCAATGTTTCATCTATTCAGAGAACACAAACCAGCAGTGAAAAGTTGCCGAATTGTCCTGCCATTCGGTGGTTTCATTCGGCAGGTTTATTCAGGCGAATCCCATAGGCTTCAATGTTAAAAATATTCCCGTTTTAATTCAATATCTAATAAACCGTTTATTATAATATTCTGCAGTAAAGAGTCTCTTTATTTATAGATTTTTTAAGCATTTTTCGGGATTTTTATTTTAAAAAAAAAGCCGATTTATTTTTTTAACTTAACTTATTGTTTCTGTAACAGCCCTTTATATTATCATTCGTTGGATTTTATATGTAAATTTCAGACATTGTCGCTCAGTAGTTTCTTTGCAAACAGCGTTTCACTTTTCAATCATTCAAGCAAACTGTTTTTTTTTTCCCTCTCCATTCGTCTGCGGTGTCGGCTTTTTCCGGCGGCTTCGCTGCGCGTGATCGGCTCCTGCTCGGGTTTTTTAGTGGTTTTCGGCAGGGTTAATCCAGATGTTTTTGCGGGTTTTTCGATGTGCTTTCGCTGGGTTTTGCGGTGAGTTTTCGGCGGGTTTGCGGCGACTTTTCCCTGCATTACGGCAGCCCTGTGGTGCTTGCTGAATACACCGCAGGTTCGCCGAGTCGAACCGAATTGAAGAGAATGAAAAGTCACCGACCGTGCGGTGACTTTTCGATTCTCTTTGAATAACCCTGATCATATACATGGGCTATTCAGAGAGAGGTGAAAACCTTGAGAATGACTGGAGAATTGAAAATTCTAGGTCAAAATAGTCAAACCAGAAAAAAATTCTCCCATTTATCTCACTTTCCAAATTGGCTATTTGGTCTAGATTGTTCTATTCTCCTGCCAATTCTCAAGGTTTTCACCTCTCTCTGAATAGCCCTGATAGTGTATAATAAATCTTGCATCTTTTCTGACCAGAATCATCACCTTGTATCTCACCTGCAGTTCTTTAAAGCAAAGTATATCTTTTGGACCTAGATAATCCAGGCATGGAAACACTGGTCCATCGATTCGTACGTTTGGTAGGCTTGTGCACCGATTTTTTTTTCGGTTCGATTCGGTTCGATTTGTTCGGATGTTTAAAATTTTCGATTCGGTTCGTTTCGACCGATTTCTGTTTCGATTCGGTTCGGTTCGGCTCGATTTTCGTGTACATTTTTTTTTCCGGAATATCGACCATTTTTCGTATTTTCGTGTCACTTTGCTCGTTTTTTGTATCGACTTTTCGGAAATTTCGGAAATTTTCGTTTTTTCGGAACGTCTGTTCTCCTCGTTTCAAAGTGTCTACGATAATTCTGGCGATTCTATCGTGTTTTTTTTATTAAATAAAGATCCTTTTTTTCTTATGAATAATTGAATATACATTTCACAACTTTATTTAATCATATTAAAATGGTATGAAAGCCAAGGAACAAAAAAAATGAACAAAACGATTTAAAAAACGCTAAACTGACCCGAATGCCACAAGAAACAAGTGATACGCATTTACAAATACAAAATTTACAGAATCAGCGATATAACTGATAATAGTTAAATATACGATTTCCAGAATTACCGAAATGGAACCGAAATCACGAATGGAACCGAAATCATGAATAGAGCGAAAATAAATTTCGATTTGACACATTTCAAGTCCATTCGAAAAATCCCAAAAATTTTTGTTTCGGCTCGGAAAACTTTTCGGATCTATCGGTTTTCGGGTCCGATCCGATTCGGAAATTCGACCGAATCCGAAGGCACGAATCGGGAAATTTCGTGAAAATTCTGAAATTCCGAAACCCGAAACGCACATCCCTAACGTTTGGCAGGACCTGTTGATCATGCTACCACCTTCATATCTTCAGATTTGTCCCAACAAGGACCTCACCACCACTTACAGCAATAGTTGAACGTCACTCAACCTGGCACTTGAACGATCATCTTGACAGTCATGATACCGTATCAAATAGATGCCACGACTCTCCAGTGTGCCAGTACAGGGCTACCTGCCCTGAGCAGTGGTGCTTACTGGTGCTGGTGGCACCACAGTACACATGGCAGCGTCTTCTCGTCTGATGACATTTTGAAATTATGCCAATGGAAGAATATCGGAGCTAACTATGTGCCTCCTCCTCATCACCAAATGTGAACATGTGTCTATCTCTTATCTTCTGACGAATTCATCCAGGTCCCACACTAGTCTTTATCTTAATTGGGTGTCCAAGAAAATAGGACATTGAAGACGTCTCCTCTACTTGTTAAGAGATACAAACTTTATCCTGGCACTTCCCTAAAATGACCTACCACTCCTCACCATTCATACACTGCCCGACTATCTGGGGTCCCTGCGACCTCTCTTCTACATACATTAGTGGGGCCATATTTCATGACGTCAGCTTTCTTCTCCCTTGAGAACTCTGGAGAACCTTCCTGAACTGCGACACTGACACATGTATCAAGTGGAACCCAGGGGTCAAGTCGAGTAGGAACCCATGGGAATGCCATTCCTCCACTATTTTCTCAGAGGGTATCTATTATCGTTTAACACCTGAACTGTGATATCATGTGTACGTGTCACCTGTGCGTCCACTCTATAGTCCACCACACTACTTCTAATTCATATACACTCCATGTGTCCCAGTCTAGCTATGATCAGAGAGCTGCTCATTATGCCCCTCCTGCCAGGGACACTGTGAGGGGGCAAAAAAGCATTAATGGGCTTCCTTACAATCACAGACCTGTGTAAGATTTACACTGGAAACGCTAGCATCACCTCAGAGATCTCCACTGGTTTCCTGATTTATTTCCTATTTATTATATCTTCCCTATAGATATGGAGGGCATAGAGGATCCTCCCCCTCCTGGTGCTGATATCCATATCTACTGGCAGGCATTGTGTGGTCACTTAGCGTTATGGCATCTAATGCACTGCTTGTATACCGGAAGAGGTATGTGCAGAGGAGGACAATGGACCTTTCTCAACTTTAGAATTGGTAATAGCATCATTCCTTTTAGCTGAAGCTGGAGAACTACCATCTGTCCAGCTCTGGGTGTGAGGTACAACATAGGCATCAAGACTCCCAGCGTGTGTGGTATGTGTGCTGGCAGATGTGTACAAACCACTCCCTGGAGACCTCAGGTTGAAAAGTCCATCAAGATGCCCAGTTGAGTGGAGCATGTGATGATACGCTCATACACACTGCACATTACTGTGAGTTTTATTGCTGTGGTGCTCTGTGATACGCTCATACACACTGCACATTACTGTGAGTTTTATTGCTGTGGAGCTTTGTCATACGCTCATACACACTGCACATTACTGTGAGTTTTATTGCTGTGGAGCTTTGTGATACGCTCCTACACACTGCACATTACTGTGAGTTTTATTGCTGTGGTGCTCTGTGATACGCTCATACACACTGCACATTACTGTGAGTTTTATTGCTGTGGAGCTTTGTCATACGCTCATACACACTGCACATTACTGTGAGTTTTATTGCTGTGGAGCTTTGTGATACGCTCATACACACTGCACATTACTGTGAGTTTTATTGCTGTGGTGCTCTGTGATACGCTCATACACAGCGCACATTACTGTGAGATTTATTGCTGTGGAGCTCTGATACGCTCATACACACTGCACATTACTGTGAGATTTATTGCTGTGGAGCTCTGATACGCTAATACACAGCGCACATTACTGTGAGTTTTATTGCTGCGGAGCTCTGATACGCTCATACACAGCGCACATTACTGTGAGTTTTATTGCTGTGGAGCTCTGTGATACGCTCATACACACTGCACATTACTGTGAGTTTTATTGCTGTGGTGCTCTGTGATACACTCATACACACTGCACATTACTGTGAGTTTTATTGCTGTGGAGCTATGTGATACGCTCATACACACCTGCACATTACTGTGAGATTTATTGCTGTGGAGCTCTGTGATACGCTCATAAGATTCGCCTTGTGATATAATCAGCGATGACCAGCTGGACGGCTGGCTCCCTCTGATTATGTCATGGGGTGGGCCAGATGGCCGATTGCCATCTTGGAGTCCCCCGCTGGGCCCTAGGCTGCAGCCTGGGGAATAGCATCGGCTTGTGTTCCCCAGGCAGTCTCACTAGGCGGGCACAAACAAGAGGCCTGCTCTCGAGTAGCTGACTGGCCCAGAAAGCCAGCGGCTGGCTTGAAAGCGCCCTGTGTGCCACGATACACCTTACACCCGCAGCAGGCAAGTTAGGTGGCCACGAGGCCTCCCATAAGCATGAGGTCTTAGGCAGTCTCCTAATTGGCTTAATGAGAGAGCCGTCACTGATCATAGATAAGATATAAATGTTGTAGTCACTAAAGGGATTATTCAGAGAGCACCGAAATGTCACCGACATTTCAGTGCTCTCTCGTTCCCTGCACTTCGGAGAATCAAATTCCCTGACCATGCAGTGAATTCTGCATTCATCACAGGGTCCCCGAAGTTGCAGGGAAAATCCGCCGAACGGATCTGAAAAAATCACTGAAAATCCACCGATAACCCGCCGATACAACCCAAAATATCAGAATGATCTGAAAACCCACCAAACGTACCCGACGATCCGCAGCAAACCCGCCAAACACATCTGAAAAAAGCAGACGATCTGCCGAAACACAGCGCCGACCAGCCACCAAAAAAAGCCCACAAGCTGACGAACGAGGTGAAAAGAAATATTTAATAAAAACGGAAATATTTTTAACATTGAAGCCTATGGGATTAACCTGATTAAACCTGCCGAATGAAGCCACTGAACATCAGGGCATTTCACTGACATTTCTCTGCTGTTCGGTGTCTGTGAATAGATTAACCATTGCTTCTCTATGGGGGATTTCACTGCCGTCGAACAGGCACCGTATATGCAGGCAATTTGCCAAAATTTGGCAAACTGCCTGCTCTCTGAATAGCCGAACGGCCACAAAATGTCACCGTACGGGTAAATTTCACCATTCGGTGCAATTTTGGTGCCAGCTCGGCTCTCTCTGAATAACCGTGTAAGGGTTTGCCCTTGGTCTGAGGACAATGCACTTTTACATTTGTCCGTCTGACTGTTGCCGAATGGGATTGGCACAGCACCATGCTTGGAAAGTATTCCAGACTCTGGCACGACTCAATCCTTTTCCCTCCAGCAGATAATAACCATGAAGTCGGCTGATAATAGGACGATGAGATACTGTTGACTCTTGACCAAATATGAGTGTTTATTTTTTTTATTTATTGTCATCATTTATATAGCACCAACAGTTTCCGCAGCGCTTTACAATAACCAAAGGGAATGAAATACATATAAACGGACATAGGATGGAAAGAAGAGGTGTAGAGGGCCCTGCTCATAGGAGCTTACAGTCTAGAGGGATTGGGGTTGAGGAAGACAAGAGGAATTGCACTAAATAGCAGGATCATTAGTGCCGGTGGTTTGGGAATGGTGAGGCCATACAAACGGCTTCAATCAAGTGTGAGTAGGTGAGCAGAGGGATGAGTTGCATTAGTGATGTGGTGCGCTAATCTGAAGAGATGGGTTTTGAGGGATTTCTTGAAGGCCTGAAGATCAGAGGAGAGTTTGATAGGGCGAAGCAAGTCATTCCACAGGACCGGAGCTGCCCTTGAGAAGCCTTGGAGGCGAGAGTTGGCTGTGCTCGTGTAGACCTATGACAGGTGGAGATCACCTGCAGATCGGAGTTGTCTAGACGGGACGTGCTTGCGGAGTAATGAAGACATGTAAGGGGAGGTTGAGTTATTGAGCGATTTGAACGTCAGTATTTTAAACCGTATCCTGAAACGTACAGGAAGCCAATGGAGGGACCGGCAGAGGGGGAGGTACAGGAAGCCAATGGAGGGACCGGCAGAGGGGGAGGTACAGGAAGCCAATGGAGGGACCGGCAGAGGGGGAGGTACAGGAAGCCAATGTAGGGATCGGCAGAGGGGGAGGTACAGGAAGCCAATGGAGGGACCGGCAGAGGGGGGAGGTACGAGAGGTGCATCTGGTGAGAAAAATAAGCCTGGCCCCTGCATTCATTACAGATTGCAAAAGGGCAATATGGGAGTTGAGGAGGTCAGTGAGGAGCGAGTTGCAGTAATCATGCCAATAACATGGGGGCATCCAGGGTGTGGGGTACCACTTCCAACAGGGGTGAACAAACAGGTTGGACAGGGCTGAGTGAACGAAGACAATCAGTCGGGATGCAATGTATATATAATACACTATAAGTGATATTTTGTGGGTCATTACTGCATTTTTGGAGAACAGTAGATGTTTTTGGCAGTCTATAGTCAATAGGATAATGTATTACAGATTTGCTTTGTAATTTCTGAGACAGATGTCACCGTGCCGTGTGTAACAGACATGCGGGGCACAGGTCGGCCATTTCTATACCATGGTCTATAACGCTTTGCCCTTGGCTTGAGAGCATTGTCCCCTCACCACTGTCTGGTGCGATATGAACTTAAGCTGGCAGGGCACCCTCTTGGCAGAGACACTGGCACCACTCCTACATATTCATTTCATCAGCTGGAAAGGCAATATCAGCAACCACAGGTCCCGAACGAGCTCCGCGTCACGAACCTTGAGACGGGGAATTCTTCTACAACCGGGCGCACGTTACACATGGACACTATTTAAAGTGCTGTTAACCCTGTGATGTTCAGCGAGAAGTCAAAACTTGATAATTCTCCTGAGCCAGGACTGAAAAATGAATTCACTAAGCACCAAAATTGAATGCAGATCCAGCGCTTCTCATTTCAGCGCATTTCGCCGCACTTTGGCGATTCCGTTTTGTAGAAAATTCAGTGAATTCAATATTTAGCGAATGGTCTCCACATTTCGCGAAAAATAGAATCCCCGAAGCAGCTGTCGGACGTCGGAGAGAAGTGCCAACAAGCGTCGATGAGTGACGAAATTTGCCTCGGCGAATTCCGGCAAACTGAAAAAATAAAAAATATCTTAAATCAATACTAATGTAGGAAAAAATGTGTCTAAATAATAAAAAAAATGTCCTTTAAAAAAATAATGATAAAAAAATAATGATAAAAAAATAATAAAAAAAATTAATAAAAAAAGTCCTTCAAAAAAATAATAATAATAAAGGTCCTTTAAAAAATAAAAGGTCAGTTACAAAATAATTACAAAAGTCTTTAAAAAAAAATACAAAAATATCTTTTAAAAATACAGAAAAGGTCTTTAAAAAAAAAAAGGTTTTTGTACAACATAAAAATAATAAATGGTCTATAAAAAAAATTATTTAAAAAGATATTCCATTTATTACATTGAATCCTAATAGATTTGCCTGTTTAAACCTGTGGAATTCAAACCAGCGAAATCAGGTCATTTCACCACAATTTTTGTGCAATTCTGCATTCTGTATAGAGCAATTTCGGTCCGGCTAGACGCCGGTGAATCGCTCCGAACTGCGGCGAAATGCACAGTATTTCTGTCAATTCGCCTGTATTTGGTGAATTGACAGCTTTGTTAATAGACTAATTGGCCCGAAATTGCAGATATGGTGAAATTCACTTTTTGGTACAATTCAACGGCAAATTCTGAGGTTTATGAAGAACCCATAATAAATGCAACAGGGAAATGTAACGCGGTGAGGACCTGGGGCAAAAGAGTTTAAAATCCAAGATGTCTGTCATTTTCTTGATAGGTTGTAGACTCCTGGTATAGGCACCCACTGACGGTTGTCGTGTCAATGTACACAAATCTGAAATCAGCTACACAATATGCTCTGGTATCCCAAAAATATGGAACATCCTCAAAAATGTGTTACTATAAAGATATATCCGTAAGGTCAAGCATCGCGGTCAACACAAGTGGCCATAATATTCCGTGTCCATCCTGGAATGACAATAACTATTTCTTCACTATCCAGTCACCTGTCACAACTTTAGGTCATTAAGGGTCATCTTAACTCCTTCTCCAGCCCAGGTGTCTTTAGGGACCTCATCTTCCTTTCCTAAAACGTTATTAAGCGGTTTCAATGGCTGGAGGTCAGATCCTACCTATTGCGACCTACAGGGCATGTGCGAAATGCCCCCAGGCTGGCCTGAAGGCAGTAAGCGCCCCAATGGGCAATTCCATTACATTATCTGGATTTAAAACAGAGAAAAAAATAGGGGGGGAAAAAAAGATAAAACGTCAATATTCTACACCAATCAACTCCATTCCCCCCTTGGGATAAAAATAGGACTTAATTTTAAATAAATAAATAAACTGGTGGGGCGCTGCCCCATCTGTCCCAATTGATGAGCCTCCACTGCATGTACCAGTGTGAACTGGTGTAGAGATCCTACGATGTGCCGTGCATCACACTGGAGAGACGTATCAGTGCCTTCTATACCCATTTTTTGCTTGTGCTTTTGTAGAGGTGGACCTTGTTGCTCTGGAGAAGAGTCTTGCAGGAGGTCAATTTGCGCTTTGGCCCCATATATGCCATGAGCTAGAGGAAATCACTTACATCTGGGGTGATCATAGAATCGCAAGCAAATGTAAAGGTTTAGTGAGACCGGTCAGGCTGGAATCAGCGACCCTTTCGACAACCTCCTTCCCCTCCCCTATAGTTGATCGCCCCATGTGGTTCTTGGGATCAACAGATGCTTGAAAAAGGCCCTAGACTTTAGCCGGAATGTTGTATTCTTAAAGGAAAACTATTAAAAAACAGAGTTCACTTTTTTCCCCTAAATATTTGGGAAGATCCTGCCGACAGCCTCTGACCAATATTTTTTACTCTTTTTTGGGTGATTTTCCCCACCTTTTCCCCGTCACCGCGCGCTGCTCCTCCTCTTCGGCTCATGGACTCACGAACCCGGAAGTCCCTGAAGATTTTCTGCGCAACTTGCGCTCCTATACAGCTTGTGTGGCGTAGAATCAATCTGCAAATTGCGCAGCGCTACGGGACTCGCACACTTTACATACACAAGTTCCATAGCGCCTACGCAGAGCGAGGGATTGGAGCTGCACGCGCATGCACAGATCTGATCCACCGGCTCCCTCTCTGGGAACGCTCGTTGAAGCGATTGGTCGCACAGGGTGATGACAGCCGCTCTGTGTGTGTGACATCACTGGTGACCGGCAGCCATGAAATTCAAAATCCCTGCTTCTGGTGATGCTGGGTGGGGTGGAGGAAACTCCTCCGCTTCACCCAGCGATAGCTCCAGATCAAGGTGGGGAGGGGAGAATGGGGGGCACTCCTCACATCTTGACCACTTTATTAATGTAAAAATGATCAGGATGAGTAGAGCGTCCCTTTAATTAACCCATTATTCACCACCGGTGGAGTGAACGGCTTATCTGTTACATCTTTGCATGGTTTGTGGGGTGGCCACCTTGAGGCTGCGTTGAACCCATCTAGTATTATTTGTGTCAATCAATCGAAAAATATCGTCATGTCTTGAAGCCGTTCTAGTCTGGATTGAGCAGTGAATATAGTAAGGGTTAATTCTGGCCTCCGGGGCAGAGGTTTAAAAACACTGAAACCACTTTCTAAGCCCTCTGAGATTTCTTCCTCCAGGATTTTGGATTTGGCATGGGCCGAGTGAGGTGGGAGGTTGGGCGCAGAGCGAGTGTCTGAGAGGTTTGTGTAATCGGTGTCCATATCATCCTTTTATTTCTTCATTTTCGTGTTACCGCAAGTCAGACACGCTTATGGCTTACTCGTAACCTTTGCTCCAGTGCCTTCACGCAGGGAACCAGGGCAAGGTCAGCCCATCATCTCCTGAAACAGAACAGCCCGGCTTCCTCCATGAATCATGGTGTCACCAGAACCCGGTCAATCCATATAAAGTTTATTAATAAATAAATTCATTAAACAATTACATTATATATTTCTTACTAAGGGGTCTATTCACGAAGCACAGAAACAACGCAAATTCGGCGCTAGTAATTTCGGCGCACTTCGCAATTCCATTTTGTCAAAAATACTGATCATTCAATATTCACCGAACGGTCACCGTATTTTTTGGCAAAAAAATGGAGTCCCGAAGCAGTTATCGGAAAAGCGCCGAATTTGCCTCGGCGAATTCCACCGAAGTGGAAAAAAAAAACAAGTAAGAACTCTCCTATTCTCCTAATAGGAGGTTAAATCAATAAAAATCTATTAAAAAAGGCTCTAAATAATGAAAAAGGTCCTTTACGAAAAAAAACGCCTCTTAAAAAATGCAATCTGAAAGTCTTATAAAATACTAAAAATGTCTTTTAAAATTACAAAAAATATACAAAAAAGGTCTTTTTTAAGAAAATAATAGTCTTTTTTTTGGGAAAAATAACTTTTTATTATTTTTTATTTTTTTAAAAGAAAAATATTTCATTTATTACATTGAAAGTGAAAGCTATTAGATTCACCTGTCGAATTGAAACTCCAAAAATCAGGTCATTCTGGTGCAGTTTTGAGTTTTGTATTTGGCGAATTGACATCTTTGTGAATAGACGAACTGACCTGAAATTGCTACTACTTTGAAATTCACCGTTCGGGCAATTCGGTCAAATTTGGAGTGAAAAACCCTTCAAGTATCTAAACAGCGCCAACATATTCTGCAGCGCATTACAAATGGGAAAATACAGACAAGAGACATACAGATATGGAGGGAAAAAACAGCCCTGCCTTGTACTAAGGGTCGCCAGATCAGTCATGTATTCCTGAACACATATTACTATTTCATGTAGAGGGGGAGCACAGTGAAAAGTGATGCCCTGCAACATGTATGATTCATATGCTGCAGGAAGGAAATCAAGGCAGGTCACCTGGGATTCCTTAATGATCTCTTATAGGCAGTTTATGGATTATACATGCTGTGGGGTGGCATTTTCCATGCACTGCCATCAGGATGAATAAATGTGTCCAGGAAAACATGGCCGACCAGGAAACTCTACTTGAAATACTCTAGCAATTACAGCAGTTGTCGAAGTGCTCTGCCGGGCGGCCTGTGAGCTTACAATCTAAAGGTCATTCATAGGAGGAAGTAAAAGGGAGCAGGGTTGGAGTGTTAAGTTGATGGCCAGAGAGGGCATGAGTAAGTTGCATAAAGTACATGGGCTGTGAAGAGGTTAATAAGGTGACTGTGTAAAACACCTGAAGGCAGACAGCATAAAAGTAAAGCAGAGGCCGAGTAGATGGGAGGGAAGACCAATGTAAAAACTGTGCTGACTCCTCTTAATGTACCTGCCTGCAATAGGCTCAACTCCCATCCCACTCATCCACGTTCTCAGGTATACAGTTACTTTTTATTACATGTATTGTGTCCCAGGGAATGTGGCTCTCACACTGGGAGGCGTCCCAATTAGGCTACGCCGACCAGCTCGCTTTCCATCTGACGTTATTCAGGTTTTAATAATGTATTTCAGAGCCTGGTGTTAAGTGATTTCGCTTCAGCACAATCACATAACACTCAATCCTAAACCCACCATAAAATCCCATACTCGCCTCAGATCCCTCAGTGGCGAGAGCGGCGCAATCCACCACTTCCTCGCTCCCTGGGCAGATGTACACTGGGAACAAGTAGTCACAGTCTTCCCCCGCGTATCACTCTGCCGCTCCAGCCGGATCTCATTTGCCCAAGGTCTTGCAGAGCTCAAGAGAGATCTAGTCCGTCTCGGTGGTGTCCTCTGGAGAGGATAACATCTCAGCGCTCAGTGCAGCTGGTGTTGTCTTGTTGCGGCTCGGCAGAACTACGGCAAAGCGTCTCGGTCATAATACGGGCGTTAAATGCGAGATGCCAATGGAAAACGGCAGACGCAAAAGTTTTCCATTGACGTCTCGCCTTTAACGTCCAAGTTGTGATCAGGCCCATAGACTATGGAGATGCTACGTTTACACCAGCTCTAGTTCCGTTTATACCAGGGTTGGGTACGGCCCTCACTCCTGCTTCAAATTATGCAAAGAATCTGTGTCATTATCATAACGTATTTATAAAGTACCAACATATACTGCAGCGCTGTGCAAAATCCTTGATTATGTGTATATGAAACATGAGTGAATGTCCTGTTCAGACTTGGGTCCCCGAGATAACTCATTATTATTATGTGGAAATGTCCTAAAATACCCACAAATCCCAAATGCAGAAAGTTCTGTTCCCGAGCGTTTCGGATAAGGGACGCCCCGCCTGCATTATGCTCAGGGTTACTGGCGGGGTTATTCAGAGAGTACCGGAGTTTCAGCTCTTCACGTCACTTGGGCGACTTCATTTTGGTGACCTTGCGGACATTCAGCATTCACCGCAGGGTCCCTGCAGTGTGCCGAACGAGGTCCGCCGAACGCTGACGATCAGCCCGCCGAACCCAGCCGGCGACCGCTGAACAGACCACTGAACTTCGTCGAAAAGAGCCAATTAGCCACCGAACTGAGGGTAAAAAATTTAATAAATTAAAAAGCGGCAATTTTTTAAACGGCGTTTAAAACAATAAAAATGCATGAAATGCACGGAAATAATAATAAAAAAAAGGTCCTATAAAAAATAAAAAAAAAAGATTTGTTACAGAATAAATAAAAGCCATTTAAAGAAATTGGGAATCAAAAATTTCACTTAAAAAAATCCAGAAAAAAGCCAAAGAAATAATTATAATAAAAATAAATAATTTTTGCTGCAAAGCTGTTTAAACCTGTTGAGATGAATCACTGAAAATCAGGGCATTTCACCGACATTTCGGTGCAGTTTAGTGTTCATTGAATAGAAGATTAACCATTGCTTCTCTATGGCACAATTTTGCTGCCACCAAAGGTCGCCGGATTGCGACAAACTGCACTGTATTTCCCGGGAATTCACCAGCTTTGTGAATAGACGAACTGCCACGAAATTGCACCGCACGGGGAAAGTCACCATTCGGTGCAATTAGGTGGCACGTTCGGCTCTTATGGCCGTTCCAACGATACCAAAGACGAATGTGAAAAAGTTTGTAAAATAAAAATAAAAAATAAAAAAATATTTTAAAAAAAAATTATAAAAAAAAAAAAATGTTTTTTTTCTTTTTTTTGGTTTGTTAATGCAGCAATATTGTTCCCATTTCAATTATAATGTGAACAATGATGCTGCACTAACGATTTTTGTATGCGGTGCGTTTGTTAAAAATCGTGTAATTTTCCCCAAACAAAAATGTAACGAGACCCCATCTCTAATTTTTTTAACAAGCGCACCCCATACAAAATATAACCGCAATTGCTCGCATGTTAAAATGTGAAAAAAAAACACTTTACACATTGTAAATTATTGAAAAATCATAATTTATTGCATTTTTTGTTATAATATACAGACATGACATAACGTATACATATAATAATGACATATTATTAATCTGCCGAGTCTGATGGAAAGAACGATATATAATATGTCTGGGTCATATACTAAAATAAGCCTTCAAAACACGTTTAAACATGATGAACAAAACCGGTAAAAATGACCTCAGCACAGAGGCGGGAAAAGCCTCAGCAGCGAAAGGGTTAAAAGAAAAATGAAAAGCTATTTCGCTGAAAAAATCCCCAAAAATGCCTAAAAGATCTTCCAAAATCAATAAATAAAGAGACTTTTTGCTGCAGAATAAAATAATAAACGGTTTATTAGATATTGAATAAAAACGGGATATACTTAACATTGAAACCTATGGGGTTCGCCTGAATAAACCTGTCAAATGAAACCGCCGAATGGCAGAGCATTTCACTGACATTTCTCTGCTGTTCGGTGTCTGTGAATAGATTAACCATTGCTTCTCTATGGGGGATTTCACTGTCGCCGAACAGGCACTGTACTTGCTGGCAATTCACCAAAATTTGGCAAACTGTCTGCTCTCTGAATAGCCGAATGGTCCCGAAATGTCACTGTATGGGGAAATTCACTGTTCGGTGACATTTCGGGGCCAGATCGTCTCTCTCTGTATAACCCCTCTTGTTTCTTTTCATTCTGGATTTTACTTCATGGAATTAGTTTTTTTGTTATGTTCTTGTTGTCCATTATTCATTTTCGGTTGCCATTATGTCACCAGGCTCAGCCCGGCGCGCGTTATCCACATTTTACTAAGCATATACTCCTATCGTGACCACCCTGAGATATCTTTATTCTTTTTTATCTTGGTTTTAACCTTTGTATTGGTCTCCGTGCCTGTCCTGCGTGATACACTGTATATCTGTGTAAGAGAGGAAGGTCCCTGCCTGATGATGTAACCGAGCCGTTCTCCGGGGATTCTATTGCAGACTTGCACAACCGTCTGATATAAAGGGCCCTTTGCCTGTCTGTGCTCCCTCACCTGTTACATCAGACTTGCTGCCTCTTCCCTTCCCCCCCGCAGAGGAGAACGAGTTTGTTCAAATAATGCCGCCATGTCTGAGCATTTTATTAATCCCCCGGCGAAGCGAGACGGTCCCACATCAAGGCTCAGAGACGTCCTCTCGGTTCTACACTGGGGATCACCTCACATTAGGGTGTGCTCCCATGGAACATACAGGGTGTCCATAAAGTCTCTTTACAAATTCTATAATTTATTCCAAAGGCAAATGAAGAGACAGATAAGTGACAATTATTACAAAATGAGACGTATATATGTAAGGTTTTTTTTTGCCTCATTTAATACACCTCTATATGGGCGCCATTAGTTGCAGGAAGCACATCGAGACGGTGCTGGATTTCTTGCCATGTTGGCTGTAGCTTCCCCTCATCAATGGTGGCGTCAGTGATCCTCTGCTTTAGATTAGTGACGTCCCTTTGTACCTTTGTTCCATACACCATCGGCCCTATTATTTTTTTTTTTATTATCTTTTATTTATAAAGTGCCAGCATATTCAGTAGCGCTGTACAACAGGGAAGCACAAACATGAGACATACATGATAAATAAGGAAAAGACAACCCTGCCCAAAAGCTAGCTTGTCTAGAAAGTACAGCACTTTAACCAAGTGCTCAGCCAGACATCCCGTGAGCTTACAATCTAAGGGATTGTATTACAGTCTTAACGCAAAAACGCACGCCAAACACGTGTTTTTTTGCACGAAGCGTTAAACGTTAACGCACGAAAATCACCGCTGGAATTACATTCCTCGCGCATTTTTTCATCCATCGGGAAATTGCGCTCGTAAAACTGACGCACAAAAATGCGCGCAAAGTACCGTTGCGCGCAGAAATCAGTGAGCGCAATGTCATTTTTAACGCGAGTCCGTCATTCTGTGCGCACAACATTCGTACGTTCTGACGGAAGACAAGGTAGTGGCCGTCATTTTTGACGGATCTAGTAAAAAATAACATGCAGATCGACGTTTTCTGTTGTGAATCGGCAGTTTGGTTCGGTCAGGTTGTTACAATTTTCCGTTACCAGCTTTTCAAAGACGTTAAAATCCTGCGCGCAAACGTTGTCCCTTAAATTTTGCACTAAGATTGTAATACCATGCGCGCACCAGCGCACAAACGCATTTGCGCTCACAATGTTAAGTACAGGACGCGCGCAGTACATTACACTCGCGCAGGGTTCGCGCAGGTTCACTCGCGTTAGACGTTAACGCGCATTTTGTGCGCGAACGTCGTAATACGATGATCTGCGCAAAGGGTTTTGCCCCTCGCGTCAATGCGTTTTTGTGCATTAAGAATGTAATAGAGCCCCATATCTTTAACATAACCCCATAGAAAGAAGTGGAGGGGGGTGATATCTGGTGAACGAGGTGGCCGGGGAATTGGGTCACCCCTTCCAATCACCGCTCTGGTAATGTTTAATTTAGGAACCCACCAACATACCGTCCCCAATGTGGTGCTGCAGCATCCTGCTGGAAATGATCATGAAGGTCATGTAGTTGTGGTGCCGCGTATTCCGTCAGAAGGTCAAGGTAAACATTTGCAGTAATTGATGTCTCGCCGAAGAGAAACGGACCAATGATTTGATTGCACATGATCCCACACCACACATTCATCTTTGGACTCGATGAAGTTCCCTAGTCACATGAGGCTTTGCTGATCCCCAGATTCTCACATTATGTTTGTTCCGTTTCCCTGAAACGCCGAATGTTGCCTCATCACCAAAACAAACTCGGGTGAGGAATGTTTCATCCTCGAATGCAATGTGATAAAAACCTTGAGGGTGTGTGAGGGTCCTGGGAATGAACAACGGCACTAGTGGCCTGCTCTACATTGTGAGACCTGAGCGGGCCCCACCGTAGAGCAGGCAACTACTGCCGTTGCGTGTTCTCAGGACCCTCACACACCTCTCCATTTCTCACTTTAAATTTTGGGAAGATTCGAGTCTAAAGGTTTAGGTTAAGGGGTCAGGGGTTAAGGATTAGGATTGGGTGCTTTAGGGTTAGGGTTTGGGTTTGGGTTCAGGTCTGTCTACCTGTGGAACCAGGAGCACTTTATGTCCTGTGAATATTATAGTCTCTCATTGTGTTCTAATCTGGAATCTTGGCATTGCTGTTTGTTTAACTCATCATAAAACGATGGAATTTAACCCCAGATATGTCAGATTAGCTGCGCGGGGCATGAGTTACTGAAACGGTTTGACTGGTTCAATTTCCTTCAAGGATCAATAGAATTCTGAAAAAAAACAAAATAGAATGGCGCAATATAGTGTTTTTTTACATTTTAGATTTTATTACATGGTATTCCCAGACATTTTACTTCTATTTATATTTTTCAAATGTTTTACACCAGGGACTAAAATGTATCAATCTTAAAATATATATATATATATATAATATATAATGCGTCCATCTTCATTCCAGTGCAATATATACAACATTTTTTTCAGAGAGAGACGATCTGGCCCCGAAATGGCAGCGAACAGTGAATTTCCCCGTACGGTGACATTTCGGGGCCATTCGACTATTCAGAGAGCAGGCAGTTTACCAAATTTTGACGAATGGCCAGCAAGTGCGGTGCCTGTTCGGCGACAGTGAAATCCCCCATAGAGAAGCAATGGTTAATCTATTCACAGACACCGAACAGCAGAGAAATGTCAGTGAAATGTCCTGCTGTTCGGTGGTTTAATTCGGCAGGTTTAATCAGGCGAATTCCATAGGTTTCAATGATAAAAATATTCCCCTTATAACTCAATATCTAATAAACAGTTTATTATTTTAATCTGCAGCAAAAAGTCTCTTTATTCTTTTTTAGATTTTGTTGGTGATTTTTGGGATTTTTTCAGCAATTTTTTTTTCCCCCGATTTACATTTTTGATTTATTTACTTTTATACGGCAGGTTTTTGCGTTTTTCTTATCATTCACAGACCTTTTTCTTATCATTCATAGGATCTTACATGTTAATTCCAGACATTTACGTCCAGTAGTTTTGTTTTTGCAAACAGCGTTTGAAATTTGAAACTTTCAAATCGTTTTGTTTTGTGTTCTTTTTGTTTTTTTAACCCCGTTCTTGGCTTGTCCGATTTTTCCAGTGGCTGGTCTACGGTGTGTTCAGCAGATTGTCGACTTTTTTCTGATGCGTTCGAGTTTTTTTTGGCTGTTTTGCAGCAGAGGGTCGGCTTGTTTCGGAGGCGTTCGGGGTTTTTTCGGCGGTTTTGCGGCAGATGGTCGGCTTGTTTCGGAAGCGTGCAGTGTTTTTTTGGACGGTTTTGCGGCGGTTTTTCGCTCGATGTGGCGGATTTTCAGATGAGGTTGGTGGATTTTCCCTGCACTTTGGGGACCATGCGATGAATGCTGAATTCCCCAAAGTGCGGGGAATAAGAGAGCACCGAAATGTCGATGACCTTTCGGTGCTCTCTAGATTGTGAGTTCCTACGGGAATAGGGCCCTCATCTCCTCCTGTACTGGTTTGTCAAATGTTGAAATGTATTGTAACCCTGTCTATATTGTGCCCATTGTACAGCGCTGCGGAATATGCTGGTGCTTTGTAAATAAAGATTAATAATAATCATCTCTGAATTACCCCTTTTGAACAGATAGAAGATATAAATATATATATATATATACAGTAAATACAGTATATCCTCCATCCTGCCAAGCGGTTGAACTCCTGGGCCTAGATATTATGCCGCTGTATTTTACTGAACTAATAGTGAGAACGACTAGTAACCAAATATATGAGCAATGCTGGGAGGAAAACATCTCCAATGTAAACAAAAAAAGATAAATACCTGCAGGACTTCCTTACAGAAGCACAAACCTTCTATTAATGTAACGGTATATATATATATATGTAAATATATACAGTTGTGCTCATACGTTTCCATCCCCTGGCAGAATTTATGATTTCTTGGCCATTATTCAGAGAATATGAATGATAACACAGTTACATTTCTTTCACTCCTGGTTAGTGTTTGGCTGAAGCCATTTATCATCAATCAAGTGCGTTTACTCATTATAAATCATAATGACAACAGAAACTCCCGAAATGATGATCAAAAGCTTACATTCCCTGGTGATTTTGACCTCATAACATGCACACAAGTTGACACATACAGGTTTGAATGGCTGCTAAAGCTAACCATCCTCACCTTTGATGTGTTTGCTTGTAAATAGTGTGTGTATAAAAGGTCAAAGAGTTTCTGGACTCCTGACAGACACTTGCACTTTCATCCAGTGCCGCACTGACGTTTCTGGACTCCTGACAGACACTTGCACTTTCATCCAGTGCCGCACTGACGTTTCTGGACTCCTGACAGACACTTGCACTTTCATCCAGTGCCGCACTGACGTTTCTGGACTCCTGACAGACACTTGCACTTTCATCCAGTGCCGCACTGACGTTTCAGAATTCTAAGCCATGGGGAAAGCAAAAGAATTGTCAAAGGATCTGCGGGAAAAGGTAGTTGGATTGTATAAAACAGGAAAGGGATATAAAAACTATTAAAAAGATATCCAAGGAATTGAGAATCAACCAATCAGCAGTGTCAGTGCAGCAAAAAAATTTTTTTACACAAAGTATTTTAAAAGGATTGATACATTGAGATTTATCTCATTTTCAAGTATGTCCTGGGTAGGCAAGACCTAGGCTGGCACTTTCCAGGGAGCAGAAAAAACCCCACTACTAAAGGGGTTATTCACAGAGCACCGAAATGACACCGACATTTCTGTGTTCTGTTGTTCCCCACAGTTCGGGAATCAAATCTCCCCACCCTGCGGTGAATTCACTATTCACGTAATTCTTTAGTATTGTATCCAGGTATTTACTGCAATTCTTAATCAGGTTGTTAATCCCGGACACAATGGGTTTGCCTGGTGGAAATTCTTTGCTTTTATGTATTTTTGGTATTGTGTAGAACGAATAATACTAAAGAATTACGTAAATCTGTTTCCTTCCATTTTCGTGACACTAAGCAAACGTTAACTATTGTCAAAGATTTACAAATATCTGAATCATCATTTCTATGTAGTTTAGATATCGAAGGGTTATATAGTTGTATTCCACACAATGAAGGCTTGCAAAATATCAGAACACATTTGATCAAATACAGCAAGATGGCCTTGAAACAAATTGACTTTATTATTAAACTGTTGAGATTTGTATTAACCCATAATTATTTTCTGTTTAACAATAACTGGTACTTACAATCACAGGGAACAGCGATGGGAAGTCCTTGCGCCCTGACATATGCTAATCTATACCTGGGATTTTGGGAGGAAGAATGTATATATAATCCATGCAATAATCCTTTCTCATCTAAAATAATATAATGGAAACGCTACATAGTTGATATAATGGTGATATGGGGAGGTACAGAGAAGGAATTTATTGACTTCAAAATTTTCTGAATCAGAATCCATAGAATCTTAAATTTACAAGTGAAATTCAATCACAAAATTTAAATTTTTTAGACATTGCAATCTCTAAAACGAATCAAAAAGGGGAAACGAATCTATCCACAACAATTTACAAAAAGGAAACAGCAATGAATAGTCTCTTAAATTGGAAGACTCACCATCCATTACCATTGAAACGGGGTATACCGTACAGTCAATATCTGAGGTTAAAAAGAATATGCTCGGATGAGTTGGAGTTCGTTGAAAGAGCTAAGGAGTTAAAGCAAAACTTATGGGACAAAGGCTTCCCGAATAAAATTCTTAAGAATGCATAGAAACGAGTATTGCACATTCCCAGGGAGACGTTACTGCAGGATAAGAAACGAGGAGATGAGACACCTCTCATAAGATGTGTAGGACAGAGGTTGGTAAAAAGTCCAAACCATTATGGAACGATACTGGCCTTTAATAACGTGGGATCCCCAACTCAAGGAGGTGCTTTCTCCACACGCAACTATCACAGCACCAAGGTGCAGGAACATCAAAGATACAAAAGTTACAAGTCACTATCAAAAAAAGCCAAAATCATGTACCACGTGGCTATATAACGATTTGCAGGGTTCCTATAAATGTGGGCATTGTAATGCATGTAAATATATTCAAAAGGATTCAAGAAAAATCAAGGACTCCGCAGGAAAATCTGAATTAAAATCAAATATTTCTTTAACTCCAGTACTAAAGGATTGGTGTACGCCCGGCCTCAAATTTTCCACTCGCCTGCTCGCATTTGGCGAGTGGAAATTACATGAGGGCGAGTGGAAATGTAGACGCAGGCAAGGCAGAATAGGGGTTATATGGGGCAACTACTCGCGACTAACTCTTAAGGCCTGGCTAGTAGCTTGGGACTTGAAATTTTGAGCCCCGGTGTACACAATAATATGTAAATGCCGAATGCTTTATGTCGGCAAAACTTTCAGACCTTTCAAACAAGGCATTCTGGAGCACGTTCGTTCAATTGGAAACCAGTTAGAAACTCCAGTTGCCAGACATGTACAGCAACAGCATAACAATGATGTAAAGGTTTTAAAGTTTTGTGGAGTTGAAAAAGTGCTGAGATCACAAAGACAAGGAGATTATGATCTGCATCTAAGAAGAAGAGAATGTGTTTGGATATAGCAGCTCAATACTTTAAATCCGGCTGGATTTAATGAAGGTTTTAGTTTCACCCCATATATAGGGACCTAATGTTTGACCTAACATCAATACAATCATCCATGACATAAACTATGGTTTATAATAATAAACAAAAAATATATAGAATCATAAAGGAGTATCAAAAAACATATGATTTATATGTGTGACCAACATGAATGGATATTGAGGACTAACATACCTCTTAATAGTTAGGGAATAATTATTGGGTAATTCTAGTTGCAATAAATAAATGACTATATCATAAGTGAGGTATATATATAAAAACTAAAGGCTGGACATTATGATATCTTTCTTCGGAATCTTATTAGCATTTTTTCATTACACATTAACAAATCGATGATTTAACAACATCGCTGTGTATGTACGATTATAACATTGGATCGCTGATGTTATATGCAGTAGGGTTTTCAGTTTGCAAAAAAAACAAGATTCATGGAGATGCTGATAGGTGTTTGCGGTCATGTGACTGGAGTAAATCCTTTGTATATGTTGGCTTCGTACACCGACCGGCGGCTATATGAATTACATCAATACCAGTCGAAGTTAAAATGTATATATAAGAATAGACCTCACGTGGATCCGTAATTGAACCTGCAACTGTTCCCAATTAGGGGTTAACACGATGGTGCCTCAATATCTATTTAAAGAGTCCTGAAGTCAGGATCATTAGAGCTCCTGATGAAATTGCCGTTAGTTCGGTAAAGAAACGCGCGTTGAGCGGTCTGGTGCTAATATAGCATAAACAAGTATATGCATTATCAATAAGATGTGAAACATAATCAAGCGGTAAATCGTTTGCCTGTGAGGCCACTCAATTTTAGCTGCCGGATGGTTGTGACATCCAAGGCATGAGTGTCGATAGCGGCTGTGTCGATATATCATTTGTGAATCATTGACTGTTAACAAAGGAGTGTGGTTTTTCCTAAGGGATTCAAGGGGGAACAGTGGATTAATGGTGGTTGTCACTGGCGTCGCAAGGTGGGTGTGGGGTGCGGCCCGCACCAGGTGACACCCGCCCTTAGGTCTCACCCTGCGACCCAGTGTTCGCTCCATGTGAGCGTCCGACACTATGGAGCTTCGGCGCTCACCTGGGGGAAACACGTCTCCAGCCGAGTTCTCGCGAGATCACGGCTGGTCACGTGGCTCCCCCAGGCAAGCGCCCAAGCTCCATGCTGCCGGACGCTCAGAGGGAGCAGAGCACGCGGCGGCAGGAGGTGAGCTGGGGGCATTATCCATGAGAGGAGCGGGTGGAAAATCCATGAGAGGAGCTGGGGCAAAATCCATGAGAGCAGCTGGGGCAATATATCCATGAGAGCAGCTGAGGCAGTATATCCATGAGAGCAGCTGGGGCATTATCCATGAGAGGAGCTGGGGCAACATCCATGAGAGGAGCTGGGGCAATATCCATGAGAGGAGCTGGGGCAATATCCATGAGAGGAACTGGGGCAATATCCATGAGAGGAGCTGGGGCAATATCCATGAGAGGAGCTGGGGCAATATCCATGAGAGGAGCTGGGGCAGTATATCCATGAGAGGAGCTGGGGCAACATCCATGAGAGGAGCTGGGGCAACATCCATGAGAGGAGCTGGGGCAATATCCATGAGAGGAGCTGGGGCAATATCCATGAGAGGAGCTGGGGCAATATCCATGAGAGGAGCTGGGGCAATATCCATGAGAGGAGCTGGGGCAGTATATCCATGAGAGGATCTGGGGCAGTATATCCATGAGAGGAGCTGGGGCAATATCCATGAGAGGAGCTGGGGCAATATCCATGAGAGGAGCTGGGGCAATATCCATGAGAGGAGCTGGGGCAATATCCATGAGAGGAGCTGGGGCAGTATATCCATGAGAGGAGCTGGGGCAGTATATCCATGAGAGCTGCTGGGGCAAAATCCATAAGAGGAGCTGGGGCAGTATATCCATGAGAGGAGCTGGGGCAGTATCCATGAGAGGAGCTGGGGCAATATCCATGAGAGGAGCTGGGGCAATATCCATGAGAGGAGCTGGGGCAATATCCATGAGAGGAGCTGGGGCAATATCCATGAGAGGAGCTGGGGCAGTATATCCATGAGAGGAGCTGGGGCATTATCCATGAGAGGAGCTGGGGCAGTATATCCATGAGAGGAGCTGGGGCAATATCCATGAGAGGAGCTGGGGCAGTATATCCATGAGAGCTGCTGGGGCAAAATCCATGAGAGGAGCTGGGGCAGTATATCCATGAGAGGCGCTGGGGCAGTATATCCATGAGAGGAGCTGGGGCAGTATCCATGAGAGGAGCTGGGGCAATATATCCATGAGAGCTGCTGGGGCAATATCCATGAGAGGAGCTGGGGCAGTATCCATGAGAGGAGCTGGGGCAATATATCCATGAGAGCTGCTGGGGCAATATCCATGAGAGGAGCTGGGGCAGTATATCCATGAGAGGAGCTGGCTGGGGCAGTATATCCATGAGAGGAGCTGGCTGGGGCAGTATATCCATGAGAGGAGCTGGCTGGGGCAGTATATCCATGAGAGGAGCTGGCTGGGGCAGTATATCCATGAGAGGAGCTGGCTGGGGCAGTATATCCATGAGAGGAGCTGGGGCAGTATATCCATGAGAGGAGCTGGGGCAGTATATCCATGAGAGGAGCTGGGGCATATCCATGAGAGGAGCTGGGGCAGTGTCCATGAGAGGAGCTGGGGCAGTATATCCATGAGAGCTGCTGGGGCATATCCATGAGAGGAGCTGGGGCAGTGTCCATGAGAGGAGCTGGGGCAGTATCCATGAGAGCTGCTGGGGCATATACCGGCTGGGTGGAGTAGAGGTAATGTCACTGCTCTGCATGGAGAGAGCCTGTGGAGACATTGGTTCGATCCCAGCGAGCAACCTCGTCAGTAAGTGTCCTTGGCAAGACACCTAACAGTACGTACTCGCCACCCAGGGCATACTTGAAAACGAGAGAAATCTCAATGTATCCTTCCTGGTAAAATCCTTTCTAAAAAAAAAAAATAAATATCCATGACAGCTGCTGGGGCATATCCATGAGAGCTGGGGCATCCATGTGAGCTTGGGCAGTATCCATGTGTGCTGGGGGCAGTATCCATGTGTGCTGGGGGCATATCTATGAGAGCTGGGGCAATATCCATGTGTGAGCTGGTCTGGGGGCAATATATCCATGTGTGAGCTGGTCTGGGGGCAATATATCCATGTGTGAGCTGGTCTGGGGGCAATATATCCATGTGTGAGCTGGTCTGGGGCAATATATCCATGTGTGAGCTGAGGCGCAATATATCCATATGTGAGCTGGGGCAATAGAAATCCATGGGTGAGCTGCTGGGAGCAATTTATCCAGAGCTGCTGGAGGCAATATATCCAGAGCTGCCGGGGGCAATATATATCCATGTGTGCTTTCACTGCCTTCAAACAGGCACCGCACTTGCTGGCAGTTGGCAAACATTTGTGTGAGTATATGAGAGAGCTCCACAGCAATAAACCTCACAGTAATGTGCGCTGTGTGTATGAGCATTCAGTGTTATATGGGAGTACTGATTTAGGAGTAAGAGTAGTTAAAAAAAATCCGTAAAACTCCGGGGGGGGGGGGTGACACCATAAGTTACCGCACCGGGTGACACCAACCCTAGTGACGCCACTGGTGGTTGTTGCTTATTATAATGTTGATAATGTTCACTAATCGTAGCAACTGATCACTAAGGCAACTCCATTGTCATTATTTCTACCTGAATGGTCTAACTCAATGTATGTTACTGAACGAGTCTCGGGGCTAGAAACATAGGCTGAGACAGTCAGGACAGTGATTTACTAACTTAGTGAATTGAATGTCGGAATGACCAATCGGTTGTAATATTTGCGCAATCACAATGTTTAGGTTTCAATTATAATTCAATAATAATGTCTAAGTATACCGCCTAAAATATTGGTCATCTCAGAACATATCGCTCCATAGTGTTGCGCCCATAAGAATGGTTGCGTATGGAATATGCACAATTAATGTGTAAAATTCTAATTGAACGCTCAAACTCTTCCCATATACTGGGTTATGACGCACAGTCAGAATGGTAATAATGTTTAACATCTAACTATCTAGAATCGACACGACTATCAGGGTTATTCAAAGAGATCCGAATTGCTTGAGAAAGGTAACCGAACGCTGAAAATCAGCGTTCGGTTACCTTTCCTGGCCATTCGGCTATCCAAAGAGCGGGCAATTCGCCAAATCCTGGCGAATTGCCGGCACATACGGTGCCTGTTCGGTCCCTGTTCGAGGGCAGTGAAATCCAAATGAAAAAGCACTGCTTCGGCTATTCAGAGAACACAAACCAGCAGTGAAAGGTTCCCGAAATGCCCTGCCATTCGGTGGTTTAATTCGGCAGGTTTATTCAGGAGAATCCCATAGGCTTCAATGTTAAAAATATTCCCGTTTTAATCCAATATCTAATAAACCGTTCATTATAAAATTCTGCAGTAAAGAGTCGCTTTATTTATAGATTTTTTAGGATATTTTAAGCATTTTTCTGGATTTTTTTTTTTTTAAAAAAAAGTCAGATTTTTTTTTAAGTTTACCTATTTTTTCTGTAACAGCCCTTTTTATTATCATTCATTGGATTTTATATGTAAATTTCAGACATTTTCGCTCAGTAGTTTCTGTGCTAACAGCGTTTCACTTTTCAAACATTCATGCAAACTGTTTTTCTAATTTATTCACTGCCTCTTCTGGTCTCGGCTTTTTCCGGCGGCTGCGCTGCGGGTGATCAGCTCCTGCTCGGGTTTTTCTGTGGTTTTCGGCAGGTTAATCCAGATGTTTTTGAGGGTTTTCGGAGTGCATTCGGCGGGTTTCGCGGTTCGTTTTCATCGGGTTTGCGGCACCTTTTCCCTGCAATTCGGGGACCCTGTGGTGTTTGCTGAATACACCGCAGGGTCGCCGAAATGGGATCGGCAAAAGGAACCGAATTGAAGAGAACGAAAAGTCACCGAACGTGCGGTGACTTTTCGAATCTCTTTGAATAACCCTGTATAGTATCGAAATCAACGAGTTCTAATCGCCTAAGGCAAGTCGTTTAGTCATTGGATGACCTGGTTTTTATTAATAAAGAGTACAATTTTAATTATGTATCAATAAAAGAAACGTTTTAAGAATACAAGGAGGGACGTCTCCTCAAGTTAGGAGAGCTAACCAAAAGGTGTAATATAATGTAAAAAAGGGGGGGTGTGGGATTTTCAGCCTAGAGTGTTCCTTTAACATATAAGATCCTATTAAAGATAATAAAAAGGGCTGTTACAGAAAAATGAAAATCTGCTATCTTTAAAAAAAATTGCTAAAAAATATTCTGAAAAATGCCTTAAAGATACTAAAAAAATAAAAAATAAAAAACAAACAAAACTCAATTTTTGCTGCAGAATAAAATAATAAACGGTTTATTAGATATTGAATTAAAACAGGAATATTTTTAACATTAAAACCTATGGGATTCGCCTGATTAAACCTGCCGAATTAAACCACCGAACATCGGGGCATTTCACTGACATTTCTCTGCTGTTCGGTGTCTCTGAATAGATTATCCATTGCTTCTCTATGGGGATTTCCCTGCCGTCGAACAGGCACCGAACTTGCTGGCAGTTCGCCAACATTTGGCAAACTGCCTGCTCTCTGAATAGCCGAATGGCTCTGAATTGGCAACGTACGGGGAAATTCCCCTTTCGTTGACATTTCGGGCCAGATCGGCTCTTTCTGAATAACCCCTTAAATAAAAATAATGTGTATAAATAATAAAAAAAGAGGGCCTTTAAAAAATAATAAAAAAAGTCTCATAACGAGAAACAGAAATGTCGTTAAAAAATACAAAAAAGTGTTTTAAAAAAATTAAAAGGGTTTTTGCTGGAAATAATAAGAATAAACGGTCTTTAAAACAAATAAAATTACATTGAATCCTTGGATGGGCGAATCGACAGCTTTGTGAATGGAAGAATTGGCGCGAAATTGCAATTTGGTGCAAATTCGGAGGTTAGAAATAACCCCTTATGTCTTTGTGCCTGTAAGGGATATTCAAAGAGCGCCGAACTTGCCACTGAAGGGCATCGTACGGTGCAATTTCATGGCAGTTCGGCTATTCAGAAAGCTGTCAATTCACCAAATACAGGCGAATGTACAGTAAAATACGGTGCAATTCGGCGATCTTCGGCAGCAGCGAAATTGACTCATAGAAAAGTAATGGTTAATATATTCACAAACGCCGAACAACACCGAAATGTCAGTGAAATGCCCAGATTTTCAGTGTTTCAGTTCGACAGGTTTAAACAGCCAAATCCCATAGGATTCAGTGTAAAAAAATCTTAAAGTTTTTTTCTAAAAAAAATTATTGAACTGTTAATTCTCTTTATTTTCGGCAAAAAAGCCTTTTTATTTATTTTTGGAATTTTTTTATAATTTTTTTTAGGTAAAATTTTTGATTCACAATTTTTTTTAATTCCGTAACACACCTTTTTTTTTTTTTTTTATAGGAATTTTTTTTTTTTATTTTCACGCATTTTAATGCATTGTTATTGTTTTAAACACCTTTAAAAAGTATAGCAGAGTTATTTTAATTTTTTTCAGCAGTTCGGCGGTCATTTCAGCGCTCTCCAGCAGCGTTCGTCAGGCTGATCGGCGTTTTCAGCGGCTCCAAGCTTTGTGGACTCACGAATTCACCAAAGTGTCAGCAAACTGGAATCGCCGAAGCTGCCGAACGAGAAAGCGCTGAAGGAAAGTGGTGAGGATGGGTAGAGCGTCCCTTTAAATATAAGTTGCATATTGTGCGTAATAATGTCCGCGCAGGAATTTGGAATTTTCCATTAATTAAAACACTAAGAGGAATAAACTATATAAACCATAAATGTATAAATAAACGTATAAATAAATATACAGATATCGAGGTCGATACCCGCTCATCTTCTGACCTTCAGAAGGTCGCGCTGGGTTTAGCTCTTGCAGAAAGTCTCAGACAGCAGGACGAGGAAGCCAAACCATTACAGTAATGTTGCATTATGTTGCATAAGAAAATATTGGCCACTGGGACAGTTTGGTTGAGGGCCAGAAGATAAAGAAATGCTGACTGTGTCCCTCGGCCTCGGAATTCTCCGCTCTCCAACACCAAGCGATACATTTTCCTGACATTGCTGATACATCGAAGAATTCCTAGCAATGATACTATGTACCCGGAGGATCTCCTGTCCATTGTAACGGCTGATGGACCTCATTGTCCACTTCCACAAGAGAATTTTGGAGCTAAACAGAGATTGATGAGTAAAGGATGTGCAGCTTTACAAACAATAGCTTTTATTCTATTTTTGAAGATGTTAAATACTGTTTTTTTTCCAGAAAAAAGGGAAAATAGGCAGTTTTTGATCCTTACCATAAGGTTGTCCAGTCCAATAACCACCATCTTTAAGTCAAAGGATGGCGGATTCGCTTTGCTGAACAACGTTGAACTACGGCGAAACTAGGGATTATTCAGAGAGTACTTAAATGTCGACATTTCGGTGCTCTCTCGTTCACCGCACTTCCCTGCACTTCGGGGACTCAAACAGGGTTATTCAGAGAGAGGTGAAAAGCAGGAGAATAGCTGGAGAATGGAAAATTCTAGGTCAAAATAGCCGATTTGGAAAGTAAGTAAGATGAATGGGAGAATTTTTCTGGTTTGGATATTTTGACCTAGAATTTTCCATTCTACAGCCATTCTCCTGCTTTTCACCTCTCTTTGAATAACCCTGTATGTTCCCCACCCTGTGGTGTATTCAGCATTCACAGCGGAGTCCCTGGAATGCAGGGAAACCTGTCAAAAACCTGCTGAAAACCGCCAAACACTGCCGAAAACCTGCTGGAACCGCCGCAAAAAAACACGCCGAACAGATTGCAAAAAGCCGCCGAGCCGCCGATCGCAGCGCAGACCAGTCGCGGGAAACCCACTGGAACCGCCGCAAAAAAACACGCCGAACAGATTTCAAAAAGCCGCCGATCGCAGCGCAGACCAGTCGCCTGAAATAAGCCGACAAGCTGACAAACGGGGTAAAAAAAAAACCAACATGTTTGAAAGAGTCAAAATCGAAACACTGCAAAAAAAACTACTGAAGGAAAATGTCAGGAATTTACACATAAAGATCCAATGAATGATAATAAAAAGGGCTGTTACAGAACAAAGAAAAAACCATTTAAGAAAAAAAACATTGCCGAAAAAATCCCCAAAAATGCCTAAAAGATCCTAAAAAATCAATAAATAAAGAGACTTTTTGCTGCAGATTAAAATAATAAACTGTTTATTAGATATTGAATTAAAACGGGAATATTTTTAACATTGAAACCTATGGGATTCTCCTGATTAAACCTGCCGAATGAAACCACCGAAACATAGAAACATAGAAACATAGAAAAATGTCGGCAGATAAGAACCTTTCGGCCCATCTAGTCTGCCCAATTTCACTGACATTTCTCTGCTGTTCGGTGTCTGTGAATAGATTAACCATTGCTTCTCTATGGGGGATTTCACTGCCGCCGAACAGACACCGTATTTTCTGGCAGTTTTGTCAAACTGTCTGCTCTCTGAATAGCCGAATGGCCACGAAAGGGTTTTCTTTCTGCACAGACGATCGTGTGGCCGCCTCTCTGTGTGCACATTTGACGCGTCTGGCGTCCGTCGCAGCGGCTCGTCGAGGAGGTAAAGTCCACGTTCGTTGTAATGTGAGGTAAAAGCACGCACGTTACATCGTGGGGTCTTCTTGTGACGGACGCTTTGAGGGGTCACAATGGAGGCACTTAGTGTGCTCGTGTGGTCCCAGCCTTAGGAAATGTCCTCCATCGCGCCCCGCCGGATTGCCGAAGTAACATAGCTGCAAAGGAGGTGATATTATCCGGCTGGGCGACTCATAGACTATGAACGAACATGTGTTTAGGGCAATGGGAGAAACCTGTGGATTCCTCTGTTAACCCTTTCATAACAAAGCGCTTCTTGATGGCGAAATCTTATTATAAATGTGATCTATCAAGGTATGAGATACTGTATTGGTGTTTATGATCTGATAGATCCATCACTTCATGAGATGAAGCAGGGGAGGAGAACATTTCCAGTATACTTCACTTTAGTGCAAAACTTATGAATAGTTT
Organism: Leptobrachium leishanense; assembly: GCA_009667805.1. NCBI lineage: Eukaryota > Metazoa > Chordata > Amphibia > Anura > Megophryidae > Leptobrachium > Leptobrachium leishanense. The sequence goes on along the minus strand of CM019064.1, from coordinate 458,618,376 downwards.
CATAAACATAGAGAAACAGGACTGGACTGCGACCAAAATTCAGCCCTGGACTTCAGCCAGACCGGCCCACTTTATGCAAACACACACAAAAATAGTATGTAAACCAACCGGATCACTCAACCAATCGCTCTACAGATACTGGAGTTGCTGCACAGCGATTGGGTAAAGCAACGCAGCGCACTGAGGTTGGTGTGCACCATGTCTTAAGGTGAGGCGGATGCACAGTAGGTCTCTCCGGCACAGTGGCCTCAATATGTGACCGTGGCCTCAATATGTGACCGTGGCAGACAGCATCTGTTGTACAGATGGTGAGAAAGTTCTCACCGCACCCAGCATTCACACTGGCCCACTGAGTCATCGGCCCACCAGGAATCTCCCTGTAGTCCCTATGGACAGTACATGCCTGTAGAGAAAGAAATGGAGTGTCAGTGTGTGTGAATACAGAGGTGTATGTGTATGGAGTGTCAGTGTGTGTGAATGCAGAGGTGTATATATATGGAGTGTCAGTGTGTGTGTGAATACAGAGGTGTATGTGTATGGAGTGTCAGTGTGCGTGAATGCAGAGGTGTATGTGTATGGAGTGTCAGTGTGTGTGAATGCAGAGGTGTATATGTATGGAGTGTCAGTGTATGAATGCAGAGGTGTATTGTATATGTATAGAGTGTCAGTGTGTATGAATGCAGAGGTGTATGTGTGCAGTGTCAGTGTGCATTTGTGTGTGTTGCAGAAAGTGAAGCAGAGTGTTAGTAAGTGAATTTACATCATTTAATGGTGAGCTGCAGAGTAATGAAATGTATAATCGTGTCACTGTCTGGGATGGCGTCGTTGAGCGCAGTGCGGGATCCGACGTCCCCTGGACTAATAACCCTGGATCAGGGTGTTACATTGGAATTTGGAGAAACACACACAGTGCGGCTTTGTCTCAGGATTACAGTCTGTATGTTACCGGAGGATCAGAGGAAAAATTACATCTGCAAAATTCTGTTCATTATATCATAACAAACGACAAAGAAACAAACAACACCTGCAGCGATGAGCATTGACACAAGACTGTGTATTACAGAGGTTTATACCTGCGTTTATTACAGAGATTTATACCCGTGTTTATATATAACAGAGGTTTATACCTGTGTTTATTTATTACAGAGGTTTATACCCGTGTTTATATATAACAGAGGTTAATACCGTGTTTATTACATAGGTTAATACCCGTGTTTATTACAGCGGTTTATACCCGTGTTTATTACAGGGGTTTATACCTGTGTTTATTACAGATATTTATACCCGTGTTTATTTAGAGATTTTTACCCGTGTTTATATATAACAGAGGTTAATACCCTTGTTTATTTTTTACAAAGGTTTTTACGCATGTTTATTCATTACAGAGGTTTATACCCGTGTTTATTAATTACAGAGGGTTATACCCGTGTTTATTCATTACAGAGGTTTATACCCGTGTTTATTTATTACAGCGGTTATTACCCGTGTTTATTTATTACAGAGGTTAATACCCGTATTTATTCATTACAGAGGTTATTACCCGTGTTTATTAATTACAGAGGTTTATACCCGTGTTTATTCATTACAGAGGTTATTACCCGTGTTTATTTATTACAGAGGTTATTACCCGTGTTTATTCATTGCAGAGGTTAATACCCGTTTTTATTCATTACAGAGGTTAATACCCGTGTTTATTTATTAGAGGTTAATATCCGTGTTTATTAATTACAGAGGGTTATACCCGTGTTTATTCATTACAGAGGTTTATACCCGTGTTTATTTATTACAGCGGTTATTACCCGTGTTTATTTATTACAGAGGTTAATACCCGTATTTATTCATTACAGAGGTTAATACCTGTATTTATTCATTACAGAGGTTATTACCCGTGTTTATTAATTACAGAGGTTTATACCCGTGTTTATTTATTACAGAGGGTTATACCCGTGTTTATTTATTACAGCGGTTATTACCCGTGTTTATTTATTACAGAGGTTAATACCCGTATTTATTCATTACAGAGGTTAATACCCGTATTTATTCATTACAGAGGTTATTACCCGTATTTATTCATTACAGAGGTTTATACCCGTGTTTATTTATTACAGCGGTTATTACCCGTGTTTATTTATTACAGAGGTTAATACCCGTATTTATTCATTACAGAGGTTATTACCCGTGTTTATTAATTACAGAGGTTTATAACCATGTTTATTCATTACAGAGGTTATTACCCGTGTTTATTTATTACAGAGGTTAATACCTGTTTTTATTCATTACAGAGGTTAATACCCGTGTTTATTTATTACAGAGGTTAATATCCGTGTTTATTTATTACAGAGGATTATACCAGTGTTTATTTATTACAGAGGTTTATTCCCGTGTTTATTTATTACATAGGTTTATACCCGTGTTTATTCGTTCCAGAGGTTATTACCCGTGTTTATTTATTACAGAGGTTTATACCCGTGTTTATTCATTACAGAGGTTTATACCCGTGTTTATTCATTACAGAGGTTATTACCTGTGTTTATTCATTAGAGGTTAATACCCATTTTTATTCATTACAGAGGTTATTACCCATGTTTATTCATTACAGAGGTTTATACCCGTGTTTATTCATTACAGAGGTTAATACCCTTTTTTATTCATTACAGAGGTTAATACCCGTGTTTATTTATTACAGAGGTTTATGCCAGTGTTTATTTATTACAGAGGTTTATACCCGTGTTTATTCATTACAGAGGTTAATACCCATGTTTATTCATTACAGAGGTTAATATCCGTGTTTATTTATTACAGAGGTTATACCAGTGTTTATTCATTACAGAGGTTATTACCCGTGTTTATTCATTAGAGGTTAATACCCGTTTTTATTCATTACAGAGATTATTACCTGTGTTTATTAATTACAGAGGGTTATACCGTGTTTATTCATTACAGAGGTTTATACCCGTGTTTATTTATTACAGCGGTTATTACCCGTGTTTATTTATTACAGAGATTTAACCTGTGTTTATTTATTACAGAGGTTAATACCCGTTTTTATTCATTACAGAGGTTAATACCCGTTTTTATTCATTACAGAGGTTATTACCCGTGTTTATTAATTACAGAGTTTATACCCGTTTTTATTCATTACAGAGGTTAATACCAGTGTTTATTTATTACAGAGGTTTATACCCGTGTTTATTCATTACAGAGGTTAATACCCATTTTTTCATTACAGAGGTTATATACCCGTGTTTATTCATTACAGAGGTTAATACCCGTGTTATTTATTACAGAGGTTAATATCCGTGTTTATTTATTACAGAGGTTATACCAGTGTTTATTTTTATTAGAGGTTTATACCTGTGTTTATTCATTACAGAGGTTATTACCCGTATTTATTTATTACAGAGGTTATTACCCGTGTTTATTTATTACAGAGGTTTATACCCGTGTTTATTCATTACAGAGGTTAATACCCATGTTTATTCATTACAGAGGTTATTACCCGTGTTTATTCATTACAGAGGTTAATACCCGTGTTTATTTATTACAGAGGTTTATTCCTGTGTTTATTCATTAGAGGTTTATACCCATGTTTATTCATTACAGAGGTTATTACCCGTGTTTATTCATTACAGAGGTTAATACCCGTGTTTATTTATTACAGAGGTTTATTCCCGTGTTTATTCATTACAGAGGTTAATACCCGTGTTTATTTATTACAGAGGTTTATTCCTGTGTTTATTTATTAGAGGTTTATACCCATGTTTATTCATTAGAGGTTTATGCCCGTGTTTATTAATTACAGAGGTAAATACCCGTGTTTATTTATTACAGAGGTTAATACCCGTGTTTATTAATTAGAGGTTAATACCCGTGTTTATTCATTACAGAGGTTATTATCCATGTTTATTTACTACAGAGGTTTATACCAGTGTTTATTCATTACAGAGGTTATTACCCGTGTTTATTCATTAGAGGTTAATACCCGTTTTTATTCATTACAGAGATTATTACCTGTGTTTATTAATTACAGAGGGTTATACCGTGTTTATTCATTACAGAGGTTTATACCCGTGTTTATTTATTACAGCGGTTATTACCCGTGTTTATTTATTACAGAGATTTAACCTGTGTTTATTTATTACAGAGGTTAATACCCGTATTTATTCATTACAGAGGTTATTACCCGTATTTATTCATTACAGAGGTTATTACCCGTGTTTATTAATTACAGAGTTTCATACCCGTGTTTATTCATTACAGAGGTTAATACCAGTGTTTATTTATTACAGAGGTTTATACCCGTGTTTATTCATTACAGAGGTTAATACCCATTTTTATTCATTACAGAGGTTATTACCCGTGTTTATTCATTACAGAGGTTAATACCCGTTTTTATTCATTACAGAGGTTAATACCCGTGTTTATTTATTACTGAGGTTAATATCCGTGTTTATTTATTACAGAGGATTATACCAGTGTTTATTTATTACAGAGGTTTATTCCCGTGTTTATTTATTACATAGGTTTATACCCGTGTTTATTCGTTCCAGAGGTTATTACCCGTGTTAATTTATTACAGAGGTTTATACCCATGTTTATTCATTACAGAGGTTAATACCCGTGTTTATTTATTACAGAGGTTTATACCCATGTTTATTCATTACAGAGGTTTATACCCGTGTTTATTCATTACAGAGGTTTATACCCGTGTTTATTCATTACAGAGGTTAATAACCGTGTTTATTTACTACAGAGGTTTATACCAGTGTTTATTTTTATTAGAGGTTTATACCTGTGTTTATTCATTACAGAGGTTATTACCCGTATTTATTTATTACAGAGGTTATTACCCGTGTTTATTTATTACAGAGGTTTATACCCGTGTTTATTCATTACAGAGGTTAATACCCGTTTTTATTAATTACAGAGGTTATTACCCGTGTTTATTCATTACAGAGGTTAATACCCATGTTTATTTATTACAGAGGTTTATTCCCGTGTTTATTCATTAGAGGTTTATACCTGTGTTTATTCATTACAGAGGTTATTACCCGTGTTTATTCATTACAGAGGTTAATAACCGTGTTTATTTATTACAGAGGTTTATTCCCGTGTTTATTCATTAGAGGTTTATACCATGTTTATTTATTACAGAGGTTTATACCCGTGTTTATTTATTAGAGGTTTATACCCATGTTTATTCATTAGAGGTTTATGCCCGTGTTTATTAATTACAGAGGTAAATACCTGTGTTTATTTATTACCGACGTGTTTATTAATTAGAGGTTAATACCTGTGTTTATTCATTACAGAGGTTTATACCCGTGTTTATTTATTGCAGAGGTTTATACCCGTGTTTATTCATTACAGAGGTTACTTCCCGTGTTTATTCATTACAGAGGTTAATACCTGTTTTTATTCATTACAGAGGTTATTACCCGTGCTTATTTATTACAGAGGTTAATACCCGTGTTTATTTATTACAGAGGTTTATTCCTGTGTTTATTTATTACAGAGGTTAATACCCGTGCTTATTTATTACAGAGGTTTATTCCTGTGTTTATTTATTACAGAGGTTAATACCCGTGTTTATTTATCACAGAGGTTTATACCCGTGTTTATTCATTACAGAGGTCAATACCCGTTTTTATTCATTACAGAGGTTAATACCCGTGTTTATTTATTACAGAGGTTATTACCCATGTTTATTTATTACAGAGGTTAATACCCGTTTTTATTCATTACAGAGGTTAATACCCGTGTTTATTTATTACAGAGGTTATTACCCGTGTTTATTCATTACAGAGGTTAATACTAGGGATGAGCTGAACACCCCCGAGTTCGGTTCGCATTCGAACTCAAACTTTTCTAAAGTTCGAATTCGAACTCGAACACGAACAGGAACTCAATACAAGTCAATGGGACTCAAAGTTCGATTTTTACAGTGCCCTCCAAGAGGGCATATATGCTAGATATTTGCCATAAAAGGTGTATGGGGGTCCGGGTAGTGCCCTGGGGGACAGGAAACAAGGACAAAATTTTTTTTTTAAAAAAAACGTTTTTAACCCCTTCAGTGCTGACGACGTGTGGGACACGTCCTCGGTTACTCCCGCTGTATGCTGAGGAGGACGTGTCCCACACGTCATCAGCTTTGCGGGACCCCCGGTGCAGTGGTGTATTTTGGCCTAGGCCAGCAAGGCCTAGGCCTAGGGTGGCACTATCCAGGGGGCGGCGGCCCGCACTGGTGGCCCCACCCCGAAAAAAAATAAAAATATATATATATTTTTTTTTTTACTTTTGCAAAGTATTTTGCCAGGAAGGATACATTGAGATTTCACTAATTTTCAAGTATGTCCTGGGTAGGCAAGGCCTAGGCTTTCACTTTCCAGGGGGCAGCAAAAACCTCACCACTAAGTGGGTTACTCACAGAGCACCAAAATACCGCCAACATTTTTGTGTTCTGTAGTTCCCTGCACTTCGGGGAATAAAATTTCCCCACCCTGCAGTGAATTCACCATTCACCACAGGGTCCCCAAAGTGCATGGAGTCGGCCACTGAATGCTGCCACCGCAAACCCGTGCCCTGCTGTTTTCAAAAGAACTACTGAACGAAAATGTCTGGAATTTACATATAAGATCCTATGATTGATAATAAAAAGTTCTGTTACAGAAAAAAGAAAGACCACTATTAAAAAAAAGGGGGAAAATTTTGCTGAAAAATTACTAAAAGGTACTAAAAAAAATTCAATAAAGACTTTTTACTGCAGATTAAAATAATAAATGGTTTATTAGATATTGCATAAAAACGGGAATATTTTTAACATTGAAACCTTTGGGGTTCGCCTGAATAAACCTGCTGTTTGGAACCACCAAACATCAGGGGTTTCACTGCCATTTCTCTGCTGTTTGGTGTTCTCTGAATAGATTAACCATTACTTCTCTATGGGATTTGCACTGCCTTCAAACAGCACCGTACTTGCTGGCAATTCGCCAAACTTGTGTGTGAGCATATCACAGAGCAGTGGTGTACTTAGGGGAGTGGTGGAGGGTGGGCCGCCCCAGGTACCAGTGATTATTTGGGTGTCATTAGGGGGTACTAGGAGGTGCCACTGTCACTGTGTGTCAGCTTTGAGCTGTGTTCTCAAACAACGAGCAGCGGAGCAGGGCGTTTGCATACGGAATAAAATCGAATAGAATAAAAATCCTCCTCTCCTCCCTCCATAACTCCTCCCCTGCCCCGCAGCAGCTCTAGGAGAGGGGAGGGGGATGTGATTTGTGTGCAGAGAGAGAAGATGACAGTAAATGGCAGGTAAAGGGGGGTATCAGCAGAATATGAAGCCCTGTCTGCTTACTGCTGTTTAAAGTGGACCTTTCCTTAACCAGCACTGCAGTGATAGAAATTTGTCATTGAGCTGCCTGGCTCCTGGTGAGGCTGCGTGCATGCAGGTCACGCGGTCCGGCCAGTCGGGTGGTACTGAGCCTCAGTACCACCTGACTGTCTGAACCACGTGACACACACGCAGCTGCCCGCCCTTTCGTTAACACGGACTCTCACTCTATTCTGGACTGAACACCCACTGGGAAGGGAATCAAAGCCACGGTGCACCCTCTGGCAGTGGCACCCCACTGCTGACAAGATGGCTCCACGCACAGGCACAGCTGCGATCCTAACGTGGCCTGGAGGGACCTCCTGCTGAGTCCGTACACAGTCCCTGCTGACTCTGCACACAGCCCTACCGCGGACAGAGGCCGATAAATATAGAATAAATAATTGCTGTGTGCTCATATTCACTCGGTTTGCTGGGAGTCTTATTGAAGTGGATTCTGATGCACTCATACACACCACACATTGCATTGCTGGGAGTTTCATTGCTGTGAATTCTGATACGCTGACACACACCACACATTGCATTGCTGGGAGTTTTATTGCTGTGGATTCTGATACACTCATACACACTGCACATTGCATTGCTGGGAGTTTTATTGCTGTGGATTCTGTGATACACACTGCATATTGCTTTGAGTTTTATTACCCTGGAGCTCTGGGATACGCTCATACACACTGCACATTACTGTGAGTTTTATTGCTGTGCAGTTCTGATATGCTCATACACAGTGCCCATTTCTGTGGGTTTTATTGCTGTGCAGCTCTGTGATACACTCCTATGCAGTGCACGTTTCTGTGGATTTTATTGTTCAACCAATTAAAGCAGCTGTGATCCAGTATACTTGACATGCGTGGCTGTTCTTTGTAAAAATGCTATTTTAAACATTTCATAATTTTATTTATCTCAATAGATACATTTGAAATGGTATACAAAATATACAAGTAGGCACTTGGTATCCACTTTCAATATAAAAGAGAGGAAGAGGCGGAGCTCTAAGAGGAAAAGGTGGAGCTTAAAGAGGAAGGGTGGGGATTAACCAGGAAGAGGTGTGCCCTTGACAGGAAGGGGTGCCTCAAATTTAAATTAGGGGGTGCACGAGTTTAGTCAGGCCTAGGGCAGCACAAAACCTAAATACACCACTGCCCCGGTGGAGATACTCACCTCTCTGTCCGGGGTCCCGCGGCCATGCGCGATGACGTCATTTTCAGGCGACCCCCGGCAATGGGTGAGATGGATAACCCGGGCTGATGTGTTTAGGATGGACTGCAGGGGGGAGAGGCGGGAGATAGGAAGGCCAGTCAGGAGGTTGTTGCAGTAGTCCAGGCGGGAGATAACAAGCGAGTGGATAAGTTGTTTGGGGGGGTTAGCAGTCAGAAAGGGACAAATTTTGGCGTTTTGCGGAGGTGATTGCGGCAAGATGATGAGAGTGATTGGATGTAGGGGCTGAAGGAAAGACTGGAGTCAAGTGTCACTCCGAGTCAGCGGACTTGTGCAGAAGGAACGATAGTGATACCGTCAACAATTATGGAGAAGTCAGAAATTGGAGTAGAGTTAGAGGGGGGAATAAGAAGGAGCACGGTCTTAGACATGTTGATCTTCAGGTAGTGAGCGGCCATCCAAGACAGAGATACCAGACAATCACTGACCTGAGTGAGAACGGAGGGGGAGAGATGGGGAGTGGAGAGGTAGATCTGAGTGTCATCAGCGTATAGGTGATACTTGAAGCCATAGCTGGTGATGATGAGTTTAACCAGTGAGGAGGTATAGATGGAGAAGAGCAGAGGACCTAGGACTGAGCCTTGAGATACACCGACTGACAGAGGCATTGAAGAGGAGGAATTGACAGCAAGGGATACTGAGAAGGATCTATTGGAGAGGTACGATTTTAGCCAGGAGAGGGTGGCATCACAGAGACCAAGAGAGAAGAGGGTCACTATGAGGAGGGGATGGTCGACTGTATCGAAGGCAGCTGAGAGGTCAAGTAGGATCAGTATGGAGTAGAGGCCATTGCATTTAGCAGAGAGAAGGTCCTTAGTAACCTTTGTGACAGCAGTTTCTGTTGAATGTTGAGCGCGAAAGCCAGATTGCAGGGGGCCTGATGGGATCCACCCATAATTATTAAAAGAGCTCAGTGGTGTAATAGCAAAACCGTTAACAGATTTATTTAACCAATCCTTGCTAACGGGAGTCGTCCCAGAAGACTGGAAATTAGCAAATGTTGTGCCCATTTACAAGAAGGGTAGTAGGGAGGAATCTGGGAACTATAGGCCAGTTAGTCTTATGTCAGTAGTGGGGAAATTAATGGAAACCATGTTAAAGGAAAGGATTGTTGAACATATAAAAACACATAGATTACAGGATCAGAAACAACATGGGTTTACCTCAGGGAGATCAAGCCAAACTAATCTTATTGACTTTTTTGATTGGGTAACAAAAATAATAGACACAGGTGGTGCAGTAGACATTGCTTATTTAGATTTCAGTAAGGCTTATGATACTTTTCCGCATAGAAGGCTTATCAATAAATTGCAATCTTTGAGCTTGAATTCCAATATTGTTGAATGGATTAGGCAGTGGCTGAGTGACAGACAACAGAGGGTTGTGGTAAATGGAGTTTATTCGGCGCAAGGTCTTGTTACCAGTGGGGTACCTCAGGGGTCAGTACCTGGACCCATTCTCTTTAATATTTTTATTAGTGATATTGCAGAAGGTATTAATGGTAAAGTATGTCTTTTTGCTGATGACACAAAGATTTGCAACAGGGTTGACGTTCCTGGAGGGATCAGCCAAATGACAAATGATTTAGGTAAACTAAAAAAATGGTCGGAGCTGTGGCAATTGAGTTTTAATGTGGATAAGTGCAAGATAATGCACCTGGGACGTAAAAACCCAAGGGCTGAATATAGAATATATGATACATCTGAGGGTTGGGATTTAGGGGTTATTATTTCAGAGGATCTAAGGGTAAGTAGTCAATGTAATAGAGCAGCAGGAAATGCTGGCAGAATGCTTGGTTGTGTAGGGAGAGGTATTAGCAGTAGGAAAAGGGAAGTGCTCATGCCACTGTACAGAGCACTGGTGAGACCTCACTTGGAGTACTGTGTGCAGTACTGGAGACCGTATCTCCAGAAGGATATAGACATCTTAGAGAGAGTTCAGAGAAGGGCTACTAAAATGGTGTACGGCTTGAAGGAGAAAAGTTACCAGGAAAGGCTTAATGATCTTAACATGTATAGCTTGGAAAAAAGACGAGACAGAGGAGATATGATAGAAACATTTAAATACGTAAAGGGAATCCACAAGGTAGAGGAAGGGAGTATATTTAAAAGGAAACAAAGTAGCAAAACAAGAGGACATAGTCTTAGATTAGAGGGGCAAAGGTTTAAAAGTAACATCAGGAAGCATTATTTTACTGAGAGGGTGGTGGATACATGGAACAGCCTTCCAGTAGAAGTGGTAGAGGCCAAAACAGTGATGGAGTTTAAGCAGGCATGGGATAGGCATAAGGCTATCCTAAACAAAAGATAAATCCAGGTAAAGTATCCATGTAATTGGGCAGACTAGATGGGCCGAAAGGTTCTTATCTGCAATTATTTTCTATGTTTCTATGTTTTTCTATGTCAAGCAAGGAGTTGCAGGTTATCTGCTGTTTTAATCTGTAATCTGTTTGTCAATCATGATTCCCATTGTCCTGTCTTGTCTAGGAATGTTGACCAAATGTTTAACCAATTATATGTTTTAGTCTAATTAGGTCTCCCAACAGTTTCTATTGGAGGTTTTGTGTATGTAAATGACCCATGTTTGATTGTATAAATATGTGTGCCTGTTCCCAATTAAAAGGGGCTCCATTCTAACCCTGAAAGACCCCAGATATACAGCCTCGTCTTATTTCTGGGGGATGCTAGCAGGCTCTCTACATGTCCCGGTCTTTGAGCTACGTCTGAGGACTGGAGAAAGACACAGAATCTGGCTGGGGAGAACAGGGAGGTCCAGCAAGGAAGCGGCATTGGCAGATGTGACCCTGTTGGGGTGCTGAGATCTGTTGCAGATACATTTGTTTCCTTTTGGCTATCATTTGTTCTTCAGTTCGGTGGAATTTGCCAAGGCCAGTTCGTCAGTTATCGGTGCTTTTTGCCAACGTCCGATAACTGCTTCGGTGACTCCTTTTCAGCAAAATTCTGTGACCGTTCACTAAATAGTGAATTCACTGTGTTTTTATGCAGAAAAGGAGTTGCCGAAATGTAGCGAATTGCACCGAAATTAAAAGCCTCTAAAGGGTCTATTCACAAAGCAACACTATTCCCAACTGCTATTCATGATATTCCGTCACCATCTGGACATTCTTTACCCCTGGCAACCCCTTGAATCCTGAACATTGCCACATCCTGCATTAAATATGCAGGTTCCAGGACTTTCTGCTTATTCATATGTTCAAGCCCTGGAGCCTCACCACGGACTAATGAACTATGCTTAAAAGGAAGGCTTTGCTTCCTCATTTGAAGTCCTGGCCTTATGCAAGTGCAGAGTTGCAGACTAATCCTTCCTGAGCTCTTGCCTGTATCCTCCTGTTACCTAGACTTTCCTCAGAACCCTCTGCTATTATATTTTGGACATTTCAAATACATCTCCGATACCCTCCTGTGTCCCCGTATCTGCTTGACTTCCTGTCCTGTGTCCCTGTATCTGCTTGACTTCCTGTGTACCAGTCCCTTTGCTTAGACCCTGACTATTGTTTAATATCTCCTGCCTAGACCCCAGCTTGTTTATGACTATTCTCTCTGCCTGATCCACACCTGTACCGTCGCCTGGCTTATTTGTTATTTGTATAGCATAGTTTATTCAGTGTTTGCCTTTCCTGTATACTATTAGGTTTCCTTCTGCGTCTACTATTCTCTCGCACCTTTTAGTACTCAGTCTCCTCTCGTTACTCCTTGTTTCTCCTGCTTCCTATCTCCTCTAGTATTCAGTTCTCCCACCCCTACTACTCTCAGCCATCCCTCTCTTACCTCAGCCCCTTTCTGCATCTTTGCTCTAGTCTGTTCTTCCATTATCTCTTTCTATATCTCTATGCTTTAGTTTGATCCTATATTACATAGTGACTATATATACAGAATGCACCTGTAAACATGTAACACAGTGACTATATACAGAATGCACCTGTAAACATGTAACACAGTGACTATATACAGAATGCACCTGTAAACATGTAACATAGTGACTATATACAGAATGCACCTGTAAACATGTAACACAGTGACTATATACAGAATGCGCCTGTAAACATGTAATACAGTGAATATATACAGAATGCACCTGTAAACATGTAACACAGTGACTATATACAGAATGCGCCTGTAAACATGTAACACAGTGACTATATACAGAATGTACCTGTAAACATGTAACACAGTGACTATATACAGAATGCATAACAAGGAAAAAAGGTGTCATCTGCGCTCGTTTCTATGTGTTCCATGTACAACAAAACTGAGGGTTATGTTTGTTTCAATGACCATTGCAACGTAAACTCACTCGCCACTTCATGGCACCTCTTTAGAGTGAGTACCTACCTAACATGTACCAAAAGGCCGCTCTACTGAGCAGCTCCAAGCCCCCCCTGCTGCTTTTCAGCCAAGGAGAGGCAGAGATGGTGGGTTTTATTTATACACGTACCAAACACTTCCCATTTGGGATAAAAACAAAAACATGGAAAGAGGAACAGCTGCAGAACGACGGACTGGTGTTACAAGCATGAAATACATAAATACAGAAAAAATGGCGTCGCGCCCATACTCATCGGAGCGACAGCAACTGCCAGGAGTAACAGTTTTTCCTTGTTATGTTTTATACATTAACTCGGCTGTTACTCCTGGCAGTTGCTGCCGCTCCGGTGAGTATGGGCGCGACGCCATTTTTTCTGTATTTATATATACAGAATGCGCCTGTAAACATGTAACACAGTGACTATATACAGAATGCACCTGTAAACATGTAACATAGTGACTATATACAGAATGCACCTGTAAACATGTAACATAGTGACTATATACAGAATGCACCTGTAAACATGTAACACAGTGACTATATACAGAATGCACCTGTAAACATGTAACATAGTGACTATATACAGAATGCACCTGTAAACATGTAACACAGTGACTATATACAGAATGCACCTGTAAACATGTAACACAGTGACTATATACAGAATGCACCTGTAAACATGTAACACAGTGACTATATACAGAATGTGCCTGTAAACATGTAACATAGTGACTATATACAGAATGCACCTGTAAACATGTAACATAGTGACTATATACAGAATGCAGCTGTAAACATGCAACACAGTGACTATATACAGAATGCACCTGTAAACATGTAACACAGTGACTATATACAGAATGCGCCTGTAAACATGTAACATAGTGACTATATACAGAATGCACCTGTAAACATGTAACATAGTGACTATGTACAGAATGCGCCTGTAAACATGTAACATAGTGACTATATACAGAATGCACCTGTAAACATGTAACACAGTGACTATATACAGAATGCGCCTGTGTAAACATGTAACACAGTGACTATATACAGAATGCACCTGTAAACATGTAACACAGTGACTATATACAGAATGCGCCTGTAAACATGTAACATAGTGACTATATACAGAATGCACCTGTAAACATGTAACACAGTGACTATATACAGAATGCACCTGTAAACATGTAACACAGTGACTATATACAGAATGCGCCTGTAAACATGTAACATAGTGACTATATACAGAATGCACCTGTAAACATGTAACATAGTGACTATATACAGAATGCACCTGTAAACATGTAACACAGTGACTATATACAGAATGCACCTGTAAACATGTAACACAGTGACTATATACAGAATGCGCCTGTAAACATGTAACACAGTGACTATATACAGAATGCACCTGTAAACATGTACCATCGTGACTATATTTCCTACATATTTATTTTCTCTGTTAATCTGTATATTTGTGTTTTTAATATCTTGCATTGTATTACTTTGTATTTCTGTAACGACTGTAACAATTTAATGTTCGTGAACCCAGGACATACTGAAACGAGAGAAATCTCAATGTATCCTTCCTGGAAAAATAATTAATAAATAAATAAAATAATAAATAAACATGTTGTTATCTTTGCGAAACGCGTGACTTTGATTAATGCGCTTAGAAGATTCAGTCAATGCTTCCAAACAGAAAACTTTTGTGAGTAAAAAAAGTTTTTATTGAAGGAAACCAACATTATCCCCAATCTCTGTTATTAAAATCTCTATTAAATATTGGGAGGTCTGCGGCAAAGCCTGCGCCCCGCATTGTAAGAAAGGATCATAAAACAGATGATTTGTACATAAATCCTTCAGTTTCTAATTAAAAAAATCATCATTTTCTCTTAAAGAAGCAGAATTTGAACTGGATCCTATAATAAGAATCCAAAACCCATTAAAACGTAGTCCTGTGTAAACTAGGAAGTCATTAACCATTTCACTACTGACACTGTGTATTCATGACTATATTGATACACAATAAACAATTAATATTATCCTATAAGCCCCCATTTGTATTCCATTTGAATGCCAGTTTAGCGAGTCTCCTGAGAGAAACAAAATTATGCATGTGACCTCAATCTTTTCATTCTGTATTGCTGTAAAGAAGCTGCAAGGACCAGCCCCCACCCTCACTATAAGAAAAAGCTATACAAACTTTTCTGCAGCATTCCAGCAGCCAGGGATTTGTCAGAATACAGAGAGGAAAGCTCTGGGGTCAGTCATTGCAGTACAGGGATAAGAATCAGGGGGTTTTAATGAGTGTAAATCCATGTACAGTACAGATACAAGGTGTTGCTGTAATTGCCACACACAGGCATTATGCAGCACATACAGTAAAAGGGTGTTGCTGTAATTGCCATACACAGGCATTATGCAGCACATACAGAAACAAGGTGTTACTGTAATTGCCATACACGGGCATTATGCAGCACATACAGATACAAGGTGTTGTTGTAATTGCCATACACAGGCATTATGCGGCACATAAAGATACAAGGTGTTGCTGTAATTGCCATACACAGGCATTATGCGGCACATACAGATACAAGGTGTTGCTGTAATTGCCATACACAGGCATTATGCAGCACATACAGATACAAGGTGTTGATGTAATTGCCATACACAGGCATTATGCAGCACATACAGATACAAGGTGTTGCTGTAATTGCCATACACAGGCATTATGCAGCACATACAGATATTGCATTGCTAATAATCTCATTCTGGTCACTACAAATCCCCATAAGCAGATCTCAACATTTTATTATCTGTCTGCAGCACATTTACTGCATCTGCCTATATGCTGATAATGCATGATAATGTGCAGTGTGTATGAGTGTATCACAGAGCTCCACAGCAATAAAACTCACACTCATACACACTGCACATTACTGTATCACAGAGCTCCACAGCAATAAAGCTAACAGTATTGTGCTGTCTATATGATGGCAATTGGGCTTAGCTGGGCCCTGAGACTGGCCTGGGCACTGGGGCTTGGTTGGACCCCAAGGCTCAGCCAGGGCACAGCCAGACCCCAAGGCCCAGCCAGACCCAAAGGCTCAGCCAGACCCCAAGGCCCAGCCAGGGCCCAGCCAGACCCCAAGGCTCAGTCAGGGCCCACCCAGACCTCAGGGCCCACCCAGACCCCAAGGCTCAGCCAGACCCCAAGTCTCTGCCAGGGCCCAGCCAGACCCACAAGGCCCAGCCAGACCCCAAGTCTCAGACAGACCCCCAAGGCCCAGCCTGACCCCAAGGCTCAGCCAGGGCCCAGCCAGACCCCAAGGCACAGCCAGACCCCAAGGCTCAGCCAGGGCCCAGCCAGACCCCAAGGCTCAGCCCAGGCCCAGCCAGACCCCAACACTCAGCCAGACCCCAAGGCTCAGCCAGACCCCAGTCAGACCCCAAGTCTCAGCCAGGGCCCAGCCAGACCCCAAGGCCCAGCCAGACCCACAAGGCTCAGCCAGACCCCAAGGCCCAGCCAGGGCCCAGCCAGACCTCAAGTCTCAGCCAGGGCTCAGTCAGACCCCAAGGCTCAGCCAGGGCCCAGCCAGACCCCAAGGCACATCCAGACCCCAAGGCTCAGCCAAGGCCCAGCCAGACCCCAAGTCTCAGACAGGGCCCAGCCAGACCCCAAGGCTCAGCCAGGGCCCAGCCAGACCCCAGGACCCAGCCAGACCCCAAGGCTCAGCCAGACCCCAAGGCTCAGTCAGGGCCCAGCCAGACCCCAAGGCCCAGCCTGACCCAAAGGCTCATACTGGGCCCAGCCAGACACCAAAGCTCAGCCTGGGCCCAGCCAGACCCCAAGGCCCAGCCAGACCCCAAGGCCCAGCCAGATCCCTAGGCCCAGCCAGATCCCTAGGCCCAGCCAGATCCCTAGGCCCAGCCAGGCCCCTAGGCCCAGCCAGACCCCAAGGCCCAACCAGACCCCAGGGCCCAACCAGACCCCAAGGCTCAGCCAGGGTCCAGTCAGACCCCAAGGCTCAGCCAGGGCCCATCCAGACCCCCTGGCCCCAGCCAGACCCCAAGGCTCAGCCAGACCCCAAGTCTCAGCCAGGGCCAAGCCCGACCCAAAGGCTCAGACTGGGCCCAGCCAGACACCAAAGCTCAGCCAGGGCTCAGCCAGACCTCAAGGCCCAGCCAGAGCCCAAGACCCAGCCAGACCCCAAGGCCCATCCAGATCCCTAGGCCCAACCAGACCCCAGGGCCAAACCAAACCCCAAGGCTCAGCCAGGGTCCAGCCAGACCCCAAGGCTCAGCCAGGGTCCAGCCATACCCCTAGGCCCAGCCAGGGTTTAGCTAGACCCATAAGGCTCAGCCAGACCCCAAGTCTCAGCCAGACTCCAAGGCCCAGCCAGACCCCAAGGCTCAGCCAGGGTCCAGCCAGACCCCAAGGCACAGCCAGACCCTAAGGCTCAGCCAGACCCCAAGGTTCAGCCAGGGCCCAGCCAGACCCCAAGGCCCAGCCTGACCCAAAGGCTCAGACTGGGCCCAGCCAGACACTAAAGCTCAGCCAGGGCCCAGCCAGTCCCCAAGGCCCAGCCAGAACCCAAGGCCCAGCCAGATCCCTAGGCCTAGCCAGACCCCAAGGCTCAACCAGACCCCAGGGCCCAACCAGACCCCAAGTCTCAGCCAGAATCCAAGGCCCAGCCAGACCCCAAGGCTCAGCCAGGGCCCAGCCAGACCCCAAGGCACAGCCAGACCCTAAGGCTCAGCCAGACCCTAAGGCACAGCCAGGGCCCAGCCTGACCCCAAGGCTCAGCCAGGGCCCAGCCAGATCCCAAGGCTCAGCCAGGGCCCAGCCAGACCCCAAGGCCCAGCCAGGGCCCAGCCAGACCCCAAGGCCCAGCTAGAGCCCAGCCAGACCCCAAGGCTCAGCCAGGGCCCAGCCAGACCCCAAGTCTCAGCCAGACCCCAAGGCTCAGCCAGGGCACAGCCATACCCCAAGGCCCAGCCAGACCCCAAGGCTCAGCCAGACCCCAAGGCCCAGCCAGGGCCCAGCCAGACCCCAAGGCTCAGTCAGGGCCCACCCAGACCTCAGGGCCCAGCCAGACCCCAATCTCAGCCAGACCCCAAGTCTCTGCCAGGGCCCAGCCAGACCCCAAGTCTCAGACAGACCCCCAAGGCCCAGCCTGACCCCAAGGCTCAGCCAGGGCCCAGCCAGACCCGAAGGCACAGCCAGACCCCAAGGCTCAGCCAGGGCCCAGCCAGACCCCAAGGCTCAGCCCAGGCCCAGCCAGACCCCAACGCTCAGTCAGGGCCCAGCCAGACCCCAGGGCCCAGCCAGACCCCAACGCTCAGCCAGACCCCAGTCAGACCCCAAGTCTCAGCCAGGGCCCAGCCAGACCCCAAGGCCCAGCCAGACCCACAAGGCTCAGCCAGACCCCAAGGCACAGCCAGGGCCCAGCCAGACCCCAAGGCTCAGCCAGGGCTCAGTCAGACCCCAAGGCTCAGCCAGGGCCCAGCCACACCCCAAGGCACAGCCAGACCCCAAGGCTCAGCCAGGGCCCAGCCAGACCCCAAGTCTCAGACAGGGCCCAGCCAGACCCCAAGGCTCAGCCAGGGCCCAGCCAGACCCCAGGACCCAGCCAGACCCCAAGGCTCAGCCAGGGTCCAGTCAGACCCCAAGGCTCAGCCAGGGCCCATCCAGACCCCTGGCCCCAGCCAGACCCCAAGGCTCAGCCAGACCCCAAGTCTCAGCCAGGGCCAAGCCCGACCCAAAGGCTCAGACTGGGCCCAGCCAGACACCAAAGCTCAGCCAGGGCTCAGCCAGACCTCAAGGCCCAGCCAGAGCCCAAGACCCAGCCAGACCCCAAGGCCCATCCAGATCCCTAGGCCCAACCAGACCCCAGGGCCAAACCAAACCCCAAGTCTCAGCCAGGGTCCAGCCAGACCCCAAGGCTCAGCCAGGGTCCAGCCATACCCCTAGGCCCAGCCAGGGTTTAGCTAGACCCATAAGGCTCAGCCAGACCCCAAGTCTCAGCCAGACTCCAAGGCCCAGCCAGACCCCAAGGCTCAGCCAGGGCCCAGCCAGACCCCAAGGCACAGCCAGACCCTAAGGCTCAGCCAGACCCCAAGGTTCAGCCAGGGCCCAGCCAGACCCCAAGGCCCAGCCTGACCCAAAGGCTCAGACTGGGCCCAGCCAGACACTAAAGCTCAGCCAGGGCCCAGCCAGTCCCCAAGGCCCAGCCAGAACCCAAGGCCCAGCCAGACCCCAAGGCCCAGCCAGATCCCTAGGCCCAGCCAGACCCCAAGGCTCAACCAGACCCCAGGGCCCAACCAGACCCCAAGTCTCAGCCAGAATCCAAGGCCCAGCCAGACCCCAAGGCTCAGCCAGGGCCCAGCCAGACCCCAAGGCACAGCCAGACCCTAAGGCTCAGCCAGACCCTAAGGCTCAGCCAGGGCCCAGCCTGACCCCAAGGCTCAGCCAGGGCCCAGCCAGATCCCAAGGCTCAGCCAGGGCCCAGCCAGACCCCAAGGCCCAGCCAGGGCCCAGCCAGACCCCAAGGTCCAGCCAGGGCCCAGCCAGACCCCAAGTCTCAGCCATGGCCCAGCCAGACCCCAAGGCTCAACGAGACCCCAAGGCCCAGCCAGACCTCAAGGCTCAGCCAGGGCCCAGTCAGAACCCAAGGCTCAGCCAGGGCCCAGCCAGACCCCAGGGCCAAGCCAGGGCCCAGCCAGACCCCAAGGCTCAGCCAGGGCCCAAGGCTCAGCCAGGGCCCAGCCAAACCACAAGGCTCAGCCAGGGCCCAGCCAGACCCCTAGTCTCAGCCAGACCCCAAGGCCCAGCCAGACCCCAAGGCTCAGCCAGGGCCCAGCCAGACCCCAAGGCTCAGCCAGAGCCCAGCCAGATCCCAGGGCCCAGCCAGACCCCAAGGCTCAGCCAGACCCCAAGGCCCAGCCAGACCCCAAGGCTCAGCCAGACCCCAAGGCTCAGTCAGGGCCCAGTCAGACCCCAAGGCACAGCCAAGGCACAGCCAGATCCCAGGGCCCAGCCAGACCCCAAGTCTCAGCCAGGGCCCAGCCAGACCCCAAGGCTCAGCCAGGGCCCAGCCAGACCCCAAGGCTCAGCCAGGGCCTAGCCAGACCCCAAGGCCCAGCCAGGGTCCAGCCAGACCCCAAGTCTCAGCCAGGGCCCAGCCAGACCCCAAGGCTCAGCCAGGGCCCAGCCAGACCCCAAGGCTCAACCAGACCCCAAGGCCCAGCCAGACCCCAAGGCTCAGCCAGGGCCCAGTCAGAACCCAAGGCTCAGTCAGACCCCAGCCAGACCCAAGGCCTGGCCAGGGCCCAGCCAGACCCCAAGGCTCAGCCAGGACCCAGCCAGACCCCAAGTCTCAGCCAGACCCCAAGGCCCAGCCAGACCCCAAGGCACAACCAGACCCCAAGGCTCAGCCAGGGCCCAGCCAGACCCCAAGGCTCAGCCAGGGCCCATCCAGATCCCAGGGCCCAGCCAGACCCCAAGGCCCAGCAAGGGCCCAGCCAAATCCCAGGGCCCAGCCAGACTCCAAGGCCCAGCCAGACTCCAAGGCCCAGCCAGACCCCAAGGCTCAGCCAGACCCCAAGGCTCAGTCAGGGCACAGCCAGATCCCAGGGCCCAGCCAGACCCCAAGTCTCAGCCAGGGCCCAGCCAGACCCCAAGGCTCAGCCAGGGCCCAGCCAGACCCCAAGGCTCAGCCAGGGCCTAGCCAGACCCCAAGGCCCAGCCAGGGCCCAGCCAGACCCCAAGGCTCAGCCAGACCCCAAGGCCCAACCAGGGCCCAGCAAGACCCCAAGACTCAGCCAGGGCCCAGTCAGAACCCAAGGCTCAGAAAGACCCCAGCCAGACCCCAAGGCTCAGCCAGGGCCCATCCAAACCCCAGGGCCCAACCAAGCCCCAGTGCCCAGGCCAGTCCCAGGGCCCAGCCAAGGCCAAAGCCCATCATACAGACAGCACAATACTGTGAGTTTTATTGCTGTGGAGCTCTGTGATACACTCATACACACTGCACATTATTGTGAGTTTTGTTACTGTGGAGCTCTGTGATACGCTCATACACACCGCACATTACTGTGAGTTTTATTGCTGTGGAACTGTGTTATGTCCTTTTTTGTTTTGGAAGGGGGTGAAAAGCTGTTAAAGTTTGAGGAAGTTTACGGAGGGGGGGCACACCGTGAGGTTCAGTAAGGGGCCCCATCTTTTCTGATGGCTGCCCTGAATGCAGACCCATGTAAGCAGGAGATCTCACCATTTTATTACCTGTCTGTAGCACATTTACTGCATCTGCCTGTATGCTGATAATGCAGACCCCATGTGACATTGTGCCAGATAAGGAAAGCCAACTAGAGCTTAGAACCTTTCATCCCAGTGTTATATCTACCTGTATGCTGACAATGCAGACCCCGTGTGAGGCTGTGCCAGATAAGGGGTGCCATTGAGTTTAGAACCTTTCATCCCAGTGATATTTCTGCCTGTATGCTGTTAATGCAGACCCAGTATGACATTGTTCCATATTAGGGATGCCATCTAGAGTTTAGAACCTTTTACTCCACTGATATTTCTGCCTGTATGCTGATAATGCAGACCCTGTGTGAGGTTGTGCCAGATAATGGAAGCCATTGAGCGTTAAGAACGTTTCATCCCTGTGATATTTCTGCTTGTATGCTGATAATGCAGACCCGGTGTGACATCGTGCAAGATGAATGACGCTATCTAAAGTTAAGAACCTTTCATCCCAGTGATATTTCTGCCTGTATGCTGATAATGCAGACCCAGTGTGCCATTTTGCAAGATGAGGGACGCTATCTAGAGTTTAGAACCTTTCATCCAAGTGATATTCCTGTAAATGTTACATAAATAAATGAAAAAAAAAGTTAAAAATAGGCAAGTGTCAATTTTTTTCTCAAACAAATGTTATGATTGTATTGCTTCAACAAAACACGCTTGGTAGTAAAGGGGTTAATCGGCGGCGTATCTTTTAAATGAATGTCAGGTGCTTGTCGGCCGGGACGTTGTATTTGGTTTTATGCTCCTCAAACAGTTTGGAGAGTTCCTCCATGTAGATCTTGTGCAGCCGATCCACCTCCTGCTGGGACGGGTCTGGATTCTCCACCACTTTGATTGGCTTCCCCACTAGGAGACAGAACAGAGACATGCATTGGTTTGCAAAAGGACAACTAAACAACAATGTCATCAACTAATAAATTCCATCTCCGTGGCATCTTACCATGGGTTGTGGGCTTTATTGGTGGCAGGGAGGACACTGAGGAAGATATGTATATAATGCAGAGCAGATATAAACAAATAGATGAGGATAGAGCATTGGAGACCCCCCCCAACCCCCGACCAGGGCTGGGCAAAAAAACAGGAGCCAGCTATGCATTTTAGGAGCCAGGCAGGAGCCAGGCAACACTTTCTGCATGGATCAATATAAAATAATCCAGATATTGAGGAGCCAGAGATTAAGTTCTAGGAGCCAGTGGCTACATGGCTACTGGCTGAATGGTGGACTGTTCAAAAACATGTGACAAAACGCACCGGCACAGAGACAAGTTACAACAGTTGAGTTCAACCGCCAACTTTGATGACTGACACCTCACCCGTAACACATTGGGTGGAGGAATAGGTGAAAGCTGTGGGCTTCTTTGTGATTTTTTTTGGGGAGCATATGGGACCCTGCCTCTAGGAAATCTTCTCACCAACTCCCATGGTAGAAAGATGACCAGGCTCTACAGGTCACAGGAAGTACCTTGATGGCCATTGTGTCTAGTTAATACATTTTGGAGAATATTATCCTTGAGGGTGCCATGTTTTATACAATACTGCTGGACTATCACTATTTTAAGGGCATGGCCGCTATCATCAGGATGACAGCCCGTGATATGATCAGGGGACCAGCAGCTCCATGGGACCCTGGCCCTTCCCAAACCCTTGTATACGTGGACCAGATGTATAGACCCCTCTATGCTATTCAAGACCGGCCCACTGACATACCAGGAAATTTCCCGGCGGGCTGGGACATCTGGGGCCGGTAAGAGCACTCTGACTCTCCACGGAGGGAGCGATTACTATGGTCTGTGAAAGGCAGAAGGTGCCCTCCCACCAACATTTTTAACCCTTGGACCACCACTAGAGATTTAGCCCACTCCCTGTAAAATAAACAGAGGAGGCAGAATGTTTTTATTTTTAATATGGGAAGGGGGGGCCCAGTGATTCAGTAAGGGGCGCCACAATATTTCTGATGGCAGCACTAGAATAAATTCTATTTTTTATTGGTGCCTTCATTGTTTTATTAGGAAATCGTGGTTACAGGGAAAAACTACTACATTTTGGAACTTTCTGACTCATCGCGACATGATCAGGGAGTCACGGAGTGTCTGCTCTTTATAGTTATTATTGTATTTATTAGATATAGTTGTTTTTAATGTTTATTTTTTTTTAAATTTAATTTTTAAACATTTTCATTGTAATTCCTACAGCTTGGAAAATAATCAATATAACATCCACACATATATTCCGACAGGACCACAGTGAGAAGACTCTTGCATGAAGCTCATCACTCCTTTTCATCGCAGAACAGACTGACGCTGGTGTTTGAGAACCGTATTTTATTTTGTAATTATTTTTTTAAAAATAGAGCCAATTAACATTGAACCCCTTCACATCCAAAATCGAGTTATCTTGCATTGTAATGCATTGAAAAGCACTCATTAGCATCAAAAGACCATTTTCACACCTTTTTAAAGCAGGATTAGTGTGTCCCCTGTGGAGAAACAAAATATTTTGTTTTATGCCTCTCCAAGCACCCTGGAAAGACATAAATCCAGCTGCAAATAGCAGTTCTAGACCTCACTGTAACAAAAAGCTCAACAAACTTTACTGCAGCATTCCAGCAGCCAGGGATTTGGAAGAATACAGGGAGCGTTGTGGGGTCACTCGGTGCTGTACAGGGATAAGATTCAGGGGGTTATAATGGGTGTAAATCCCTGTACAGTACAGATACAAGGTGTTACTGTAATCTCCCGTTTCAGGCATTATGTCACATACAGTTATTATTTTTATATTCTATTGGTATTTGTTGGAAGCTGCATTGCTAATAATCTCATTATGATCACTAGAAATCACCAAAAGCAGGAGATCTGAACATTTATATTACTTATCTTTATCACAGTTACTGTATCTAACACAAAGGTCTTTTCTGCCTGTATGATAATAATGCAGACCCCATTTGAAATTGTGTAAGATAAGGGACACCATCTAGAGCTCAGAATCTTACACTTCAACAATATTTCTATAAAGGATAAACGAATACATGAAAAATTAAAAATGAGCAAATTAACATTAATACTTTTTTTTAACTATCTTAAAATAACAATTTCTGTGCGAAACTTCTATTTTATCCTACATTTAATTGGTAACTTCACACCCCGTGTTTCAAATAAATGTGATAACATTTTCAACAAAAATCACTCGGTAATGAAGGGGTTAATTATGATTTCTTTTCAGGTTTTTTTTTTTTCCAAAGCAGCACCATTGTCTACTTCAATTTATTTTTTATTTATTTTTTTAGAATTCATTATTTAAGAATTTTTGCATAGACAGACAATAAACCAACGGTGAAAAGTCGCCGCGCAGGGCCATAATAAGTCATCCAAATAGACAGACAATAAACTATCAAAGGGATAGTCAGCCAAAGACATCAAATAAAAGGGGGGAGGGGCAACGGGGAACAGGGGGGACACCTTACAAAAAAAAACAAGTAAAAGAGTCTGCGGTATCGGCAAAAAAGACATCAGGAAAATAATATGCAGTTTGTAATAAAAAAAAACAAAAACAAGGTAACTGTTCTAATAATTTTTAAGAGTGTTGAATAAACCTGCCGTCACAGGCAGATCCAGACACAAGTTTTATCATTTCTTTTTTTATTGGAGAATTAATTCGGGGGATGGGAAATGTAATTAGATTTAACGACTTACATATTTTATTAAAAAAGTATGTCATCGATGAATCCGATCATGTAATTATAAGACGTTCTTTGAGTTTTAATAAGCGGGTCGTGGGTAACGGAGTTGTTAGACAAGCGAGAATTATTAATTTTATCAGCCTTGAATAAATAAATGAATAAATTAAATAAAGCTGACAGTGACGATACGAAGCACTTGTCGGTTCTAATATGCTGAATAACTACCGTAGTGTCTTTATCATTATAGTACAACCATAAAATAGTCAGATACGTTGTTTTCTGGCATTTTTTAAAGCCCTTTATTAATCTGATGCTGCTCTAACGATACAAAAAATAAACCTTAAATAATTAATGAGCATTTCTATAAATTGATGACCTTAATAAATAATATTCTTTTTTTTATTATCGCCCCGATCGATTCATGCGGGATTTGAAATCAAAAGTTGTAAAAATATCAAAATAAACAAACAACAGACAACGGTGATTCCAGGGGATGGGGGGGGTCATGGGGGGGTCATGGGTGGGTCTGCCCCCCCCAGTTGCAATCCCACTATGGGAGATACAAGGGTCTGTGGGTGCCATAATCCCACAACATCAAGTGAGGTGTCATTGGAAAGGCCAGAGTCTCGTTTTTCCAATGATAACAAACATGACCATGTAAAATGTACACACAGAAAAGAGGAAGTGTGCACTAAAAATGTCCTCTTTTTTGCTCTAAAGCAGCAGCATTGCCCACTCTTCAGTTATAAAGCGAACAACGCTGCTGCAATAACACACTTTCTCATTTCTCACTGTGGAGCATTGCTGTGCGGGGTCTGTGAGGTGTCACCTGAGCAGCAGGAGGACAGACCCTGTGCAGCAATGTCCTGGAGTGAGTGAGTGTAACCTGCGATATGGCGCCTGCTCTGTCACTGCGAATCGAACATAAGCTCTTTTTGGTGGAGTGCCCCCCCCCCGAAACTTGTGTCTGGATCTGCCTATGACGGCAGGTTTATTCAAAATTCTTAAAATTTATATAACGTATACCTTGCTTTTTTGTTGTTTTTTTAAATCTCAGTGGAATATTTGGACTGTTTACTAATCAGAAATAATAAAATATTAATCAGCTGGTTTTTTTTAAATAAAAAGGAAAATTGTTGAAATAAATTTAAAAGGCTCTACTCACTTTAACAGTTTTATTTCTTATAAAGTGCCACTGTAAGTGAGATTCTGAAAATTTTTATTTATTTAAAATATTTAACATTTTTAATAAAGAATATAGTGTTTTTTTATTACATTATGGCAGTGCAAAAAATATATATATATTATATTAATGTACATAGCTCATTGGTGGGTTGTTTTCCATTTTTTTCCCCTTTTTTTATCCTTTTAATGTTTCACCTATTTCCAGGTAAATCTGCATTCGAGCCATTATCTGCCCTATTTGTCGATTCTATTAATAACAATGCAAGTGACCGTCCGCAGTCACACAGTGTAACGCACTAATACATTGTGTACACTGGGCTGTTTGTCACTTTAGCACTGGTCACACAAGGAGATGATTTACCCATCCATCTGTTACGAGGAAAAGAAAGCGTAGCAGGTCCGGTCTGTCCAGGAGGATCATGGTGTTCTCCCCTAATGATGCTTGTAATAGCTCACGCTCTGTGCCCTCTCTGCTCACAGCTGCTCAGTAATTTGTCTTCTGCCCCTTTTAAACACGATAATACTCAGCAATTTAAAGCTTGTGGATTGCTGCGTTATCATTTTATTTAGTGGATGTGTTTAGTGGTTTGTGGACGGACAGCTCTGTCGGGTTTATTTATCTTTGTATCTGCTATAAAAGGTGTATTTATAAACCTGTATCCACGCGTGAAGCATTATAAATAAACTGCTTACCTTATAGAATAATAGAAAGTGATACAGTAATGTGATACGCTGGGCTGGATGGAAACTTTACTTGCTGTTTTCATTTAAAAAAAGTCATTCTTGAGATATATATATGTTACGGTTAATGCCCGAAGTGCAGTTAATCTTAAAATTACCCAGGTAATCCTGACATTATCCAAAACCGCTGGGTAAAGCTGTAAAAAAATGAAAATTTCAGACTTTACCCGGTTAATTTTAGGACTAACCAAATGTCCTTGGGTAACAGTCTGGAAGAGCTGAAAATTTCACACTTTACCTGGATGATCTGCAGAGTATCCAACCCCATGCGGTTAAAAACAAATTTTGTTATCGTCAGATAAAAATCTGAAGCTTTACCCGGGTAATCTGAGGACTATCCACAGTTTCACTCAGGTAATCTGAGAGCTATCCACAGTTTCACTCAGGTAATCCGAGGACTATCCACAGCTTCACTCAGGTAATCCGAGGACTATCCACAGTTTCACTCGGGTAATCAGAGGACTATCCACAGCTTCACTCAGGTAATCCGAGGACTATCCACAGCTTCACTCAGGTAATCCGAGGACTATCCACAGCTTCACTCGGGTGATCTGAGGACTATCCACAGCTTCACCTGGGTAATCTGAGGACTATCCACAGCTTCACTCGGGTAATCTGAGGACTATCCACAGCTTCACTCGGGTAATCTGAAGACTATCCATAGCTTCACCTGGGTAATCTGAGGACTATCCACAGCTTCACTCGGGTAATCTGAGGACTATCCACAGCTTCACTTGGGTAATCTGAGGACTATCCACAGCTTCACTCGGGTAATCTGAGGACTATCCACAGCTTCACTCGGGTAATCTGAGGACTATCCACAGCTTCACTCGGGTAATCTGAGAACTATCCACAGCTTCACTCGGGTAATCTGAGAACTATCCATAGCTTCACTCGGGTAATCTGAGAACTATCCACAGCTTCACTCGGGTAATCTGAGAACTATCCATAGCTTCACTCGGGTAATCTGAGGACTATCCACAGCTTCACCCGGGTAATCTGCAGAGCATCCAACCCCGTTTGGGTAACAGTGAATTTTGCTATTATCTATGGATCTTATCAATGAAAATGGCAAAAGACAAACATTAAAATGTATTGCGGATATAATGAATATACAGAGTAACAGGATATGTTTCTTATATGAACGTTAAAGAGTTATATGTCATTTATAAAACATAATAACCATCAGGTTACTCTTTATATAATATCTTTATCTTCATAAATTAATTTTCAGATAATTAATGCACAGAGTAACATGACGGTTATTTAATGTGGTTTGTGACTGGATACAATTTCATTAAAAATAACAAAAAAACACTATTTTGTTATCCATCAGGTAACAGTTTGCAGCTTTACCCGGGTAATCCTCACAATTCAGTCAACTGTAACCTGCTGAAAACCCAAGAAAAGTGGAGAACCCAGAGGCGTTTGGATATTTTGCAGATTTCCCGGATAAAGTCTGATGTTTTATTATTATTATCCTTTATCTACATAGCGCCACATATTCCGCAGCGCTTTACAAGTTCCATGCACTGGCGTCGCTAGGTGGGGCGGGGGGTGCGGCCTGCACCGGGTGACACCACCCCCTAGAGTGACACCATAACAAAAAATATTTTTTTTACACAAAACTATTTTACCAGGAAGGATACATTGAGAATTCTCTAATTTTCAAGTATGTCCTGGGTAGGCAAGGCCCAGGCTGGCACTTTCCAGGGGGCAGCAAAAAAAACACCACTAAAGGAGATATTCACAGAGCACCGAAATGACGCAGACATTTCAGTGTTCTGTTGTTCACCCGCACTTTGGGGAATCAAATTTCCCTGGTGAATTCACCGCAGGGTACCTGAAGTGCAAAGAATCAGCCATGGAATGCCACCACGAACCCATCCCCCGCTGTTTTCAAAAAAACTACTGAACGAAAATGTCTGGAATTAACATATAAGATCCTATGAATGATAATAAAAAGGGCTGTTACAGAAAAAAACACTATTAGAAAGAATTTTTTTAAAATTTTTATTTAAAAAAATGCTTAATAGATACTAAGAAAAAAAAATCAACAAATAAAGAGACTAGGGATGTGCACCAATTTTTTTTCATTTCGGCTCGTTTCGTTCGTAATTCCACAATTTTCATTTCGGATCGTTTCGGCCTATTTCCGTTTCGGTCATTTCGTTTTGGCTCGTTTTTCGTATCGACTTTTTTTTTCGTGAAATTGGAAATTTTGTGTTTTCGGATCGGCTCGTTTTTCGTATCGACTTTTTTTCGTGATTTCGGACATTTTCGTGCATTCGGTGTTGGAATTGTTTTGCCCCATAGACTTCAATGTTAAAAATATTCCCATTTTAATTCAATATCTAATAAACCGTTTATTATTATATTCTGTAGTAAAAAGTCTCTTTATTTTTAGATTTTTTTTTAGGATCTTATAAGCATTTTTTGAAAATTACTGAAGTGGAACCGAAATTATGAATTGAACGAAAATGATTTCCGATTCCTAAAATTTTTCGCTTCAGATCGGAAATCGTTTCGTTTCGGACGTTTTTGAATCCGATCCGATTTGGAAAATCGTCCGAATCCAAATCACCGAATCAGGCCGATACGAAACGCACATCCCTAAAAGAGACTTTTTACTACAGATTAATGGAATAAATGTTTTATTAGATACTAGGTGGAAAGCCTGCCCAGAGGGCAGTCTATTGTTAAGTGAGGGGTTCATGAATGTTTTGCCGAAATGAAAGCACAGCAACGTCAAGGAAAGACAATTTTTTTTTCCTAATAGCGGGTTGTCTGTGCTTGCATATGCTCATATGGGTATATATTGCCCCCAGCTCATATGGATATATATTGCCCCCAGCTCACATGGGTATATATTGCCCCAGCTCACATGGGTATATTTGCCCCAGCTCACATGGGTATATGTACCCCCAGCTCACATGGGTATATTTGCCCCCAGCTCACATGGGTATATTTACCGGATGGGTATATTATATATTGCCCCAAGCTCACATGGATATATATTGCCCCCAGCTCATATGGATATATATTGCCCCCAACTCACGCATGGATATAATTGCCCCAACTCACGCATGGATATAATTGCCCCAGCTCAAGGAAGAGCAGTCCTGACCGCCAACGGCCCCTCTCTGACTGGCGGGCCCTTTCTGACATCATCAGAGGGGGCCCGCCAGTGGCCATCTTGAAGTCCCTGCTCGCCGGAGGCTGAGCCCATCGGCGAGCAGGGACTTAAAGATGGCGGCCTACAGACTTCCTCTGACATCATCAGAGGGGCCTGCCGGTGGCCATATTGAAGTCCCTGCTTGCCGATAGGCCCATTGGCGAGCAGGGACTTCAAGATGGCTGCCGGGGGGTTCCTCTGACATCAGAGGGGGCCCGTCGGTGGCTAACTTCAAGTCCCTGCTCGCCGGTGGGCATACATGGGCCCAGTCTCGGGCGAGCAAGGATGCACGCCAGCGGTCAGGGCTGAGGCCCCGGCGGTAGGTCTGCCAGAAAAAAAAATGGAGCCGTTGGAGAGGCGCGTGCAAAGCCGTCGCTCGACGGCGACGGACTTTAAAACTGTTTTATTATATAGGATTGGGTAAAAACAGGAATATTTTTAACATTGAAACCTATGCAGGATTATTCAGAGAAGGGTGAAAACCTTGAGAATGACTGTAGAATTGAAAATTCTAGGGCAAAATAGTCAAACCAGAAAAATTCTCCCATTTATCTCACTTTCCAAATTGGCTATTTGGTCTAGATTGTTCATTCTCCTGGCAATTCTCAAGGTTTTCACCTCTATCTGAATAGCCCTGTTGGTGTTCGCCTGAATAAACCTGTCTAATGAAACCACTGAACATCAGGACATTTCTCTGCTGTTCGATGTCTCTGAACAGATTTACTATTACTTCTCTATGGGGACTTTCACTGCCGTCGAACAGGCACCGTACTTGTTGGCAGTTCACCAAAATGTGTGTGTGAGTATATGAGAGAGCTGCACAGCAATAAACCTCACAGTAATGTGTGCCGTGTATTATGAGCATTCAGTGTTATATGGGAGTACTGATTTATGAGTAAGAGTAGTTTAAAAAAATAAAATAAACGTAAAACTGGGGGGGGGTGACACCATGAGTTAACGCACCGGGTGACACCAACCCTAGTGACGCCACTGGTTCCGTGTACAAGGGATTAATACATTAGAATACCACGCATTGGATGATACGGCCTGGTTCAGGGGGTCCTTGTTCCCAAGGGAATTTACAATCTATGAGATATACATGTAGTTTGTGAGGTAGGTGCATCCATATCGTTAGGTGTCTTGCCCAAGGACCCTCTCTGGTGGCCTCTTCTGAGTGGAACCAAGTCGTCTTTCCACGATTGTAGTGATGATCAGCGACCTGGTGGTTAGATTGAGCGCACTTCTTGTAAAGTCGAGACTTCTCCACAGTTGTACCGGAGCGATGTGCTGAACGGGACCTTGACTTGTTTCTCCACAGTTGAAGGGTAGAGATGTTACCACTGGCCTCCACAGCCGATATTGTGCGGTAGGCAAGTGTACCGTTAGGTGTCTTGCCCAAGGACACTTACTGGAGAGGTGCTCTGACCGGGATTGAACCTGTGACTCCACGGTTATAGAGCAGTGATGGTACCTCTACTCCATCCAGCCAACACTATGTATTGTGCGTTTTACCAGGGTAAAACACAGCAGAAAACTGGAGTACCCAGAGGCCTCTGGATACTTTGCAGCTTACCCGAGTAAAGTCCGAAATGTCATTTCACTTCAGACTTTTGCGAATGTTGCCTTGGTAATGTCAGGATTACCCGGGTAATCCTAGGATTAACCGCACTTTGGGCTTTAACGTAACACATATATATATATATATATAGTCAAATCTAGCAAATTAAGCCCACAGAGTTTTTATTTGTGGACATATGTAACGTCCAGACAACCCCGCACTCCACATACCAGAAAAATGTCCTTGCTCCGGTGCAAAGATCCGATAGCCGTCACAATACTCCCCAAAACTTGGATGCGCACGGAGACTTGTAAAAAAGTAATACATTTATTGAATAGACATTAAAAACTCAAAGCTTCAGTTCCCATAGGAACTTTCCTCATTGCTGCACTCTGAATGTTTACATGTTCTGTTCAATAAACACATGAAAACATATAATGTTTGTGTTGTATTATTTTAAGCAGACTGTGTTTTTCAAATTGTTGTGACTTAGATGAAGATCAGAGCACATTTTATGACCAATTCATGCAAAACTCCACGTAATCCCAAAGGGTTCACATACTTTTTCTTGCCACTGTATATATATATAAAATTAGATAGGCCGTGTTAGTCCAGAAGGAAAAAAAAACACGAATCAGTGAAGGCTGATAAAGACACAAAAACAACACCAAAAAAACCCAAGAAAAAACAAAACACCAGCCAGAATTCTGAATGTTATGTGATGTTATGATAATGGGATAAAAAAAGCCAGAGTCCACATTGAGTCCTTCAATTTATGGTGTTAAAATATGTGATACATTTTAATTTCAAATGTCTTATGTTCAAGAGGGTCTTTAAAATGTGATTTTAATTTTGAGGTTTTGGGGCCTGTTAGATTGAAGTGATGTCCCACTGGGGTACAATATGTATTTTCCTGATGGTTCTTGGAGTGTCTGTGCAGGTTCATTCTGAGATTTAGTTTAAGGCTAGTTTCCCCAATATAGCATCCTTTTTACAAGCTGTGTAAGCTCCCTAAGGTCAAACAGTGACCTGCGCCTAGCTTCTCCCCGCATCACCTCTTCCCATGAT
This sequence comes from Leptobrachium leishanense, assembly GCA_009667805.1. Classification (NCBI taxonomy): domain Eukaryota; kingdom Metazoa; phylum Chordata; class Amphibia; order Anura; family Megophryidae; genus Leptobrachium; species Leptobrachium leishanense. Next base: position 458,585,728 of record CM019064.1, on the reverse strand, counting down.
ACACTGCAGGATTTCTCACGCGCAGCCCCCACTCTCTGGAACGATCTCTCCCTCGTACGGTCAGACTTTCCCCTAACTTCTCTTCCTTCAAACGCTCCCTTAAAACGTTCCTATTTAGGGAAGCCTACCACCCAACTCACTGACGCAACCATCAATCACTCTCACCTTACAGTCCTCTCCTCCTGTTTCCAACCCCAACCCTCCTAGATTGTGAGTTCCTACGGGAATAGGGCCCTCATCTCCTCCTGTACTGTTTGTAAAATGTTGTTCAATGTATTGTAACCCTGTCTATACTGTGCTTATTGTACAGCGCTGCGGAATATGCTGGCGCTTTATAAATAAAGAATAATAATAATAATAATCATGTACACTACATTGGCAGACGTGCAGAGGTACGAGCCCTTGATGTTGTATGTGATGTTATTGTGGCAGGCAGTGCTGCTGTCACATATAAGTTGGCACAGTTTGCAGTGGGACTTGTTGCAGTGTGTGGTCCCATTCTGTATGTCTTCCTGTTCCTGAGCGAGTTTGATATATATATATATATACACACACAGATAGATTTTATATATATTCATAGTGTCATATATTTTTATAAATAGTGGAGTGGAAGTTCTTTTCTCACTTTATCATACACATTTTCCATGGTGATATAAATTTTTATTTTTAACATTTCACTGTGTTGTCCTCCAGAAATTGGCAATTCAAAAGAAAATTTTATAAATCCAATATTTTCACTGTGTTTTGGCACATCATATTTTTTAAAAAAATAAAATGGTCCTCATGGACCTTATATTTATTTTTCATGGATTTTTTAAAAAACTAAATTTTAAAATTAACCTTTTGTTATTTTTTTATTTTATTGTTGTTATTGTAGATCAAATAAGATAACACAATTTGTATTAATCCCATATAAATTCACATTGAAACCTCTCGGTGTTAAAGCCAGTAAAAAAAAAAAATCTATATATATTTATTTTACCTATTTAAGGAATCTGAGTTCCCGGTGGAAATTACTGAGCCACCTGGTAGGACTGCAGCACCATGGATAGTCTTGTGAGCTATAAACAACTTCGATGCTGATAGGTTTATGTATTTATTTATTTTTTAATACTGACCAAGGCTAAATGTTGTTCATGAAAACAAAAGCTCTGTGACCTTTGGTCAATAAGAATTATGTATATATTTAGATTGGTGTTACTCTATATAAAAAATACAAATTTTTATATATAAATTATATTTATAGTTTTAATCCAAAGTACTGTTCATAAAAAAGATGTTCAAATAATATTTATGATACGATTATTTGTAACATAAATAATAATAATCAGAATCAGGATCAGAAACAACATGGGTTTACCTAGGGAGATCATGCCAAACTAATCTTATTGATTTTTTTGATTGGGTAACAAAAATAATAGACACAGGTGGTGCAGTAGACATTGCTTATTTAGATTTCAGTAAGGCTTTTGATACTGTTCCGCATAGAAGGCTTATCAATAAATTACAATCTTTGAGCTTGGATTCCAATATTGTTGAATGAATGTTGTGGTAAATGGAGTTTATTCGGCGCAAGGTCTTGTTACCAGTGGGGTACCTCAGGGGTCAGTACTTGGACCCATTCTCTTTAATATTTTATTAGTGATATTGCAGAAGGTATTAATGGAAAAGTATGTCTTTTTGCTGATGACACAAAGATTTGCAACAGGGTTGACGTTCCTGGAGGGATCAGCCAAATGACAAATGATTTAGGTAAACTAAAAAAATGGTGGAGCTGTGGCAATTGAGTTTTAATGTGGATAAGTGCAAGATAATGCACCTGGGACGTAAAAACCCAAGGGCTGAATATAGAATATTTGATACAGTCCTAACCTCAACATCTGAGGAAAGGATTTAGGGGTTATTATTTCAGAGGATCTAAAGGTAAGTAGTCAATGTAATAGAGCAGCAGGAAATGCTGGCAGAATGCCTGGTTGTGTAGGGAGAGGTATTAGCAGTAGGAAAAGGGAAGTGCTCATGCCACTGTACAGAGCACTGGTGAGACCTCACTTGGAGTACTGTGTGCAGTACTGGGGACCATATCTCCAGAAGGATATAGACATCTTAGAGAGAGTTCAGAGAAGGGCTACTAAAATGGTGTACGGCTTGAAGGAGAAAAGTTACCAGGAAAGGCTTAATGATCTTAACATGTACAGCTTGGAAAAAAGACGAGACAGAGGAGATATGATAGACACATTTAAATACGTAAAGGGAATCCACAAGGTAGAGGAAGGGAGTATATTTAAAAGGAAACAAAGTAGCAAAACAAGAGGACATAGTCTTAGATTAGAGGGGCAAAGGTTTAAAAGTAACATCAGGAAGCATTATTTTACTGAGAGGGTGGTGGATACATGGAACAGTCTTCCAGTAGAAGTGGTAGAGGCCAAAACAGTGATTGAATTTAAGCAAGCATGGGATAGGCATAAGGCTATCCTAAACAAAAGATAAATCCGACATTTTTCTATGTCTCTATGTTTCTATAATATCGATTATATATTTCACAAAAAATATCTATAATTATCTATGTTACAAATAATTACATATTTTAGTATTGAACATGTTACAAATAATTATACCTATTATTATATATGTTAAAAATAATTATATTTATTATTATATATTTGAAATATCTATTTTTTTCTAAGAGTACCTCTTTTTAATATTGGAAATTCCAGCAGTTAAAGCTAGTAAGAGAAGTAGCATTTTGCATACTCATTTACGTTGATATGATGGTCCAAAATGTAGGGGTAACTGAAGGATACTATCAGAATTGAAGGATCTATCCAGTGAAACAGAAGCTCTCAATAAGCGCACTTTGAGACCAAGAGGACATGCTCACTAGAGAACCAAAAGGAACCTAGTGAGCGGCTTATTTATTCTGAGACAAGGAAATAATTTGAGAGTCTTCCAATTTGACTCCAGAGTCCGAAACCCTGTCTATCTAGAGCCAGAGTATACTGAAAACCTCACTCACCCTGAGACCCAGAGGTGCCAATAAGAGTATACTTAAATTATCTTGAGAATCAACAGGTGATGCACAGACACTGCCGCATTATCACTCAAATCTGCCACACGAGAAAGGCCCATGCAAGAGCCGAAACATTGTGTTGGCACCCATGGAATAGGCTCCTACTTAAGCCGACCAGATTGCCAGTCCATTTTTTGTTTGATGAGATAGGAGGTTTGAGCCTCTTCGGTCTTTGCGTCACCTGGGATTGGTTCCTACCAACAGTTGCGTACTATTCCTCCTTTGTTATGAATCTGCTACGAGACTCTGAAAACTCCTGCTGTCCACTCGGAAACCATGAGGATCCAGAGATAGCCATGACATCCTTTTTATTCATCCACTGATCTTGAGAATTTAGACCTCGTAGGCTTGAATACAAAACCTTATGAACCCTAAGATTATAGTCAAGCAGCCCTCGGGGACAAGGTACAACATTGAGCCACATGTAGGTAATAAATGACTGTTAAAACAAGGAAGCTTTGCACATTGGAGTTGACCTCAATATCGATTGTGAAGAAAATGTGATTTGTGGGGCTGTTTTTATCAAAGTCTCCTGGCTGTAAAATTGGCTAATGCTCCACATAGACAGTGTGGAACCTGAAGCCAATCGACCTTTAATAAATGATCTCCAGTGTCATTAAGGCTATTATTCAGCAGAGGCCTTTGTCCCCACATTGTTGGCTTTACTGAGTGGTATAATAGGACTCGTTGCCACTTAATCGGAATGTCGCCCTGTGGTCGTGGCTTCATTTTACAGACGTCGGCTAAAGACATTGCCACGCATTGAGGTGACTTTACAGAGTGGTTTATAATGGTGAATGGCTAAATGTCATCCATGGTCACGTCAAATGCCGCAGCCATTCCCACGCCAATCTCAAGCCACTGGAAGTTTCGTCTCTCTCATTTCCTTTTTCTTATTTGGTTGCCTAATCTTTTGTTCTTGGTCGATGTGCTCCTCTCTTACCCCAAACCCGCACTTGCTTTTCACTGTTTGTCGTTCTTCTTCTAGACACACCTTCCCGTCATCCTCAAGGTAGACACTTCAGATGATTCACAGTCAGCTTGGTAAGAGCTGAGTACCCCATACCTTAGAGGCCTCTGTGACCCAGCTTAGATCCCTGGTCCTGCTTTTGTTCGGAATACTTGGTTACCACAAGATATCTGTCTCCTTTCATGGACTCCTTTTCCTCGTTTGTGCCCTATAACTATTTGCCCCTATCCAACATTACTTCTACGCTTTGACCTCAGCCTACCAGACCTCTGCCTGTTTCTGACCATGACTTCAGCCTGTTATACTCCAGATGACCTAAGTACTGTACCTTGCCATTGGGTTTTAGACTTTCTCCAATTTAGGTCTCAGTCCAGTTTTGGCTTTGTTACCCTCAAAGACTCTTATCTTTCCTCCACCATCCATAGGTCTACTTCTCTAAGTGTAAAGCCCAGCCATTCTAGGGTAATAAGGTCCCATCCTTCACCCACTACCATATTTCTACTAAGCAAGTCGTCTTCTCCTCGGTGATACACAGAACAGAAAGGCCCAAAACAACCAAATACGAAGTAGAAAAGATGAACCGGGCCCTCTGGGAGAGAATCTTGGCAGTCTTTGGCCTTAGGGTTGAAAGTGTTCGAGGTGAGAGTTAGGTGTTTTTCAGGTTAAAGGTCATTGAGATACACATTGCAGACTGCATCTCAATTTGTTCTATCTGTATTGGTGGTTTGAGTTTCTACTGGAGAAGTATCCACAAGCCAGAGGACTTCAAGATATTGCCTAAGACCTCTATAATGACCTGATCAGGTTGAGGTGCAGGGATACGAAGCATTCGTTGGACGTCCAATGGGTTACAAAAAAGAAAGACGAAGAGCTCTCAAACTCGTAGACTTACCCACAGTACACACCGGTCTTCTGTAAGGCATGAGCCCAAAACTGTACTGAAAAACCCCACGGGCGTGGAACAAGGGAAACGCTACCCCCATGAGTTTCTGCAGCCTCTCCTGTATCGCCCTGAGCCACGAGCCCTTTGGATTTTCGACCTGGTCAAAGAGTTCGTTCTCCCCAAAGTTAAACACGGGAACTAAGGAGGCTCTGAGAAAAAAAAAAAAGGATAAATATTACAGAGATTAAACTTTTAAAAACCTTCTCGGTCATGAAGCTCCTCAATGTATCATTTTTTCCTGACACCCAAATCAATCCGATTATAGTCAATATTATTTTTTTGGATGTGTTTCAGTTCGGCAAGTCGGCGATTCCAATTATCAGTTCATTCCAATATTCTGAATCACTGACATTCAGCAGAATATTAATTTGGTCTGAACCTAATTGCATGAGTCCAGAGAATACTGTGTATATGATCTAAAGGACATTAAAGTAGACTTTATGAGATTATGAGATGGGATTATCTCATTTTGATTTAAAATCAAGATAAACAATTTTTTGATCATGTAATTTATAAATTTAATTCATATACTTTTTCGATCATTTAATCTGCAATGAGGGTAAATCAGGATGAAATGTTACCCGTGATGAATCGCCAGTTTGATGAAGCCTTTACGGTTTTTCAGTAAAAGTTTGTAGGCTCCAGGTCGCGCATCCAGGGATTCCGGGGCTCCTCCCACTGCGATAACCAACGCACTGCCGCCTTTGCTGTTTTTAAGTACATATGATGCACTGTCTTTGTCCGATGGGATCAGACCTGAAAAAAGACACTAGAGGTAACTAACGAGCACCCTCTACACTAATGAACGTGCAGGAGAAACCAGGCACATCATTCACGAGAACCTCCTAAAAAGGACACATCATACACTAAGAAGAAATTAACTCAAGGAGTGGGCGTCCTTGCCGGCGAGGACAATATTCAATGCAGAGGGCTTCCCACCACACAAGAGGTTGTCAGGTAGCATGGCTGGAGGGCCTTCTTGGGACATGAAGGGCTGGTCGGCCAATGACTTTCGATGCATTTGCATTTAGAGGCATCAGATCATCTACACAGACCAGTCATTCTTGGAATGGCAATGGCACCCCGGGATCCTGCAAGAGCTCTACTGTAGTACTGCACATAAGATACCAACCAACAGCACTTGCATGGCATAAGGTGTAAGAACATATAGATCAATCTTAAGGTGGAGTTTGCGGTAGAGCAGTGTTTCCCAACCTTGGTCCTCAGATCCCCATAACAGGCCAGGTTTGCAGGATATGTGAAGCACAGCACAGGTGATATGATTTGCTGCTCAGTGATTGCAGGATTCAGTCTGTATTTCCCCAAGGGGATCCTGCAAACCTGGCCTGTTAGGAATATTGTCAGGAATGTAATATAGGGGGTAAACATTATCCTAGCGCCAACGCTTACATATCGAAGCGCCAACTAGGAAATAGTGCCCCAAATGTCCTATTCCATCCGAGATGCAGGCTCTGCTTACTATACATTATCCTCTCCTATTCTTTGTATGGGAGTCGCTAATGTGGCCTCAGCAGATGGAGAACGAGCTATTCCAACCAGTTTGTTCTCCATCTGTGTCTGATGTTAAGAAGGGATTACTAACGTCTTGTAAACCCTGGTGTTAAGTGATTTCACTTCTGCACAATCACTTAACACATTAATTTAACCCTATTAAAAATTCTCATACACACCTCAGATCCCTCGGTGAAAAGAGCAGTGCTTCTCTCTCTCCTCTCCCTGTGAGCAGCTGAACACTGGGAACAAATAGTCCCCGGTGTTCCTCTGCATATCCTTCCACCATCCCAGCCGGACCTAACTCGTGCAAGATCCTGCAGAGCTCGAGCGGAATTGCGTCTGGTTCCATGGACTCCTAAGGAGTCCTAACACTTCAAAAATATTGGGACTCGAGCTCCTGATGAAGCGGCTCGGTCGGAATCCGAGTGTTAAAAGTGAGACGCAAATGGAAAACGGCTGGCGCACAAGTTTAACGCTTGACTTTTAACGTCTCTGGTGGAATAGGGCCTGTTGTGTTTATCAGCATTAGATGTGCTCACCTCCACTCAATGCGTAGTCCCTGAAAAACGGAGCTCTGAACCACAGCGGTAAAAACAGCAGATAAGGAGTAATCCCAGGGAAGAGCTCCTGAAATCCTGTTGCTTCTGTACAGAAATTGGTGAAAGCGCCGGCGACCAGCACTCCGTGGGGGTGGGATCCCAGGACGTAGTTCTGACGTGGATCCAGCTCCGCTGTCTTAACTAACTGTAAAACGAGAAGACACAAAACAAAGACAGAAAAGTCAAAAAAGTGGCAAAAATAACCAGACATTTCATAAATTTATCATGGACGGGATTTGTAATTGCTCGGCACGGAACATTCCTGAGGTTTGGTTTGCACTGACGCAATATACAACACCGATTTGCAATCTGACACATTTCTAGGACAAACTAGTGTCAGAATAAAATACAATAATGAAAATATGAAGACACTGGTATATTAAAGAGACACTGACACAAAAAACACCAAAATGTCCTTATTGTGTTTATGTGATGTTGCTGATATTTTACATGTGTTTGTTTTTCTCTTGTTTAGTTAAGAAAATATTAATATTTCCCTCTATATGTGTCACTGGGTGCATCCATTGTGTGATATTCTCCTCTATATGTGTCACTGGGTGCATCCATTGTGTGATATTTTCCTCTATATGTGTCACTGGGTGCATCCATTGTGTGATATTCTCCTCTATATGTGTCACTGGGCGCATCCATTGTGTGATATTTCCCTCTATACGTGTCACTGGGTGCATCCATTGTGTGATATTTTCCTCTATATGTGTCACTGGGTGCATCCATTGTGTGATATTCTCCTCTATATGTGTCACTGGGCGCATCCATTGTGTGATATTTCCCTCTATACATGTCACTGGGTGCATATATTGTGTGATATTTTCCTGTGTGTGTGTCATTGGGCGCATCCATTGTGTGATATTTCCCTCTATATGTGTCACTGGGCGCATCCATTGTGTGATATTTCCCTCTATATGTGTCACTGGGTGCATCCATTGTGTGATATTTCCCTCTATATGTGTCACTGGGTGCATTCATTGTGTGATATTTCCCTCTATATGTGTCACTGGGCGCATCCATTGTGTGATATTTTCCACTATATGTGTCACTGGGTGCACCCATTGTGTGATATTTTCCTCTATATGTGTCACTGGGCGCATCCATTGTGTGATATTTCCCTCTATATGTGTCACTGGGCGCATCCATTGTGTGATATTTTCCACTATATGTGTCACTGGGTGCATCCATTGTGTGATATTTTCCTCTATATGTGTCACTGGGCGCATCCATTGTGTGATATTTCCCTCTATATGTGTCACTGGGTGCATCAATTGTGTGATATTTTCCTCTATATGTGTCACTGGGTGCATCCATTGTGTGATATTTCCCTTTATATGTGTCACTGGGTGCATTCATTGTGTGATATTTCCCTCTATATGTGTCACTGGGCGCATCCATTGTGTGATATTTCCCTCTATATGTGTCACTGGGTGCATCCATTGTGTGATATTTCCCTCTATATGTCTCACTGGGTGCATCAATTGTGTGATATTTTCCTCTATATGTGTCACTGGGTGCATCCATTGTGTGATATTTTCCTCTATGTGTCACTGGGTGCATCCATTGTGTGATATTTTGTGTTGTATCTTTCCGTCACTTGTCCTCACTGTGTGGCTTTGGTCATAGAATGGAGTAAATGGGCCAGATCAGCAAAAAAAAGAAGACTCCTTATGGTTGCATCGTGTGGAATGTACGGTATTGACATCACCAGGGAGTATTTTACAGTGTTGAAGCCCACTATCAGATCTAATCCAGCTGACATCTTTTATGATAACACAATAGACAACACAATAGCTCCTGTGCAGCATTGTCTAAACATTCCCTCCAGCCTATTGCCACTTCACTATTGTTTATCCTACACGACAGCTGTAAAGCGAGACTTGACATAAGATTTTGGTAAATGTTGCATCATTGGATAAATCCACAAAATACAAACAGGAGATAAAAAAAATACTTTTTAATGTTTCCTTTTTTACATGTAATTACTTCAAACAAAGAAAAAAACAGCAGCATGTGTTTTATGTGTTTTATAATGTGTTTTTTCGTAATGCACCAGTATTCTGGTTACAGCGTTTGTTAGTGGTAGTCCCCTTGCAGGAAACATAGAAACATAGAAAAATGTCGGCAGATAAGAACCTTTCAGCCCATCTAGTCTGCCCAATTACATGGATACTTTACCTGGATTTATCTTTTGTTTAGGATAGCCTTATCCCTATCCCATGCTTTCTTAAATTCAATTACTGTTTTGGCCTCTACCACTTCTACTGGAAGACTGTTCCATGTATCCACCACCCTCTCAGTAACATAATGCTTCCTGATGTTACTTTTAAACCTTTGCCCCTCTAATCTAAGACTATGTCCTCTTGTTTTGCTACTTTGTTTCCTTTTAAATATACTCCCTTCCTCTACCTTGTGGATTCCCTTTACGTATTTAAATGTTTATTATTATTATTGTGTATATTATTGTGTCTTGTCTCTAAGTCTTTATTCCAGGGATCTCAAACTCTGGCCCTCAGATGTTTCTGATCTACAACTCCCATGATTCTCTGGCTGACTATTTAAATAATTCTGGGAATTGCAGGTCATCAACATCTGAGGGGCCGAGTTTGAGATCCTTGATTTACACAACACATTCGTCCTGTGTCACTGATTCCGACAACTTCAGAACTCCTGGAAAAGTTAATTTATGACCGGTACTTCCTGTCCTCCACTGACTCCTTGCTTTACCGCCTGCAACCTGAATTCTGTCTCCTACACTCAACTGAAAACGCCGCCACCAAAGTCACTATCGACCTCCTATTTGCTATCAGTCATGTCCACCATTCTTGCCGTCCCCCTAAGATCTAACCATGACCTGTGACTTGCAACTACTATCATCACCTCTTCATATACTATACTGCAAGACTTTCCATGTGTGGCACCTACCCTCTGGAACTCATTCTGTTGGGTCTGCCAGTCGTTTCCCACATTTTTCCTTCCTTCCAACTCTCCCGTAAGATATTTCTGTTCAGAGAGGCCCACCACCCAACTCACTAACTCATGCATTCCACCTACCCGACTATTGTGAGCAAAATAGACTTCTGAGAATGGACAACGGCACTCATGTCCCTAATGGCCCTTCAGTGAGTCCCGACTCAGGTCTCACAATTTTCTTGGATCAACAGTGCCACTGCAGAGAAGATGTTACCGTATGCAAACCAGTCTGCTATCACCCAAAAAGGATGGCCAGGATTGAAATGCCAAGGAAGCCTACTTCCCTTGAGAGGAACCACAATGCCTGAAGACCATTTCGGCCTTGTTAGGCCTCACCTGGAAGGTAATACCTATCTAGACACTTCGAGCAAGGTGTCCATGTCTGGATTACACTGTACCCAACTACTGTCACTATCCAAATCTGTATTAACATCATTTTCATCCTTGTTCCCTCCACTTGATTCTCCCCCCTCCACCCATCTAGATTTAAGCTCCCAATTGGAATAAGGACCTCAGTTCTCCCTATGTTCTTCAAATGTGTCTTAGAAATAAAGAATGATAATAATAGTTCAAGGTTTGTTTTCTAAAATAACTCCTGGTTTAGTATAAGTTGGAGAATTGTTGGGTAATATGGTCCAACATCCAATAGAGTGACTTTGGTTGTAAAGCTGTAGTTGAGTTCTTCACGATCCATCGATGGCCACGTAAGATCTTTTGTCTACAGGGAGGAGATGGTGAGATTCCCTTCAAACCAGAGGCCATCTGAGGTATATATATGGACGCGACTATTGAAAACCCAACATGGTGCCATTCGTGTATGTGTTCTACCCCTTGAATTCTGCCATTTTGCTGTTGTTTATAGTTGGGATCATTTGACAGGGAAGATGTTTTTGAGATGTTCCAGTAGCAAAGTGGCCTCATAAAGGGTTCAAAAGGAACTAGCTTGAGAAAACCGCTGCCATGGGCATTGATACCATTGGACATTGAATGCTACCATAGATTGCTGGCACTCCAAAAAACCTACAAAGTCCTCAACTGCTTAGTGAACCACTTGATGTTAAAGCCCATTAGCTTGGCTTGACAATCGTAACTCGGATAATAGCTTGACAAGTCAAAAAAATTAATATGGCACTACAGTAAATCACCAGATCTCGACCATCAGCTGGGAAACCATCAAGCCATCCCAGCAGTTATGTTTATGAATGTGGAAAACAATGAACACCTCCTCTTCATACCTTCAGAGTCTAAGTATTGTGTAATTTGTGTATTTGTGTCATCAGCCGGAGTTTCTACACACCGAAAGTCAATAACAGCAACTGCACAAGCCATAAGTTATCTCTTGTGTTAAAGACAATCTGTTCTAGTTTTTCGATCCTCTGTCGGCCTTTGTACTTGCGCTGTGACCTTAGCAAACTATAAGGAATGTGACATGGAGAAATAATGATGCTGAGCCTGGAGAGGTGAGATAAAGTAACAACATCAAGGATGAACATGGATAATGTGGAGGCCTACGAGTCTCAGGTCAGCTGTAAGCTCTTTATATCAATTTTTTTTCTACTTGCGAGCTTGTTTGCTGTGTGCACCCTCTCATTCCAGCCAGGGACGGGCTGAGTGGTCGGGCAAACTGAACCTGGGCCGAGGGCCCTGGCCTTGCATGGTCTTGCTCACCACCTCATCCAGTAGGGGGCCATGCGCAAAGTGAGCCACCGATTGAGCTGCTGGGACCTCGGACCGGCCAAACGACCGCCGAGACCTCAGGATGGTGAATGGCTGCTGGGGCCTTGGGTAGCCCAATTGGCCACCAGGGCCTCGGGTAGGACTTGGGTTGGAGGAGGGGTTTGGGTGGGAACAAGGGCAGGACATAGATGGAGTCTGGTGGGGGGACCCTTGCTTTATTTGGTCCGGGGGCCCCGAGTGTTGTCCGTACGCCCCTGATTCCAGCAACAAGCAAGCATGAGTTAATAGTGTAGAAAAGTGAAGCACCCACCAGAAATATGTATACAATCAGCTCGCTAAGCGTGGTATATGAAGGTTCCTCTAATAAACCTTTGACAATTTAGCACACAGAGAAAATGACGTAGCGCCAGTGAGCAAAGCCCGCCGGTTAGCAAAATTCTACACACTTCATGTCCATAGATATTCTTTTTTTCTTCAAGGATTCACCTCTTTCAAGGGAATACCCCTTCAATATTACTGCGGAAGAGAAAAAGAAACCCAAATTGCGTAGTACATAGATTCAAGTTTGTAAATGTGATGAAAGTATGTACAACTCACATTTTCATGAGCCCACACCTGGCTCTAGGATGAATCTCTTTATGGGTCTTTTATTCACTTTTTCAGGTGCCCTTGAACCCCTTGATGAAACCTCTGGTTTCCACTTGGGTTCCCCTGCAGTAGAAAACAGATGTATGCCAGGGATACCCCTAGTGTAATCTTGTAACCAGACAGGAAGTCCCCAAAACCTTCCTGGACAGGAATCTAGACAGACAGCGGTCTTAAAAACATTTATTCACAATGATAAAACAAAACCATAGCTACCAGAAATACCAGGACGCCTTTCGCCGGAATGGCTTTTTCAGCTGCTGTCTCCTGTCTTTTCTATACTTGCTCTTTCTGTGTTTCTCTCACTTCTCGGAAACGCATCCTGGTATTTCTGGTAGCTATGTTTTTGTTTTACCATTGTGAATAAATGTTTTTAAGACCGCTGTCTGTATAGATTCCTGTCCAAGAAGGTGTTGGGGATTTCCTTACAAATTCCTCCTGTGTTTATACAGAGCCATTTGGGGCTCGGGGATATGTGAGTCCTGCATTGGCTTGTCTTTATACTTTCTATTGTCTGGTTACAAGATTACACTGGGGGGTATCCCTGGCATACGTCTGTTTTTCACTGCAGGGGAACCCAACTGGAAACCAGAGGATTCATCAAGGGGTTCATGGGCACCTGAAAAAGTGAATAAAAAAGACCCATAAAGAGATCCATCCTAGAGCCAGGTGTGGGCTCATGAAAATGTGAGTTGTACATACTTTCATCACATTTACAAACTTGAATCTATGTACTGCGCAATTTGGGTTTCTTTTTCTCTTCCGCAGAAATATTGAAGGGGTATTCCCTAAAGGCTGGGGTCAAACTAATGCATTTTTAACGTGCGTTTAGGCGCACTTAATCTCAGCCGCAGTAGCAGCAAATGACGGGCAATGAAGGCCAATATACGAAGTACTGTCACACGAAAGTCCGGCCGCGCAACGCAAGTGGAATTTGAATGCATTTTTTTGAGAACGCAGAACCGCTAGTACGGACGTACTGAGTGCGCAGCTGCGGCATAGCGGCGTGTGTGCGTGATTAGGAGATGTCAGACGCTGCTAATGTCCGGCCAACATAACGTCCAGACGCAAAAAGAGTTTTATTGACGATCCGTGAAAAAATACGTCAATGCGTTCGGACGCACTTTTTGACGGTTGCTGCGAATAATGCGTTCGTTTGACCCTAGCCTAAAAGAGGTGAATCCTTGATGAAAAAAATAATATCTATGGACATAAAGCGTAGAATTTTTATAACCGACGGGCTTTGCTCACTGGCGCTACGTCGTTTTCTCTGTGAGCATGAGTTAATAGCCTGTGCCAGTAAAGCATCTAAAGCAGGGATCTCAAACTCTGGCCCCTCAGATGTTTCTAAACTCCACCTCCCATAATTCTCTGGCCATCTATTGCGTTGAAAGAATTATGGGAATTGTAGGCAACCAACATCTGGGGGTCCAGAGTTTGAGATCCCTGATTTTGATAAACGGTATAGAAGTGCAACAGATAGAATCCGGCTATAAGCCAATGGCAGGCGGGCTGGAAGTTCAGCTCTGTCTAACGTCCCTGACGAGTTAAAGACAAACTATGAGAATAAATAAAGAGCTCCTGGCCTCGCGCCATAAATCACGAAATAAGTGACATATTCAAAACAAAGGAAATCCAGCCCAGGTTAATCACTAACGCTTAGAAACGAATCCGTTTCTTTGGAGATTTGTAAAAAAAATCTAGACTATAATAGACACATTCGCATTTGGGGTTTTTCTCTGAATTGATTTTCAGATGAAAAATTGGCATTTTGGCAAATCTAGAGCATCCGAAGTGCTAAATCGCTGAAAATCTGAATTGACCGAAAAACAATAAAATGTTATCAAAAATTTCAAATAATTTTTTTGCTTGAAAAAAAAGTGCACTCTCAGTGCAATACTAGCCCTACCTCTAACCCTATCCCTAACCCTAACCGTCAAGATACATGAAGGGGTGCTGCCCAGATGCAGCACTATCTCTTTAATAAAGAAACCCAGAGTGCAAAAAAAACAAACACGGATAAAGGGATACATCATGCTATGTATTGTACGCGATAAAGAGGCAAGCCAGACAACAGGACAATGAATGCAGCAGGGTGGGGGCAACAGCGGGACAGAACTGGAACCAGGGGCAGACAGCAGAATGGTACGGGAACCAGGGGCAGAGAGCAGGATGACACGAGGAACCGGAAGCAGAGAGCAGGATGACACGAGGAACCGGAGGCAGACAGCAGGGTGGCACGGGAACCAGAGGCAGACAGCAGGGTGGCACGTGAACTGGAGGCAGACAGCAGGGTGGCACAGGAACCGGAGGCAGACAGCAGGGTGGCACAGGAACCAGAGGCAGACAGCAGGGTGGCACAGGAACCGGAGGCAGACAACAGGGTGGCACAGGAACTGGAGGCAGACAGCAGAGCTTACCCGCACGACTTACTCTAATTAGATTTATGCGACACGCAGGAAGAGAAAAAATTAAAGTGATGTAGATGGATTACAAGAAATCACAGGGCTATATTACAAAGTTGGTGCTAACTTAACCAGAGCTGTTGTAAACTTCCCAGAGCCATTATAGCCTATGGAGGTTTTGGGCCATATTACATAGTTGGTGCTAACTTAACCAGAGCTGTTGTAAACTGAAAACCTCCATAGGCTATAATGGCTCTGGGAAGTTTACAACAGCTCTGGTTAAGTTAGCACCAACTATGTAATATGGCCCGTTTACTTTGTCACATTGGATGTTTGTTCCGGGTTATCGTTACTATACACTGCATGGAGTAAATATAAAGAAAACTATAAGGTGATGACAGTGAGACTTTGGGGGTTATTCAGAGAGTACCGAAATTGCACCGACATTTTGGTGCTCTCTCGTTCGGCGCACTTCGGCAAGTTCAAGTTCACCGACACTGTGGTGAATTCAGCACTCACCGCAGGGTCCCTGAAGTGCAGCGAATCGTCCCGCTGAACGATACCGATCAAGCTGCCGAATGCAGCAGATGATCTGTCAAACAAACCACTAAACACAGCCGCAAACCGTCGAACGCAGCCGCAAACCGTCAAACACAGCTGATGATCCGCCAAAATTTTGGACTGAATTTCCTGAGAGAGAAAATGAAAGAAAGACAGAAAGCGAGAGAGAAAGAGAGAGAGAAAGAGAGAGGGTGAGAGAGAAAGAAAGAGCGAAAGAATGAAAGAGGGAGAGAGCAAAAGAGAGAGAAAGAGAGAAAGAGGGAGATTGAAAGAGGGAGAGAGCAAAAGAGAGAGAAAGAGAGAAAGAGGGAGATTGAGAGAGAAAGTGAGAGAAAGAGAGAGAAAGTGAGGAAGAGAAAGAAAGAAAGCGAAAAAGAGTGAGGGAGAGAAAGAAAGAGAGCGAAAAAGAGTGAGGGAGAGAAAGAAAGAGAGCGAAAAAGAGTGAGGGAGAGAAAGAAAGAGAGTGAAAAAGAGTGAGGGAGAGAGAGGGAGAGAGTGAAAAAGAGTGAGGGAGAGAAAGAAAGAAAGCGAAAAAGAGCGAGTGAGAGAAAGAAAGAGAGCGAAAAAGAGTGAGGGAGAGAAAGAAAGAGAGCGAAAAAGAGCGAGGGAGAGAAAGAAAGAGAGTGAAAAAGAGTGAGGGAGAGAGAGGGAGAGAGTGAAAAAGAGTGAGGGAGAGAAAGAAAGAAAGCGAAAAAGAGTGAGGGAGAGAAAGAAAGAGAGTGAAAAAGAGTGAGGGAGAGAGAGGGAGAGAGTGAAAAAGAGTGAGGGAGAGAAAGAAAGAGAGTGAAAAAGAGTGAGGGAGAGAAAGAAAGAGAGTGAGGGAGAGAGAGGGAGAGAAAGAAAGAGAGTGAAAAAGAGTGAGGGAGAGAAAGAAAAAGAGTGAGGGAGAGAGAGGGAGAGAAAGGGGCAGAGTAAGAAAGAAAATAAATGAGGATACATTTCTCTGCGGAGAATGTGTTTTTGGAAATGCAAAGTATGTAAGTATGTAAGCTGCCATTAGGGTTTTATCAGATTTTTGGGCTGAATTTCATGACCAGCTCAATATATTCTGGAAAAATATCATACTTTGATAATAATATAAGTTGAATGAGCAGGTAACCGGTGTTTGATAGTTTTCTATTTCCAGAAGTATCTCAGATTGAAGCAATTTCTATTTGTTTCACCAAAATATCACAAATCTCGACTCATTAATTAATATATTCTTCATCAAAATCCAGCACTCCAGGGTCTTCATATAAAACTCAAAACTTTATTTGGATCAATAAAATGTCAATGATTGTTTCAGCTCATTTCCACTGTGCTTTCATCATGCATCAGGAAAACGACCAACGCGTTTCGTCCAATAGTGGACTTCCTCAAGGTTCAAAGATAATGGTACCTGAATTTTTTTTTTTTAGCCCTTTGAGGAAGTCCAATATTGGACGAAACACGTCGGGCAGGTTTTTTTTTAAGATTTACAATAAATTTCTTTCACTTATACTGTCCTGGTGTCCTCCATGGTGGTGGAGCTCTTTTTGCAGTGTGTAAGGAAAGTCCAGAAGAGAGTGTCGTGCCATTTATTCTCTACGGTCCTGATCCAATTTAGAGGGATCCTTTATATCACAGTTGTGCACTGGTTGGACCCAGATAACGGCTGGTGTTTGGATCCAGATTCTGGCTGGTGGATGGACCCAGATCCTGATTTCAGCTGGTGGATGGACCCAGATCCCAGCTGGTGGTTGGATCTAGATCCCGTCTGGTGGTTGGACCCAGATCCTGGCTGGTGGTTGGATCCAGATCCCGGCTGGTGGTTGGATCCAGATCCCTTCTGGTGGTTGGATCCAGATCTCGACTGCTGGTTGGACCCAGATCCCGGCTGGTGGTTGGACCCAGATTCAGATCACGGCTGGTGGATGGACCCAGTTCCAGATACCAGCTGGTGATTGGATCCAGATCCCAGCTGGTGGTTGGATCCAGATCCCTTCTGGTGGTTGGATCCAGATCTCGACTGCTGATTGGACCCAGATCCTGGCTGGTGGTTGGACCCAGATTCAGATCACGGCTGGTGGATGGACCCAGATCCAGATACCAGCTGGTGATTGGATCCATATCCCGGCTGGTGGTTGGGTCCAGATCCAGATCCCAGATGGTGGTTGGGTCCAGATCCAGATCCCAGCTGGTGATTGGACCCAGATCCCGGCTGGTGGTTGGACCCAGATCCTGGCTGGTGGTTGGACCCAGATCCCGGCTGGTTGATGGACCCAGATCCAGATCCTGGCTGTTGGATGGACCCAAATCCGGATCCTGGCTGTTGGATGGACCCAGATCCCGGCTGTTGGATGGACCCAGATCCAGATCCCGGCTGTTGGATGGACCCAGATCCAGATCCCGGCTGTTGGATGGACCCAGATCCCGGCTGTTGGATGGACCCAGATCCCGGCTGTTGGATGGACCCAGATCCCGGCTTTTGGATGGACGCATATCCCGGCTTTTGGATGGACCCAGATCCCGGCTTTTGGATGGACCCAGATCCCGGCTTTTGGATGGATCCAGATCCCGGCTTTTGGATGGACCCAGATCCCGGCTGTTGGATGGACCCAGATCCCGGCTGTTGGATGGATCCAGATCCCGGCTGTTGGATGGACCCAGATCCCGGCTGGTGGATGGACCCAGATCCCGGCTGGTGGATGGACCCAGATCCCGGATGGTGGATGGACCCAGATCAGTAATGTAGTTATGTTCTATTGTATATTTTTACTTCAATTTAGAATTTTATTGGCTTCTAGTAGAGCAAAACAGGTGCAAAGGGAACAAACAAGGAGTAATAAACGCTATCTAACAGATAACCTGTACCTAGAGGGATTGAGGGGAATATGGAAATAACTGATGACTGGACCGTGCGTCCACTTACATCCCTGTTATCCTCATGGTCACTGATTTATCGAATTAGAAAAAAATAAATGTTATCAGTTAATCATTGCTGCTCTGGTTACTTCCTCTCTAACCTTGAACTTAACTTAACCATCAAGACTTAGAAACAAACATGTTTTTCTTTGGCACGCAACTCGTTACCACCAGCAGCCAGCGGTTTAATGTTTTACTCCTGGACTCTGTAAAGTAAAGTAATAAGCAAAAACCGACTGTCCTGCGGCGTGATGTCCTTCCTGATACAAAGGATTCCTGAAATGCGCCGTATCAAAACAAGTTCACACCCCCCATCCCACCCCTGGGTCCTTGGCACCTCTAAGCGGTGGCCCATCGGGGGGTGATGGTTTTCCCCAGTCGACCGGTCAGTCTGCAGGTGCAGGAGATGGAAAGCGTTTTGAGGTTTTCACGCACACTTGCATGAAGTTTTGCACCATGGAATGCACTCCTCATCTCTCACCACTCGGTCCTTTTGCAAACACACAAAACTGAATGAGTTTATAATATTCATGTTCCTCCTATGCTTTGAATCGATGCTGCTAGCGGCATTTTTAACGGTTTCCTGTGCATTTCACACCTTTTAAAACGTAGCATTTTTTCCTGTTTGATATCAATGATGCTTCTATCAGTTTTTTGACCAGCGTCTGATTCAACGACTAAACTTCATTTTTTGACATTTTCTATTTTCTAGATGCAATGTGGTCTAGTTGTCATTTTTAACATGTGAAAAACATTGCAGTCATCATTTTAATGTGTTTTGATTTGAAAAAACAAGCATCATTTCAATAGTTAACGGCCGTATCTCCTCAAAGTGAGCTGGCTGCCATGTCTCCTCTCTGTGAGCTGGGCTGCCATGTCTCCTCTCTGTGAGCTGGCTGCCATGTCTCCTCTCTGTCAGCTTGGCTGCCATGTCTCCTCTCTGTCAGCTTGGCCGCCATGTCTCCTCTCTGTCAGCTTGGCTGCCATGTCTCCTCTATGTCAGCTTGGCTGCCATGTCTCCTCTCTGTCAGCTTGGCCGCCATGTCTCCTCTCTGTGAGCTTGGCCGCCATGTCTCCTCTCTGTCAGCTTGGCCGCCATGTCTCCTCTCTGTGAGCTTGGCCGCCATGTCTCCTCTCTGTCAGCTTGGCGCCATGTCTCCTCTCTGTCAGCTTGGCCGCCATGTCTCCTCTCTGTCATCTTGGCCGCCATGTCTCCTCTCTGTCAGCTTGGCTGCCATGTCTCCTCTCTGTCAGCTTGGCCGCCATGTCTCCTCTCTGTCAGCTTGGCTGCCATGTCTCCTCTCTGTGAGCTGGGCTGCCATGTCTCCTCTCTGTGAGCTTGGCTGCCATATCTACTCTCTGTCAGCTTGGCCGCCATGTCTCCTCTCTGTCAGCTTGGCCGCCATGTCTCCTCTCTGTCAGCTTGGCCGCCATGTCTCCTCTCTGTCAGCTTGGCCGCCATGTCAAATCTCTGTAAGCTTGGCCGCCATGTCTCCTCTCTGTCAGCTTGGCCGCCATGTCTCCTCTTTGTCAGCTTGGCCGCCATGTCTCCTCTCTGTCAGCTTGGCTGCCATGTCTCCTCTCTGTGAGCTGGGCTGCCATGTCTCCTCTCTGTCAGCTTGGCCGCCATGTCTCCTCTCTGTCAGCTTGGCCGCCATGTCTCCTCTCTGTCAGCTTGGCCGCCATGTCTCCTCTCTGTCAGCTTGGCCGCCATGTCTCCTCTCTGTCAGCTTGGCTTCCTCTCAGGCATGTGTTTATGTGTAGTTCTGGTGTGTGTGAATGCAGGCATCTATTTGCATGAAGCACTGATGTGTGTGAATGCAGGAGTAGGTTAGAGCAGTGTGTGTTTTGTGTGTTCTGCAGAATGTCGTTGCACCATCTCGTAATAGTATGATGGTTCCTGTCCATCATTCCATCCTGCGAGGCTGCAGTTTTGGGGTTGGGAAAGGGGACCTCCTGTTACACGTATCTCTGAGCGATGTTTTCCTGTTTAATCTCAGTGACTCATGAAGCTGTGCGTGAGATAAAATGCGTCCAGTTTCACATATCTACGAACGCCACATTTTTATCTCCGTAACAAAGTGCATTTTGTTTAGAAGTTATAAAATTCTTCCTATTCTGTGTTTTCACGCTTTTTCTAATTTCTTCTATTTATGAACTTCAGGTCGGGAGAGCAAAGCATTATAAAACGCTGGCACTGAGAGCACAGGACCGGGGTGCGGGGGGTGGCATGAAATCACATTAGGGTATTGGAAAAATCACTTGAAGATAAGGAAATCCTCGTCAAATCATTTTAGGGACGCTGCAATCATGCGCTTTACTAAAAGTTCAGCAATAACATTGAACAAAACCATCCCCCAAACGCTAGACTTAGGAAACGTTTCATGCAGAATGTCCAGCGCGCACGACGAAAAAATAATATTCATCTGACAAGGTTTTAACATAAAACCCTAATTTTTTTTACTGTGTATCGTTCGTGCTTTTCTGCAGACAGACTGAAGGACATTTGTATCTCTGGTTTTCCTGCAAATCTCATCATCAGTAAATGAGTCAGTCCTTGAAGGAGGCGTCCACTCACTCCTACCTCACTCAGCCAAACACACTATCACACGCTGTCTCCCATCCTACTCATTCAACCACATTATCACATTATCAATCCAATCTTGGTGACATACTCATCCCACTTCATGTAGCCAACCACACACTTATGCTCACTCCCATCTCACTCAGCCAACCACACGATCATTTCCATCCCATTGACTAAACGACACCTCAATCCCATCCAGTGTCAGCCAGCCACATACTCATTTCTATCTCACTCAGCCAACCACACAATCCTTTCCATCCCACTGTCTCAACGACATGCTCACTCCCATCTCACTCAGCCAACCACATGATCATTTCCATCCCATTGATTAAACGACATGCTCACTCCCATCTCACTCAGCCAACCACATGATCATTTCCATCCCACTGACTAAACGACATGCTCACTCCCATCTCACTCAGCCAACCACATGATCATTTCCATCCCATTGATTAAACGACATGCTCACTCCCATCTCACTCAGCCAACCACATGATCATTTCCATCCCACTGACTAAACGACATGCTCACTCCCATCTCACTCAGCCAACCACATGATCATTTCCATCCCATTGATTAAACGACATGCTCACTCCCATCTCACTCAGCCAACCACATGATCATTTCCATCCCATTGATTAAACGACATGCTCACTCCCATCTCACTCAGCCAACCACATGATCCTTTCCATCCCACCAAGTTAATGACATGCTCAATCCCATCCAGTGTCAGCTAGCCACATACGCATTCCTATCTCACTCAGCAAACTCTCCATTCCACTGCCTCAACAACATGCTCAATCCCATCTCACTCAGCCACCTATATGATCCTTTCCATCTCACTGACTCAATAATATGCTCACTCTCTTCCAGTGTCAGCTACCCACATGCTCACTCCCATCTCACTCAGGTAACCACACAATCCTTTCCATCCCACTGACTCAACAACATGCTTAGTCCCAACTCACTCAACCAACCATACGATCCTTTCCATTCCACGGAGTAAATGACATGTTCAATCCCACCCAAAGTCAGCTAGCTAGTACAGGTGTGCACGGCTGGAAAATTTGTCTCGTTTCAAATAAATTTTGTTATTTCATTTTCGTTTCGCTTGGTATTTCGGATCACTAAAAAACCCCTTTGCAAGTTAAGATCGATTCGATAGTTGATATCGATTTGAATTTTGGATCACTAAATAAATCCCCAATTGATCAAATCCCGCTGTTACAAGTCAAGTTAGGGTTAAATGTTGAGCTGTCCATTGGCCTGTGGTGCTGAATGCTAGAGATTTAGCACCAAAGCCAATTGACAGGGACGGGGTGCAGTCAAACTAAAAATTGATTCATTTCATACTGCTTGTATGTAATGTACTGTCATTAGGGAGCGATTCAATAGTTGATATCGATTCGAATTTCGGATCAGTAAATAAATCCCCAATTAATCAAATCCTGCTTTTAAAAGGCAAGCTAGGGTTAAATGTTGAGCTGTCCATTGCCCTGTGGTGCTGACAATTAGACATGTGCACAGCGGTATTTTTAGTTTCGGATCATTTCGGACCAATATGGATCAATTTTTGTTTCAGATCATTTTGATTTGTTCTTTTTGGACCAATTAGAAATTTTGGATTCATTCGTTTTCCATTATATATAATTTTCTAATGATTAAAACAACAGGTAAGTGTTAAAAAAAAAAAGATGCAGGGGACTCTGTGAGATGCCCAATGCCCATTAACGCTTTGCTGGGACATACGCTGTGCTCTGTGAGATGCCCAATGCCCATTAACCCTTTGCTGGGACATACGCTGTGCTCTGTGAGATGCCAAATGCCCATTAACCCTTCGCTTGGGACATACGCTGTGCTCTGTGAGATGCCCAATGCCCATTAACCCTTTGCTGGGACATACGCTGTGCTCTGTGAGTTGCCCAATGCCCATTATCCCTTCGCTGGGACATACGCTGTGCTCTGTGAGATGCCCAATGCCCATCAACCCTTTGCTGGGACATACGCTGTGCTCTATGAGATGCCCAATGCCACCATCAACCCTTCACTTGGGACATACGCTGTGCTCTGTGAGATGCCCAATGCCCATTAACCCTTTGCTGGGACATACGCTGTGCTCTGTGAGATGCCCAATGCCCATTAACCCTTTGCTGGGACATACGCTGTGCTCTGTGAGATGCCCAATGCCACCATCAACCCTTCGCTTGGGACATACGCTGTGCTCTGTGAGATGCCCAATGCCCATTAACCCTTTGCTGGGACATACGCTGTGCTCTGTGAGTTGCCCAATGCCCATTATCCCTTCACTGGGACATACGCTGTGCTCTGTGAGATGCCCAATGCCCATCAACCCTTCGCTTGGGACATATCCTGTGCCCTGTGAGATGCCCAATGCCCATTAACCCTTCGCTTGGGACATACTCTGTGCCCTGTGAGATGCCCAATGCCCGTTAACCCATTGCTTAGTCTTGAAATGCACAGGATTTTTTTTTTTGTTTCGGATCATTTCGGTTCGATTCGGATCATTTCGATTCGTTCTTTCAGACCGATTCGAAATTTGGACAGCCGAGTATCGTTTTCAGAACTGCTTCTGAAAACGAAAAATGGTGGATTTTCTGACGAATTTGAAGAAACGCACATGTCTACTGACAATGGATTCAGCACCACAGGCCAATTTAAAGGGACACGGTGCTTTGTGTAACACTCAAACGAATCTGATTCGTTTCATCATGCCGTATGCTTTAGTTAGTATGTATATGTTGTGTATTGTAAGTTAACTTCGATTCGATAGTGGATATCGATTTGGAATTTTGTCGGGCTTCCGGCGCACCAGCCCTGACTGTACCACAAGTTGTGGTTAATCTTGTCATTGACAAATGATTTAGGTAAACTAAATAAATGGTCGGAGTTGTGGCAATTGAGTTTTAATGTGGATAAGTGCAAGATAATGCACCTGGGGCGTAAAAACCCAAGGGCTGAATATAGAATATTTGATACATCTGAGGGTTGGGATTTAGGGGTTATTATTTCAGAGGATCTAAGGGTAAGTAGTCAATGTAATAGAGCAGCAGGAAATGCTGGCAGAATGCTTGGAAATGCTAGCAGAATGCTTGGAAATGCTGGCAGAATGCTTGGTTGTGTAGGGAGAGGTATTAGCAGTAGGAAAAGGGAAGTGCTCATGCCACTGTACAGAGCACTGGTGAGACCTCACTTGGAGTACTGTGTGCAGTACTGGAGACCGTATCTCCAGAAGGATATAGACATCTTAGAGAGAGTTCAGAGAAGGGCTACTAAAATGGTGTACGGCTTGAAGGAGAAAAGTTACCAGGAAAGGCTTAATGATCTTAACATGTACAGCTTGGAAAAAAGACGAGACAGAGGAGATATGATAGAAACATTTAAATACGTACACTCAGGTCCAGAAATATTGGGACATTGATACAATTCTAACATCTTTGGCTCTATACACCACCACAATGGAGTTGGAATGAAACAAACACAATGTGCTTTAACTGCAGGCTGTCAGCTTTAATTTGAGGATATGTACATCCAACTCAGGTGAACGGTGTAGGACTTACAGCAGTTTGCAGATGTGCCTCCCACTTGTTAAGGGACTAAAAGTAATGAGACAATTGGCTTCTCAGCTGTTCCATGGCCAGGTGTGTGATATTCCCTCATTACCCCAATTACAACGTGCAGATAAAAGGTCCAGAGTTCATTTCAAGTTTGCTATTTGCATTTGGAATCTGTTGCTGTCAACTCTCAAGATGAGATCCAAAGAGCTGTCACTATCAGTGAAGCAAGCCATCATTAGGCTGAAGAAACAAAACAAAACAAACCCATCAGAGAGATAGCAAGAACATTAGGCGTGGCCAAAACAATTGTTTGGAACATTCTCAAAAAGAAGGAACGCACCGGTGAGCTCAGCAACACCAAAAGACCCGGGAGACCACGGAAAACAATTGTGGTGGATGACCGAAGAATTCTTTCATGGTGAAGAAAACACCCTTCACAACAGTTGGCCAGACCAAGAAGACTCTCCAGGAGGTAGGTGTATGTGTGTCAAAGTCAACAATCAAGAGAAGACTTCACCAGAGTGAATACAGAGAGTTCACCACAAGATGTAAACCATTGGTGAGCCTCAAAAACAGGAAGGCCACATTAGAGTTTGCCGAACAACACCTAACAAAGCCTTCACAGTTCTGGAACAAGATCCTATGGACAGATGAGACCAAGATCAACTTGTACCAGAGTGATGGGAAGAGAAGAGTATGGAGAAAGGAAAGGAACTGTTCATGATCCTAAGCATACCACCTCATCAGTGAAGCATGATGGTGGTAGTGTCATGGCGTGGGCATGTATGGCTGCCAATGGAACTGGTTCTCTTGTATTTATTGATGATGTGACTGCTGACAAAAGCAGCAGGATGAATTCTGAAGTGTTTTGGGCAATATTATCTGCTCACATTCAGCCAAATGCTGTAGAACTCATTGGACGGAGCTTCACAGTGCAGATGGACAATGACCCAAAGCATACTGCAAAAGCAACCAAAGAGTTTTTGAAGGGACAGAAGTGGAATGTTATGCAATGGCCAAGTCAATCACCTGACCTGAATCCCATTGAGCAGCATTTCACTTGCTGAAGACAAAACTGAAGGGAAAACGCCCCAAGAACAAGCAGGAACTGAAGACAGTTGCAGTAGAGGCCTGGCAGAGCATCACCAGGGATGAAACCCAGCATCTGGTGATGTCTATGCGTTCCAGACTTCAGGCTGTGATTGACTGCAAAGGATTTGCAACCAAGTATTAAGAAGGGAAAGTTTGATTTATGATTATTATTCTGTCCCATTACCTTTGGTCCCTTAACAAGTGGGAGGCACATCTGCAAACTGCTGTAAGTCCTACACCGTTCACCTGAGTTGGATGTACATACCCTCAAATTAAAGCTGACAGTCTGCAGTTAAAGCACATTGTGTTTGTTTCATTCCAACTCCATTGTGGTGGTGTATAGAGCCAAAGATGTTACAATTGTGTCTATGTCCCAATATTTCTGGACCTGACTGTAAAGGGAATCCACAAGGTAGAGGAAGGGAGTATATTTAAAAGGAAACAAAATAGCAAAACAAGAGGACATAGTCTTAGATTAGAGGGGCAAAGGATTAAAAGTAACATCAGGAAGCATTATTTTACTGAGAGGGTGGTGGATACATGGAACAGTCTTCCAGTTGAAGTGGTAGAGGCCAAAACAGTAATTGAATTTAAGCAAGCATGGGATAGGCATAAGGCTATCCTAAACAAAAGATAAATCCAGGTAAAGTATCCATGTAATTGGGCAGACTAGATGGGCCGAAAGGTTCTTATCTGACGACATTTTCTATGTTTCTATGTTTCTATGTTAAAGGCAACTGAGAGACAAACATTTGCAGGTGTAACCATAAGAAGCAGCCACTTGTCCGTAACTGTCATTGGTTCAACTGGAGCCAAAACCTAAATTATCATTCCGAGTCACTGATTTCCAGGGCTATAATTAATATTTCCAGGGCTTTAATATTTAAATTGCACTTTTTTTGGCCAAGCAGGCTGGAGCATGCTGGGACGGTGCTCAGTTTCTATCTATAGGGGTTATTCAAAGAGAGCCGTATTGGCTCCGAACGGTTAATTTCCCCGTACGATGCTATTTCAGGCCATTCACTATTCAGAAAGCAGGCAATTCGCCAAATATTGGCAAATTGTCAGTGAAATACGGCACCTGCTCGGCGGCTGTGAAATCCCCATAGAGAAGCAATGGTTAATCTATTCACAGACACCGAACAGCAGAGAAATGTCAGTGAATTGCCCTGCTGTTTGGTGGTTTAATTCGGCAGGTTTATTCAGGAGAATCCCATAGGTTTCAATGTTAATAATATTCCCGTTTTAATTCAATATCTAATAAACCATTTATTATTTTAATCTGCATCAAAGAGTCTCTTTATTTATTTTTTAGGATTTTTCCCAGGGGAATTTTTTTCCGTTTTTTAAAAAGGTTTTTGTCTTTTTTCTGTAACAGACCTTTTTATTATCATTCATAGGATCTTATATGTAAATTCCAGACATTTTCGTCCAGTAGTTTTTTGCAAACAGCGGTTAAAAGTTGCGATGTTTTATTTTTTTGTTATTTTTTTTACCAGTTCGTCGGCCTGTTAGCTTTTTCTGGCGGCTTGTCGGCTGGCACTCTATTCGGCGGATCGTCGGCTTTTCAGATGCGTTGCATGGTTTTTCGCCAGATAGTCGGGTGTGTTCGGCAGCTTATTGGATCGTTCTGATCGATTTTTCGTCGGTTTTTCAGATGCGTTCGGCAGCTTGTTCCCTACACTTCGGAGAACCTGCGGTAAAAGCTGAAGTCACAGCAGGGTTGGCAATTTGACTCATCGGAGTGTGGTTAAAGGAAGAGCACCAAAATTCCGGTGGAATTTTGGTGCTCTTGGAATAACCCTGTATATGTTTCCCGTATTGCGCATGGTGGTTTAGGTACTGGCGTTGAATTTAGGGATGTTTACTTACTATATGTATCATACTGTAAATTTATTTTTCATGATATGGAATATTTCTGCGCTATGTTGTGTATATTTGTGCAGCTTTGTTATCGTGTCGCACGTTGGCAGTGTTTGATACGTCAGTTTCCATATTATGGTTGCCAGGTTCGGAGAGCTTCTATTATCACAGATGGGTGTTTCAGGTCCGGCACCAGTTGGAGATGTTCATATTTACAGCATCAATAAAACCAGGCGATAAGAGCAGAGGTCGATCACTGCACGGGCGGCTGTCGCCACCTGCTGGATGTGTCTTATATTGCATCTAAATTATATTGCTGCATGTATACAACAAATATACAACACTATATACAGTTGTGTTCAAAATTATTCAACCCCCACTGAAATTGAGTGTTTTGGCCAGTTTGACATTGATTTTGATCATTCAGTCATCTTGCTTACAATTAAATCAAAGAGGCACGTGTAGGTCAGACAAATATAACATAACATTTATAATGAAATAACCACAAATGTCTTTTCTGTGCTCACATCATTATCAGTTTTATTCAACCCCCAAGTGACATTCAATCTTAGTACTTAGTACAACTTCCTTTTACAGTTATAACAGCTTTTAAACGTGAAGCATAGCTTGACACAAGTGTCTTGCAGCGATCTACGGGTATCTTCGCCCATTCGTCATGGGCAAAAGCCTCCAGTTCAGTCACATTCTTAGGCTTGCGCACTGCAACTGCTTTCTTTAAGTCCCACCAGAGGTTCTCAATCGGATTTAAGTCAGGTGACTGCGATGGCCACTCCAAAATGTTCCAGCCTTTAATCTGCAACCATGCTCTAGTGGACTTGGAGGTATGCTTGGGATCATTGTCCTGTTGAAAGGTCCAACGTCTCCCAAGCCTCAGGTTTGTGACGGACTGCATCACATTGTCATCCAATATCTCCTGGTACTGAAGAGAATTCATGGTACCTTGCACACGCTGAAGCTTCCCTGTACCTGCAGAAGCAAAACAGCCCCAAAGCATGATTGACCCCCCGCCATGCTTGACAGTAGGCAAGGTGTTCTTTTCTTCATAGGCCTTGTTCTTCCTCCTCCAAACATAGCGTTGATCCATGGGCCCAAACAGTTCTAATTTTGTTTCATCAGTCCACAGAACACTATCCCAAAACTTCTGTGGTTTGTCCACATGACTTTTGGCATACTGCAGTCGACTCTTCTTATTCTTTGGAGACAGCAAGGGGGTGCGCCTGGGAGTTCTGGCATGGAGGCCTTCATTACGCAGTGTGCGCCGTATTGTCTGAGCTGAAACTTCAGTACCCACATCTGACAAATCTTTTCTCAGTTCCTCAGCAGTCACACGGGGACTTTTCTCCACTCTACGCTTCAGGTAGCGCACAGCAGTCGAAGTCAGCATCTTCTTTCTGCCACGACCAGGTAGCGTTTCAACAGTGCCCTTTGCCTTGAATTTGCGAATGATGCTTCCTATGGTCTCTCTTGGTATGTTTAACATCTTTGCAATCTTCTTATAGCCATTGCCCTTCCTGTGAAGAGTAATCACCTCTTCTCTTCTCTTCCTGGACCATTCTCTTGGCTTCACCATGTTTGTAACCACACCAGTAAATGTCTAGAAGGAGCTGAGTATCACAGTCATTTTAAAGCTGCCTAATTGGTGCTTATTATGCTTTATTGCTGCTCCGTGACATCCACAGGTGTTTTCAATACCTGATTGAAAACACTTGAACGAACCTCTGTTCTTCAGAGTGGTAGTCTTTAAGGGGTTGAATAATTGTGTCAATGAAGAATTCACAAAAGAAACATTTACTACTGTATTACAAAACCAATTGATGTCATTTTAGTTGCATATGGTTCTTTAAAAAGTCCTTGTAGGATTTCATTCTGAATACAATTACAAATGTACACTAAATTCCCTAAAACCCTTTACAGCATTGGGGGTTGAATAATTTTGAACACAACTGTATATGTGTAGAATTACAGGATGAAACCTACTGCTTTAATGCTTGTTTAACAGTGGCCACGGAAACCAAACCCTTTGCAAAAGATATAGTAGTGTACAATTTGGTTCATTCCAAATTTCAGTGATTTGGAAACAGCCGAATTCCAAATCACTGAACCAAATCTTCCAAGATAAAGTTTCTTAATCTGAAATGACCCAAACATAATTGGATCAATTTGGATTACTGAAAACAACTCCAACTTCCTTAAAGCTAAACATAAAAGAAAAAAAAAAACAGAAACAGTAACCTTAAAACTAATCATACAAGTAGAAACAGTAACCCTAACCCTAATCCTAAAAGAAGCAGACACAGTAACCCTAACCCTAATCCTAAAAGAAGCAGACACAGTAACCCTAACCCTAATCCTAAAACAAGCAGAAACAGTAACCCTAACCCTAATCCTAAAAGAAGCAGAAACAGTAACCCTAACCCTAATCATAAAACAAGTAGAAACATTAACATTAATCATTAAACAGGAAGAAATAGTAACCCTAACCATAATTAGTGATGGGCCGAACACCCCAGTGTTCATTTCGCATTCGAACACGAACACAATTCTAACTCAATGCAAGTCAATTGGACTCGAACGTTCGATTTTTAGAGTGCCCTCCAAGAGTGCATATATGCAAGATATTTGCCATAAAAGGTGTATGGGGGTCCGGGTAGTGCCCTGGGGACAGGAAACAAGGACAAAAAGTAAAAAATTTTTTTTTAAAAGGAACAGTGATTTTTGCATGACATAAAAGTTAAAAATAAAAACGAAAAATTCCTTCAAATATCGTGCCTAGGAGGTCCCCATAACCTGCCCGTGAAGTGGCGGATTTGTAGGATCTATAGAAACATTTAAAAACAAAAAAAAATGACATTTCAAATGACGGTAAATGGTTTTCCTTTAATGTATTCATAAACAACTGCTTGGAGCGGCAGCCTGTATTAAAAGAGGAGACGTTTTAGGACACGCAGGACAAGCTTAGTGATTTTTTGGCTAAATTATGGTGAAACTTATGCAGGCTTTGGATGAAAGTAACAACAGGTGCATTAAAATGATACCTTTGGTGCCAGCTAGTGCCTTCACACCGTAACCCCTCTGAGGTATTGTGGAAGAGTGCAGGGGTGGACCCTGCCGTCAAATATTAAAATTATATAAATCTGGTACACGCGTCAGTGCACCTAAATATTGTGCCTTTGGTGCCAGCTAGTGCCTTCACAACGTAACCCCTCTGAGGTATTGTGGAAGAGTGCAGTGGTGGAGGTTTTGGGAATGTAGAAGAGATCCCCGATCTATTCAGTTACATCAGCATCAGGGGAGTGATAGCTGCTGATCCAGGACTGATTCATTTTTATAAATGTCACTCGGTCCACAGAGTCGGTGGACAGACGCACTCTTTTGTCTGTGACAAATCCTCCAGCGGCACTGAACGTCCTTTCAGAAAGCATGCTGGATTAAGGGCAACCTAGTAGCTGCATAGCATATTGTCTAACTTCTGGCCAGTGATCCAATCTCAACACCCAGTAAGCCAGTGGACCATCTGCTGTAAAGGTAACCAGGTCTGCCCATGCCCCTAGGTAGTCCTGCACCATATGGTGAAGATGCTGGCAATGGGTGCCTACATTTGACGTCCCTGGGCGTCGTGGACTAATAAAATTGCAAAAGGCATCAGTCAAGCGGCCCCATCACCTATCTTCCTCTGATAAACCACAGCTTCAGAAGCACTTGTGTCATCACTTGGTAACCTACCAGTGCCTGGAAAGGTGTTACACAAGTGTCGCTTTAGAGCGTCCTCAAGTTGTTTCATCCTGTCCTCCCTCTGTGAGGGCAGGATGAGTTCTGCAACCTTACCCTTGTATCGTGGATCAAGAAGGGTTGCCAACCAGTAATGATCCCTCTCCTTGATAGCACGAATCCTGGGGTCCTTTACCAGGCTTTGCAGGATAAGGGAGCCCATGCAGCATAGGAAGGAAGTGACATTAGCTTCTGAATCTTCCTGGTCGCTGAGGATGAGCCTATCGTGCACTACCTCCTCCCAGCCACATACTAGTCCTTGGGTTTCTGGGGACACAAACTCTCCCTTGAGGAATCCCCACTTTCAATGCCCCACAACTTAAATATTCCTCCTCCTCCTAATCCTCCTCCTGTCTGATCTGAGGACCCGCAGGAATGCTGTCTGCATAAAGACTGGGGCCTTGAGAGCTAGGGAAGTCCTCCTCTTCCTCCCTCTGCTCTGCCTCTAGTGCCACATCTATAATTCCCTGCATAGTGCGCTCCAGCAGGAACACTAAAGGAATTGTGTCACTGATGCATGCACTGTCCCTGCTTACCATCCTCATTGCCTCCTCAAATGTTGACAGTACAGTGCATGCATCCTTGATCATCAGCCACTGCGGGGGGGGGGGAACAAGTTGACCTGAACCTGTCCTTGTGCCATACTCACACAGGTACTTATTGATGGCCCTCTGCTACTTGTGCAGACGCTGCAGCATTGCCAATGTCGAGTTCCACCTGGTGGGCATGTCACAGATCAGACGGTTTGTGGGAAGGTGGAATTCTCTTTGAATTTCTGCCAGGCGAACACTTGCTGGGAATGACCGTCTGAAGTGGCTGCAGAGTTTTCTGGTCTGGCTGAGAAGCTCTTCCAGCCCTGGGTACCTGGTTAGGAAATGCTGTACCACCAGATTTAGGGCGTGTGCTAGGCATGGTACATGCGTCAACTTACCCAGGCGTAGGACGGAGAGAAGGTTGTTGCCATTATCACAGACGACCATTCTCAGCTCAAGCTGGCGTGGTGTTAACCATCTCTGCGCCTGCCCCTGCAGAGCTGACAGAATTTCTGGCCCAGTGTGTGGCTCGTGTCCCCAAAACAAACCAGCTCAAGCACAGTATGGCATCTTTTTGCTTGAGCCATTGTGTAGCCCCTGCCATGCGTCGGTTTAACTGCCACTTCGCCACAGACAGAAATGGAGGAGTAAGAGGAAGAGGTGGTGGAGCAGATAGACCTCATATAAGCAGCTTTCTGGAGGCGTGGTGGATGAGCAAGCTCCAGCACAGAGCCCTGTCCTGGATCCCTCCCAGCTGCAAGCAGAGATACCCAGTGTGAATGTAACGGCCCTGTCCATGCTTGCTGGACCATGTGTCTAAAGTAATGTGCACCTTGCTGCTGACTGCCTTTCCCAATGACTCGATAACATTGTCTTCCACGTGCTGGTATAGTGCTAGAATGGCCTTCCTTGAAAAGAACTGGCATTTTGGAACCTGCTAGTGTGGTACAGCACATTTGGCAAATTCACGGAAGGAGGCAGAGTCCACCAGCTGGAAAGGCAGCAACTGTAATGCGAGTAATTTTTTTAAAGCTGGCATTTAGATGCTGTGCAAGGGGATGGTTGGGACTATATTTTTTCTTACGCTGCAGCAGCTGGGGCAACGAAATCTGACTGCGTAAATCTGCAGCTGATGGGATGCTGTCACATTCTGAGGAAGGACCTGGTACACCCATTACTGTAGCATCATCCCTGTCAGTGGAGGTTGTAGGCAATGACATGGCAGGACATATAATGGGGGTAGAGACAGATGAGGAGGAGGACCTATGTAAAGTGTTGTGCCAATGGGATGCGTGGCAGGTGGTCATATGTCGCATCAAGCACGTGGTACCCAAGCGTCTGATGTTTTTCCCACGCTTGATCCTCTTCAGACATAGCTTACAAATAGCAACGCTGTAGTCTGCTGCACGTGTCGTGAAGAACTCCCAGACAGCAGAGTTCCTGGACGTGTGCTGCGAGACAACAGCGCTCTGCACCTGAGCAGCTCTGACATCTGATGCCTTGGACTGGCTATGGTTGCTCATAAAGGACGTTGTGCCTCGTTTTTGTTGTGCCTCCTCCTCCTCACTTGACTCCTCTGTTCGATCAGGTACCCAGGTGGAGTCAGTGACCTCATCATCATCATCTCCCCCTATCTCCTCGTCACAGGAGCCAACTTGGCAGTGTGCTGCAGCTGCTGGGGGAACAGAAGTGCCAGTTCTTTGTGTGTCACTGGCACCCCCTCCCTCTAGGCTGATTTTACACCCTTCCTCAACCACAGAGTCAACATCAGAGCACTGGAGTTGCTGTGCATCCTCACGCAGCATGTCACTGTCATTGTAGTCAAACAATTCAGCTGACTCCTCCATGTATGATGGTGAGGCTACGGCAGGAGTAGCTGTGGACATGGAGGCTGAATTTGATGCTTTGGCAGCTGAGGTGGACTGTAAACCACTACAAGCCTGGCTGGTAGAGGACTCAGAGAATGAGGATGGCCTGATTAGTCAATCCACCAAATCCTCTGTATGTTGCTGCTGCTTAAGACGGCCACCACCAGTTAGAAAGGACAAGTGTGCCCCTGCAGAGGATGCACCACGTCCACGATGACCAGGGGCATATCCTTCTGACACAGAGGCTGCTTGCCCTCTTATCTGTGTCTGGGAGCGTCTGCCTGTCCTTTTTGGTCTTTCTGACATGGTGAGTGATATATAGATTAAAGATATACAGAACTCTGATTCAACTCTGGTATATAGTTTGGAGATATGCTGCTGAACTCTGATTCAACTGTGTTATCTAGATTAAAGATATTCAGAACTCTGCTATAAGTCAGCGATTTCACTGATATTTTCCCTGCAAGTCTGCCAATGTCCTCTACTCTCTCTCTGGTTCACTTCCTCTCCTGTAGGCTGCAACACCTTGATAGCTGGCAACAAGACCCAGATTCAAGTCTGATTAGATAAAGATGAACTCTGATTCAACTGTGGTATGATATTTCACAGCCAGGCTGCCAGTTTCCCTGCTATTTGTCACTGCCAGCTTGTCCCTGCAAATCCAACAATCTCCTCTCCTCTCTGATTCACTCCTGCAACACACACGCTAGGGCTGCAGGGAAGCCTTATATAGTGTGCTGCGGGACTTAGCTCTGTGAGCCCATGATTGGGCAAAATTTGCCCAATCAGGACTCTGAGCCCTGATTGGCATAGTCTTGCACCTGTCTTGCACCTGACCTGTGGTCAGGTGCAAGGCTGTAGCCAATTACAAGCTTTAGGCCAGGGCACAGTGCATTGTGGTGCATTGTGGACGAACACGCGGCGAACACACGGAAATGAACGGCCAATGTTCGATGCAAACTCATGTTCACATCGAACCGGCAGCCCATCCCTAGAAATAGTGACCCTGACCCTAACCCTGAACATAGAAGAAGCAGAAATAGTAACCCTAACCCTGAACATAGAAGAAGCAGAAATAGTAACCCTAAACCTGAACATAGAACAAGCAGAAATAGTAACCCTAACCCTGAACATAGAAGAAGCAGAAATAGTAACCATAACCCTGAACACAAAACAAGCAGAAATAGTAACCCTAACCCTGAACATAGAAGAAGCAGAAATAGTAACCCTAACCCTGAACACAGAACAAGCAGAAATAGTAACCATAACCCTGAACACAAAACAAGCAGAAATAGTAACCCTAACCCTGAACATAGAACAAGCAGAAATAGTAACCCTAACCCTGAACATAGAACAAGCAGAAATAGTAACCCTAACCCTGAACATAGAACAAGCAGAAATAGTATCCCTGACTACAGAATAAGAAGAAATAGTAACCCTAACCCTGAACATAGAACAAGCAGAAATAGTAACCATAACCCTGAACACAGACCATAACCCTGAACACAGAACAAGCAGAAATAGTAACCCTAAACCTGAACATAGAACAAGCAGAAATAGTAACCCTAAACCTGAACATAGAACAAGCAGGAATAGTAATCCTAACCCTGAACATAGAACAAGCAAGAATAGTAACCCTGTTACTATTGAGTGAGCCGATAGACACGTCTTGCAGACTGGAGGGACGAGGAGAGTCAGATGTTACAAAGGAGGAAGGTCCATAGATAGGGGCAGCTCGGCAAGCTTCCTGAAGCGGTGAGTGAGGGGTACGAGGGGAGAGTGAGGGGTACGGGTATGAGGGTCTGATAATCTCAACACTAGCTACATGAGGTTTCAATATAAAACTCGTCACTGCACCATATGCAAGCTGAAAGCTCTAAACACTCCACCAGGTGGCGATCTACACTTCCAAAGCCTTTCTTTGATCTCCCCCTCCTCCATATATTCAGGGTGTGCGGGTGTTTTAGGGGCTCCTCCATATATTCAGGGTGTGTGGGTGTCTTTTTAGGGGTTGCTCCATATATTCAGGGTGTGCAGGTCTTTTTAGGGGCTCCTCCATATATTCAGGGTGTGCGGGTGTCTTTTTAGGGGCTCCTCCATATATTCTGGGTGTGCGGGTGTTTTAGGGGCTTCTCCATATATTCAGGGTGTGTGGGTGTCTTTTTAGGGGCTCCTACAAATATTCAGGGTGTGCGGGTGTTTTAGGGGCTCCTCCATATATTCAGGGTGTGCGGGTGTTTTAGGGGCTCCTCCATATATTCAGGGTGTGTGGGTGTCTTTTTAGGGGCTCCTCCACATATTCAGGGTGTGCGGGTGTTTTAGGGGCTCCTCCATATATTCAGGGTGCGCGGGTGTCTTTTTAGGGGTTCCTCCATATATTCAGGGTGCGTGGGTGTCTTTTTAGGGGTTCCTCCATATATTCAGGGTGCGTGGGTGTCTTTTTAAGAGGTCCTCCATATATTCAGGGTGTGCAGGTGTCTTTTTAGGGGTTGCTCTATATTTTCAGGGTGTGTGGGTGTCTTTTTGGGGGCTCCTCCATATATTCAGGGTGTGTGGGTGTCTTTTTAGGGGTTCCTCCGTATATTCACGGTGTGTGGGTGTCTTTTTAGGGGTTCCTCCGTATATTCGGGGTGTGTGGGTGTCTTTTTAGGGGTTCCGCCATATATTCAGGGTGTGCGGGTGTTTTAGGGGCTCCTCCATATATTCAGGGTGTGGGTGTCTTTTTAGGGGCTCCTCCATATATTCAGGGTGCGTGGGTGTCTTTTAGGGGCTCCTCCATATGTTCAGGGTGTGTGGGTGTCTTTTTAGGGGTTCCTCCGTATATTCACGGTGTGTGGGTGTCTTTTTAGGAGTTCCTCCGTATATTCGGGGTGTGTGGGTGTCTTTTTAGGGGTTCCGCCATATATTCAGGGTGTGCGGGTGTTTTAGGTGCTCCTCCATATATTCAGGGTGTGTGGGTGTCTTTTAGGGGCTCCTCCATATGTTCAGGGTGTGTGGGTGTCTTTTTAGGGGTTCCTCCGTATATTCACGGTGTGTGGGTGTCTTTTTAGGGGTTCCTCCGTATATTCGGGGTGTGTGGGTGTCTTTTTAGGGGTTCCGCCATATATTCAGGGTGTGCGGGTGTTTTAGGGGCTCCTCCATATATTCAGGGCGTGGGTGTCTTTTTAGGGGCTCCTCTAGATATTCATGGAACTGTACTTGTACGGAGGAATTTTTCTTTTTGCCAACTGAGGAAGCGACTTGCTCGTGAAACACGTTTTGGCGTTTGAATTTTAATTTGTTTTAATTGTTTTAAAGAAATAAATTACTATATCTGCAGGGCTGCCATCAGAAATCTTGGGGCCCCTTACTGAAGCTCTGATCGGGGCCCCACCGCAGACGGTTTATTTTTGTATTTAAAAAAAAAAAAAAAAATCGATAATATTGCTCACACACAAACACATGGAGACCATGTGATCCACACCCCGTACATGCTGTAAACACAAACACACACCCCATATATGCCACACACACGACACACACACACCCCACAAAGCACACACACACACCCCATACATGCAGCACACAGCGCACACACACACACCATATATGCCGCCCGCAATCACACCAGTCACGCAGGCTACACATACATCACACTCAGGCTACACACACAACACACATACATCACGCACAGGCTGCTCACACACACAGGCTGCGCAAACATCGCACACACAGGCTGCGCACACACAGGCTGCACATACATTTGGAAGGCCACCTCTACCCTGAAGTTTTCTCATCATCCATCAGCTTCTTGTGGGCGGGGCATGCCAGTGCAGGGCCATTTTTTTTTTTTATATATCTCTCCCTCCCCTCCGGTATAATCTGCAGGAGGAGACCCAGGGCAGCTTCCAAGAGAGCAAATACTTACAATGGTGAGTGGAATCCTCTCTGCTGCCTCTGGGTCTGCCTTTGACAGGGGGAAAGAGAGCTCCGTGCTGAGCCCAGGCTCACATCTCTACATCAGCTCACCGGTTCCAGCAGGGCCCCTGCGAGTCTGTCATTTGGGGGCGGGGCCACAGCCAGCTTCGTGCTAGCGGCGCCTAGTGATGCCACGTGTAACTGTTTACAGAGGCACATGGAGAGCCCCGAACCTGGGGGGCCATGCTGTGCTGCCGGCCCGGGCCCTCAGTGCCCATATTTCTAGTCAGTCTATAACTGGAGATCAGCAGCTTCAGGGTCCTCATGACAACTAGGCATAGCCAAGTTTGGCAGTGACCCTTCAGGGCCCCCTGGAGGCACCGGGCCCCATACACCAGTAATACCTGTACCCCCCTGATGGCGGCCCTGTATATCTGTACTAAAGGTCCTGCAGCTGCCTTTTGTATTTCCTGGAGGGACATCTTTAAACGGAAGCACGAAAGGGGAGTCCGGTATCTCCTAAAAATACCGGATGCGCAGTACATCTAGTGTCTGATTTATGACACCTACAAACGTGAGTTGAACCTTTGCATATTTAATTGGGGGGCAATGATGATTTAAACAAATCACACTATGTTGCCATTTTATCCCTTTTCCTTCGAGGGTTGAAGACCATAGATGTAAAGTGACTTCACAGTTTAATAAGAAGATCTTCCTCTCAAATATACCTTTCATACGAGAGGGAAGCGCAGACAATCACCACACTCCTCGATTGTTTAACTATTTGGTGGTTGGAGGTGAACCATCTTGTGTGATAATTTCTGCTGCTGACTCTTGAACTGCGACACAAGTACAAGGACTTCCTTTAACTAATTAGGACTTTTTTGGTCTATAGCAGTACCTGTCTATTGTTGCATTGTTTGAGTGCTATCGACTAGGGGGGCGCCAGATACTTATTCTTTCTCCATTAAGGTGATCTGTGTCTTGTCACCCATCCAGTACCACGCTGTTTTTTGGGGCTCACTAATTTATTTAAAACATTTGTGAATTGAGGTGATCATCTGTGTCTCGTCACACAGCCAGCAAGTTTTTTTTGGGGCTCACTAATTTCTTTAAAACACTTGTGAACTAAGGTGATCTGTGTCTCGTCATACAAACAGAACCACGCTGTATTTTGGGGCTCACTAATTTCTTTAAAACACTTGTGAATTAAGGTGATCTTCTGTGTCTCGTCACACAGCCAGCAAGTTTTTTTGGGGCTCACTAATTTCTTTAAAACATTTGTGAATTAAGGTGATCTGTGTCTCATCATACATACAGTACCACGCTGTATTTTGGGGCTCACTAATTTAAAACATTTGTGAATTAAGGTGATCTGTGTCTTGTCACTGGCTGCCAGCTATCAGTGTGTCTCACTGAGTTATACCAGAGTTCTTTAAATCTTTATACCAGAGTTGAATCAGAGTTCTGTATATATTAATCTATATATCACTCACCATGTCTGAAAGAACAAAAAGGACAGGCAGATGCTCCCAGCCACAGATAAGAGGGCAAGCAGCCCCTGTGTCGGGAGGCTGTGCCTCTGGTCGTGGACGCTTGTCCTTTATAACTGGTGCTTGCCGTCTTCTTAACCTGCAGCAACATACAGAGGACTTGGTGGATTGGCTAACCAGGCCATCCTCATCCTCCGAGTCCTCTGCCAGCCAGGCTTCTAGTGCTTTACAGTCCACCTCAGCTGCCAAAGCATCTAATGCAGCCTCCATGTCCACAGCTACTCCTGCCGTAGCCTCGCTATCACACACGGAGGAGTCAGCTGAATTGTTTGACTACAATGAGAGTGACATGCTGCTTGAGGATGCGCAGCAAGTACAGTGTTCTGATTCAATCTCTGAGGTTGAACAAGGGAGTATAATCAACCTAGAGGAAGGGGGTGCTAGTGATGACACACAAATAACTGGCACTCATGTTGCCCCAGCAGCTGCAGCATACTGCCAAGTTGGCTCCAGTGACAAGGAGATAGGGGGTGAAGATGACATTGATGAGGATGAGGTCACTGACTCCACTTGGGTGCCAGATCGAACTGAGGAATCAAGTGAGGAGGATAGCTAGGAGGAGGAGGAGGAGGCACAGCAAACATGAGACACAACATCCTCTGTGACCAACCGTAGCACTAGCCAGTCCAAGGCATCAGATGTCAGAGCTGCTCCGGTGCAGAGCGCTGTTGTCTCAAAGAACACATGCAGGAACTCTGCTGTCTGGGAGTTCTTTAAGAAATGTGCAGCAGACCCCACCGTTGCTATTTGTAATCTATGTCAGAGGAGGCTGAAGCGTGGGATAAACACCGGACATTTGGGTACCACGTGCTTGAGGCGACATATGAACAAGTGCCACACATCCCGTTGGCGCAAAACTTTTCGTAGGTCCTCCTCCCCCTCATCTGTCTCTACCCACACTGTATGTCCTGCCATGTCATTGCCTACAACCTCCACCGACAGGGATGATGCTACAGTAATGGATGTACCAGCAGGTCCTTCCTCACAATGTGACATCATCCCAGTAGCTGAAGATTTACGCAGTCAGATTACGTTGCCGCAGCTGCTGCAGCGAAAGAAAAAATATAGTCCCAACCATCCCCAAGCACAGCGTTTAAATGCCAGCTTAGCAAAATTACTCGCATTGCAGCTGCTGCCTTTCCAGCTGGTGGACTCTGCTCCCTTCCGTGAATTTGC
Organism: Leptobrachium leishanense; assembly: GCA_009667805.1. Lineage (NCBI taxonomy): Eukaryota > Metazoa > Chordata > Amphibia > Anura > Megophryidae > Leptobrachium > Leptobrachium leishanense. The sequence goes on along the minus strand of CM019064.1, from coordinate 458,545,548 downwards.
TGAATGTGCTGTACCACAGTGGCAGTTTACAAAACGTCATTACATTTCACGAAAGGCCATTCCAGCACTATACCAGCACGTGGAAGACAATGTTATCCAGTCATTGGAAAAGGCAGTCAGCAGCAAGGTGCATGTGACTTTAGACACGTGGTCCAGCAAGCATGAACAGGGTCGTTACATTTCCTTCACGACACACTGGGTAACTCTGATTGCAGCTGGGAGGGATCCAACACGGGGCTCTGTGCTGGAGCTTGTTCATCCACCACGCCTCCAGAAAGCTGCTTGTATGAGGTCTGTCTGCTCCACCACCACCACCTCTCCCTCTTCCTCCTCCTCCTTCTCTGTCTCTGGCGAAGTGGCAGTTAAACCGACGCCTGACAGGGTCTACGCAATGGCTCAAGCAAAAAGATGCCATACTGTGCTTGAGCTGGTTTGTTTAGGGGACAGGAGCCACACCGGGCCAGAAATTCTGTCAGCTCTGCAGGGGCAGGTGCAGAGATGGTTAACACCACGCCAGCTTGAGCTGGGAATGATCGTCTGCGATAATGGCAGCAACCTTCTCTCCGCCCTACGCAAGGGTAAATTGACGCATGTACCATGCCTAGCACACGTCCTAAATCTGGTGGTACAGCGTTTCCTAACCAAGTACCCAGGACTGGCAGAGCTTCTCATCCAGGCCAGAAAAGTCTGCAGCCACTTCAGACGGTCATTCCCAGCAAGCGTTCGCCTGGCAGAAATTCAAAGAGAATTCCACCTTCCCACAAACCGTCTGATCTGTGACATGCCCACCAGGTGGAACTCGACATTAGCAATGCTACAGCATCTGCACAAGCAGCAGAGGGCCATCAACGAGTACCTGTGTGAGTATGGCACAAGGACAGGTTCAGGTCAACTTGTTTTTTTCCCCCCCCCCCTGCAGTGGCTGATGATCAAGGATGCATGCACTGTACTGTCACCATTTGAGGAGGCAACGAGGATGGTGAGCAGGGACAGTGCATGCATCAGTGACACAATTCCTTTAGTGTTTCTGCTGGAGCACACTCTGCAGGGAATTATAGATGTGGCTCTAGAGGCAGAGCAGCGGGAGGAAGAGGAGGCCTTCCCTTGCTCTCAAGGCCCCAGTCTTTCCGCAGACAGCATTCCAGCGGGTCCTACTCAGATCAGACGGAGGAGAATGAGGAGGAGGAGGACTATTTAAGTAGTGGGGGCATTGAAGATGGGGATTCCTCAAGGGAGGGTTTTGTGTGCCCAGAAACAGAAGGGCTTGTGCGTGGCTGGGAGGAGGAAGTGCACGATACGGTCATCCTCATTGACCAGGAAGACTCGGCAGCTAATGCCACCTCCAACCTACGATGCATGGGCTCCTTAATGATGCAAAGCCTGCTAAAGAACCCCAGGATTCGTGCTATCAGGGAGAGTTATCATTACTGGTTGGCAACCCTTCTTGATCCACGATACAAGGGGAAAGTTGCAGAGCTCATCCTGCCCGCACAGAGGGAGCACAGGATGACAAAACTTGAGGACGCTCTAAAGCGACACTTGTGTAACACCTTTCCAGGCACTGGTAGATTACCAAGTGCTGACACACGTGCTTCTGAGGCTGCAGGTGATCAGAGGAATAGCGTGAAGGCCAGGGCCGCTTGACTGATGCTTTTTTATATTTTTTTAGTCCACGACGCCCAAGGACGTCAAATGTAGGCACCCATTGCCAGCGTCTTCACCATATGGTGCAGGACTACCTAGGGGCAAGGGCAGACCTGGATACCTTTCCAGCAGATGATCCACTGGCTTACTGGGTGTTGAGATTGGATCACTGGCCAGAACTTAGCCAATATGCAGTGGCGTAGCGTGGGTTGTCAGCGCCCGGGGCCAGCCAAGAATTGTGCGCCCCCCCAACCTGTGGACACGTTATCGATATTGCCCCAGCTCTCACATGGATATTGCCCCAGCCAGCTAACACATGGATACTGCCCCAGCTCACACATGGATTTGCCCCAGCTCACACATGGATATGCCCCAGCTCACACATGGATATGCCCCAGCTCATGGATTTACCCCAGCTCATGGATATGCCCCAGCTCATGGATATGCCCCAGCTCACACATGGATATGCCCCAGCTCACACATGGATATGCCCCAGCTCATGGATTTGCCCCAGCTCATGGATATGCCCCAGCTCACACATGGATTTGCCCCAGCTCATGGATTTGCCCCAGCTCACTCATGGATTTGCCCCAGCTCATGGATTTGCCCCAGCTCATGGATATGCCCCAGCTCATGGATTTGCCCCAGCTCATGGATTTGCCCCAGCTCATGGATACTGCCCCAGCTCACACATGGATTTGCCCCAGCTCACACATGGATATGCCCCAGCTCATGGATTTGCCCCAGCTCATGGATATGCCCCAGCTCACACATGGATTTGCCCCAGCTCATGGATTTGCCCCAGCTCACTCATGGATTTGCCCCAGCTCATGGATTTGCCCCAGCTCATGGATATGCCCCAGCTCATGGATTTGCCCCAGTTCATGGATTTGCCCCAGCTCATGGATACTGCCCCAGCTCACACATGGATTTGCCCCAGCTCACACATGGATTTGCCCCAGCTCACACATGGATTTGCCCCAGCTCATGGATTTGCCCCAGCTCACACATGGATATTGCCCCAGCTCACACATGGATTTGCCCCAGCTCTCACCTGGATATTGCCCCAGCGGCAGCCAGCTCATACAGATGGATTTTGCCCCAGCTCCGGATCCAGCAGTGGTTGAGGGGGCCCAGATGCCGGGCAGCGGGAGTGCCTGCCCAGTCCTGAACAGCGTGTGAGTCCGTCCGTGTTGAAGGGGAGGCGGCTGCGTGCTTGCGCAGGTCACACGGTCCGGCCAGTCAGGTGGTACAGAGACTCAGTACCACCTGATTAGCCGGACCACGTGACCAGCTGCGCCTGCACGCAGCCGCCTCCCCTTCAACACAGACGGACTCACTGTTCAGGACCGGGCAGGCACTCCCGCTGCCCGGCATATGGCTCCCCTCAACCCGCAGGCCCTTGGGCGGCACCTAAGGGCCCGGCAGGTCAGTCCGGGCCTCAAGTTTTAGGGGCGCAAATTTCTTTTGAAATTATGCGCCCCTAAGAAAACTGCACCCGGGGCCACCTCCCCCCAGCCCCCCCCCACGCTACGCCACTGCCAATATGCTATGCAGCTACTAGGTTGCCCTTCATCTAGCGTGCTTTCCGAAAGGACGTTCAGTGCCGCTGGAGGTTTTGTCACAGACAAAAGAGTGCGTCTGTCCACCGACTCTGTAGACCGGCTGACATTTATAAAAATTAATCAGTCCTGGATCAGCAGCTATCAATCCCCTGATGCTGAAGTAATGGAATAGATAGGGGATGTCCTCTTCTGCATGCACAAAACCTCCAGCACTGAACTGTTCCACAATACCACAAAAGGGTTACGGTGTGAAGGCACTTGCTTCCATGAAAGGCACAATATCTGGCTGCACTGGCGCCCATTAAAAAAAAACAAAAAAACTTTTCAATATAGGACCACATGGTCCACCCCTGCACTCTTCCACTATACCACAGAGGGGTTACTGTATGATGATACCTGCTGGCCTGGCATTAAAGGCACAATATCTGGGTGCACTGACGCCCATTAACAGATAAAAAAAAACACTTTTCAATATAGGACCACATGATCCACCCCTGCACTCTTACACAATACCACAGAGGGGTTAGGCTAGGGTCAGATGAGCGCATTTTATACGGACTGTGCGTCCGTGCAGTACGGACGTACTTACTGACTGTGACGACAAGGTAGTGGCCAGTGCCACACAGTCCGTTTTTTTCACTGATGTAGCAGGGAAAATAAATTACAATGAAAGAACATTCTGTCCGTCAAAAATGCTGGACGTATAAATGCAGTCCATCTGACCACGTTCCATCACTCACACACAAAGCTATGCGGACGTTGTGGACTTGGCGCACTCCGCACGTCCGTTCTAGCAGTATTACGTTCTTGCCTAACCTGCGTCCGTTTGCAGCGTCCGTCAGCCCCCGCACTTCTGTGCGGACGTACTTCGTGTGTGGGGCTCCATTTAACACAATTGTATGCTATCACGGACGTACTTATGTGCGGGCAACACGGACGTTAACACTGCGTTCGTCTGACCCCAGCCTTACTGTATGAGGATACTTGCTGGCCTGGTAGTCTTGCACCAAAGGCACAATATCTGGGTGCACTGACGCCCATTACCAGATCAAAAACTTTTCAATATAGGACCACATGGTCCACCCCTGCACTCTTCCACTCTTCCTTGTTTCCTGTCCCCCAGGGCACTACCCGGACCCCCATACAACTTTTATGGCAAATATGTACCATATATGCCCTCTTGGAGGGCACTCTAAAAAAACACATTTTCAGCCCCATTGACTTGCATGAGGGTTTGGGTTCGGTCCCGAACAAATGGGAAGTTCGGGTTCGGGCTCGAACCGAACTCGGGGAGTGTTCGGCTCATCCCTAATCACAAGGCATGGGAAACATGACAAAGCACTTATTATCTCCTGCCTTGACTACTGCAACCTCCTTCTCTCCAGCCTTAAGAGATCTCAGATTCTCCCTCTGTAGTCTGTAATGAACTGTACCAGACTCATACACCTCACCTCCCGCATCTCTCACACCTCACCTCTCGGTCAATCTCTACACTGGCTCCGGTCTCCTATAGAATACAATTCAAAAATACTGGTGCTCACATACAAAGCTCTCCATAACCGCACCCCTGTCTACATCTCCTCCCTTATTAACGGGTATATCCCATCCCGACCACTTTGCTCTGTCAGTGATCTGAATCTATGAGCTCCACGTAGCCGCACCCCCAACTCTCACCATCAAGACATCTCCCCCGCTGCCCGCTTTCTATGGAACTCCCTCCCCCGCAACATCAGACTCTCCCCGTCTCTCCAGTCCTTCAAGACATCTCTGAAAACACATTACTTTAGAGAAGCCTATTAGCACACCCCATGTTCCCTCACTGTACATTTCTTGCTCCTTCTTCCCACACAGCCCACACGCACCCCATTACTTCTTGTACTCTATTTACCCTCACCTAGTGTGTCACCCCTCTCCTCTTAGATTGTAAGCTCTGGAGCAGGGTTCCTCTCTCCTACTGTTCTGTGTGTTGAACCTGTATGTAATATTTGTTATTCTGTCTCTCCCATTATACAGCGCTACGGAACTTGTTAGCGCTTTATAAATGCTGTAACTGTGTGTGAGGTAATAGCTAACATTGGTTTGAGGTCTAGGGGGGATTAGACATAGTGGACACCTGCCTCCAAGGCTTGATGGACTATAACTATAACTCATTGTCCAGGTCAGTGACATTTTTATTGCAATATATAATAGGATAGCATGGCCTGAAGAAGGCCACTGTTTCTGACCGTGTCTAGGGTTTGAGCATTACCAGCCCTCCGACTTGCTTATCCATGCAGGGTCAGATTAACACATGGGGCTAATGGAGCTGCAGCTCCAGACCCATGTTCCAAAACAAGCCTGGAGAAAAGTTAATTTTGCCAGCACCTAGTGCCATGAACACAATGAGATTAAGAGGTTTAGGGTAGAGAGGGGGAAAGAGATGTTTTGGAATCGTTTGTGGGTTTTTTCCCCACTTTTTTATTTTTACACATTATATGGTCATGTCATATCATCGGAAAGGGCAGACTCTATCCTTTCTAGTGACACTTCCCTTGACCTTGTGGAGAGTACAGAATGATGATGCAGCGGTCCAAATAACCCCCTGCGCTTTTCCCAGCGGATCAAGTTTTCAATGAAACAATGCATAATAACACATTGCTCCATCCCCTCCACACTTGCTGCTGCTACAGCAAATGAGAAGGTGAGGTAATACAGCAATATTATTCACTTTATTAATCGACAAGTGAACAATACTGCCGCTTTTGGAGAAAATTAATTAATTTATTTTTACAGATTACCTGGTCCATGTTTGGTATCATGGGAAAGGACAGGATCTGGCCTTTCCAATGACTCCGAAAAGGACCTCCTACATTACACAGTTTAAGAGATACGGGGGTCCAAATGACCCCATCATCTCTTGTATTGGGATTCCCATGCCGGGCAGGGGGACTCCCTCTTTATGACATCATTGCGCACATGCAGGGGGCAGTCCCACACCAAGGGCTGACATGCAAGATGTCAGCCACTGTGGTTGAAGCCCCAGATCCACACCGAACTGGGGCAACGCATTGGTCCACCCCTGCTTGTGACGCCCCCGACAGGCACCCAGGGGTAAGTGCTCCGTGCTTGCTATGCCACTGAGCATGACGTACATCTTCTGTCACTCTCCCTTGTGCTACAGTCGTCCCAGAGCAGCTGCGTCTTTACATAAGAGAACATACTGACAACAATAAATATGTCATGCCATGCGGACGAGGAAGGTGGGATGGGTCGTGCTTACCGTGATGGGGAAGTAATCCCTCATGTATCTCCAGATGGCAAAACGTTTGATCAGTTGGCTTCTTCGTCCGCCTTGGCTGGGGGTGTCCCAGTCGTAAAACCAGTATATTCCGTATAAAACGCTTATTATCCAGAATCGCGTGAAGAGGAGGACGAAGAAGAGGATGATGCATGTCTGTGCTGAAAGAAAAGCAAAAAAAACACAAACAACGTGAAAAAAAGCTGGAATCAAACAAAGTCTATGTATCTGCTGCGAGGAGCTGCACTGAATGAGAGACTCACTCCGGCTCCATTTTTATGTGAGTTATTAGTTAACCCTTAAGACTCAACTCATAAAACCCTGCAATGCCAAGATTGACTATACTCTGCTGGTGCGAGTACAGTCGATGTGGGATAATTATGGAGTGAATAGAATAGAAATCGTTTGCAATTGGGCTCCAGAATGTTCCCCAAAGTGGCGTGACGCCCGCAGTGCTAAAACAGATTAAACAGCTGGGAATACATTTTCCTTATCTTCAAGAAAAAAAACTGTTCACAAGCTGCTGTATGGAGGTGTAGTAGCATTGTTTGACCAGCAGATGGCACCATCCACCTTTGACATGATGCATACATTTATTTATTTATAAAGGATTTTACCAGGAAGGATACATTGAGATTTCTCTCGTTTTCAAGTATGTCCTGGGTTCAAGAACATTGAAGTGTTACAGTTACAGAAATACAAAGTAATACAATGCAAGATATTAACACAAAACAAATATACAGATTAACAGAAAATAAATATGTAGGAAATATAGTCACTATGTTACATGTTTACAGGTGCATTCTGTATATAGTCACTGTGTTACATGTTTACAGGTGCATTCTGTATATAGTCACTATGTTACATGTTTACAGGTGCATTCTGTATATAGTCACTGTGTTACATGTTTACAGGTGCATTCTGTATATAGTTACTATGTTACATGTTTACAGGTGCATTCTGTATATAGTCACTGTGTTACATGTTTACAGGTGCATTTTGTATATAGTCACTGTGTTACATGTTTACAGGTGCATTCTGTAAATAGTCACTGTGTTACATGTTTACAGGTGCATTCTGTATATAGTCACTGTGTTACATGTTTACAGGTGCATTCTGTATGTAGTCACTATGTTACATGTTTACAGGTGCATTCTATATATAGTCACAAAGTTATATGTTTACAGGCGCATTCTGTTTATAGTCACTGTGTTACATGTTTACAGGTGCATTCTGTATATAGTCACTATGTTACATGTTTACAGGTGCATTCTGTTTATAGTCACTGTGTTACATGTTTACAGGTGCATTCTGTATATAGTCACTATGTTACATGTTTACAGGTGCATTCTGTATATAGTCACTGTGTTACATGTTTACAGGTGCATTCTGTATATAGTCACTATGTTACATGTTTACAGGCGCATTCTGTTTATAGTCACTGTGTTACATGTTTACAGGTGCATTCTGTATATAGTCACTATGTTACATGTTTACAGGTGCATTCTGTATATAGTCACTGTGTTACATGTTTACAGGCGCATTCTGTTTATAGTCACTATGTTACATGTTTACAGGTGCATTCTGTATATAGTCACTGTGTTACATGTTTACAGGTGCATTCTGTATATAGTCACTATGTTACATGTTTACAGGTGCATTCTGTTTATAGTCACTGTTACATTTTTACAGGTGCATTCTGTATATAGTCACTATGTTACATGTTTACAGGCGCATTCTGTTTTTAGTCACTGTGTTACATTTTTACAGGTGCATTCTGTATATAGTCACTATGTTACATGTTTACAGGTGCATTCTGTATATAGTCACTGTGTTACATGTTTACAGGTGCATTCTGTATATAGTCACAAAGTTATATGTTTACAAGCGCATTCTGTTTATAGTCACTGTGTTACATGTTTACAGGTGCATTCTGTATATAGTCACTATGTTACATGTTTACAGGCGCATTCTGTATATAGTCACAAAGTTATATGTTTACAGGCGCATTCTGTATATAGTCACTATGTTACATGTTTACAGGCGCATTCTGTATATAGTCACTGTGTTACATGTTTACAGGCGCATTCTGTATATAGTCACTATGTTACATGTTTACAGGTGCATTCTGTATATAGTCACTGTGTTACATGTTTACAGGTGCATTCTGTAAATAGTCACTGTGTTACATGTTTACAGGTGCATTCTGTATATAGTCACTGTGTTACATGTTTACAGGTGCATTCTGTATGTAGTCACTATGTTACATGTTTACAGGTGCATTCTATATATAGTCACAAAGTTATATGTTTACAGGCGCATTCTGTTTATAGTCACTGTGTTACATGTTTACAGGTGCATTCTGTATATAGTCACTTATGTACAATGTTTACAGGTGCATTCTGTTTATAGTCACTGTGTTACATGTTTACAGGTGCATTCTGTATATAAGTCACTATGTTACATGTTTACAGGTGCATTCTGTATAATAGTCACTGTGTTACATGTTTACAGGTGCATTCTGTATATAGTCACTATGTTACATGTTTACAGGCGCATTCTGTTTATAGTCACTGTGTTACATGTTTACAGGTGCATTCTGTATAAGTCACTATGTTACATGTTTACAGTTGCATTCTGTATATAGTCACTGTGTTACATGTTTACAGGCGCATCTCTGTTTTTTATAGTCACTATGTTACATGTTTACAGGTGGCATTCTGTATATAGTCACTGTGTTACATGTTTACAGGTGCATTCTGTATATAGTCACTATGTTACATGTTTACAGGTGCATTCTGTTTATAGTCACTGTTACATTTTTACAGGTGCATTCTGTATATAGTCACTATGTTACATGTTACAGGCGCATTCTGTTTTTAGTCACTGTGTTACATTTTTACAGGTGCATTCTGTATATAGTCACTATGTACATGTTTACAGGTGCATTCTGTATATAGTCACTGTGTTAACATGTTTACAGGTGCATTCTGTATATAGTCCACAAAGTTATATGTTTACAAGCGCATTCTGTTTATAGTCACTGTGTTACATGTTTACAGGTGCATTCTGTATATAGTCACTATGTTACATGTTTACAGGCGCATTCTGTATATAGTCACAAAGTTATATGTTTACAGGCGCATTCTGTATATAGTCACTATGTTACATGTTTACAGGCGCATTCTGTATATAGTCACTGTGTTACATGTTTACAGGCGCATTCTGTATATAGTCACTATGTTACATGTTTACAGGTGCATTCTGTATATAGTCACTGTGTTACATGTTTACAGGTGCATTCTGTATATAGTCACTGTGTTACATGTTTACACAGGCACATTCTGTATATAGTCACTGTGTTACATGTTTACAGGCGCATTCTGTATATATATATCTATATGTCTATATTCTAGCACGTTGGTGGAGAGTGCTGTGAACTGCAGTTTCTATTCCTCTTGGGGATACATCTTCACACCCTGTTCAGCATTCTGTATATAGTCATTATGTTACATGTTTACAGGTGCATTCTGTATATAGTCATTATGTTACATGTTTACAGGTGCATTCCGTATTGAGGTACGTTAATAGAGAGCTCTTAAGGGACTTTAGACTGGGTGAAGATTTGATGGTATCTGGGAGGTTATTCCATAATTGTGGTGCTCTGTAGGAAAATGAGGATCGAGCCACTTTCTTTTTGTATTGTGGTATTGCAAGTAAAGTGCAGGTCCTGGATCGGATGTTATAGGATGAGGGAGCTGCTGGGGGAAGCAGCCTATTCAGGTAGGATGGTAGCTTCCCAGAAAAGCTCTTAAACACCAGGTTGGAAAGGTGAAGGGTGCGTCTGGATTCCAGCGATGGCCAGTTTAGCTCTTTTAACATGTCACAATGGTGGGTCATGTAGTTACATTGTAGCACAAAGCGACAGAATGAGTTATACAATGTAGTAAGTATATGAAGGTGTGTTTGCGGGGCCGCTGCATACACTACATCTCCGTAATCAATAGCCGGCATAAGCATTTGCTGTACAATCTGCTTTCTTACCGCGGGCTCAGGCAGGATTTGTTTCTGTACAGGGCACCTAGTTTGGGGTAAAGTTTAGATGAGAGTTTATCGATGTGGGGGGCAAAGGATAGATTAGGGTCTAACCACCTAGATATTTGAGAGCAGTGACTGTGGTCAGCGTGCCATTTGATTTTGTCCTGACACATAGACGGGGTGGTTGCAATTTGTGTAGTTTAGGTTTTGTTCCAAACAGCATTGTTACAGTTTTGTCAGTATTTAGAAAAAGTTTGTTATCTTTGATCCACTTTTCTACCTCTGTGAATTATTCTTGCAGCACGGCCTCCAGCTGCGGGAGATTTGGTTTGCTGGTATAGATTACAGTGTCGTCTGCGTACATATGTACAGTTGAGGCTTTGCAGACATTGGGCAGATCATTTATGAATATTTTGAATAGCAGGGGGCCTAGTATTGAGCCTTGGGGTACATCGCAAGTGACTGGGGGAGGGAGGGAAGTGCTGTCAGAAATGGACACATATTACGACCGATCAGACACATGTGATTGAAACCAGGTTAGCGTGCGATCACTAATACCAGAGTTTTTAAGTTTTTCTAACAAGATGCCATGGTCTACCGTGTCAAAGGCCTTGGCAAAATCAAGGAAGATGGCTCCAGTTAGGTTTCCTTGTTCCATCCCAGCCTGGATATCATTGCAGACTTTTAAAAGGGCGGTTGTAGTTGAGTGATTTGGACGAAAGCCGGATTGATCTGGGGTTAAGTAGTTCCAATATTGATAATAATCACGTAATTGAGTGTAGACACATTTTGAAAATGTTCTTCTGGTATTTTCAAACTCATTTGTTTCAATGTATGGATAATGCAAGTAAAGGGATTATCCAGAGAGCAGTGAAGTGTCACCATCATTTTGGAGCTCTCTCATTCCCTGCACTTCGGGGAATCAAATTCCCCAACTCTGCAGTGAATTCAGCATTCAAGGCAGGGTCCCTGGAGTGAAGGGTAGGGACCCAAAAACCCACTGCAAAACCACCTCAAATATGCTGAAAAACGCAGCCTATCCGATGTATGGGATCACTTCAAATCCTGCAACTTCCACCAAAAAAACATTGCGCGTGTCCACCCCTTTCTTAATCAGGGCTCTGCTAAAATGCTCATCCAAGCTCTTATCTCCCGCCTTGACTACTGTAACCACCTTCTCTCTGGCCTTAAGAGATCCCAGATTCTCCCTCTGCTGTCTGTTATGAATGCCTGTGCCAGACTCCTACACCTCACCTCACGCACCTCCCCCCACCTTTCACATCTCAACCCTTTGTCAATCTCTACACTGGCTTCCTGTTTCCTTTTAGAATCCAACTCATTATACTGGCGCTCTCCATAACTGCGCCGCTGCCTAAACCCCCTCCCTTATTAGCAGGTACATCTCATCCCGACCACTTCGCTCGACCAATGATCTGATGCTATCAGTGCCTCGTATCCGCAACCCCAACTCTCACCTTCAGGACTTCTCCTGAGCTGCCCCCTTTCTATGGAACTCCCTCCCCCGCAACATCAGGCTCTCCCCGTCTCTCCAGTCCTTCAAGACATCTCTGAAAACCCATTACTTTAGAGAAGCCTATCGGCTCGCTCCATGATCCCCCGCTGTTCATTTCTTGCTCCTTCTTCCCACATGCACCCCACTACCTCACCTAGTGTATCACCCCTCTCATCTTAGATTGTAAGTCGGCCGGGTGGAGTAGAAGTAACATCACTGTTCTCTGCGTGGAAAGAGCCTGTGGAGACACGGGTTCGATCCCAGCAAGAGCACCTCTCCAGTAAGTGTCGTTGGGCAAGACACCTAACGGTACATACTCGTCACTCAGGACATACTTGAAAACGAGAGAAATCTCAATGTATCCTTCCTGGTAAAAATACTTTCTAAAAAAAAAAAAGCTCTTGAGCTGGGTTCTCTCCTACTGTTCTGTGTGTAACGTCTATGTAGATTTGCTATTCTGTCTCTCCCATTGTACAGCGCTACCGAACTTGTTGGCACTTTATAAATGCTTGGAACTGTAACTTTGAACCGCTGCAAAAAACCCGCCGAACACATCAGAAAAAAAGCTGCCGATCTGCCGGAGACACAGCACAGACCAGCCAGCGAAAAAAGCCAACTAACATGGTACAATAATAAAATGATTGAAAGTGTGAAAAGTGAAACGCTGTTTGCAAAGAAACTACTGGACGAAAATGTCTGGAATTTACATATAAAATCCTATGAATGATAATAAAAAGGTCTGTTAAAGAAAAAAGAAAAGACGATTTTAAAAAAAATTGCCAAACCCCCCCCCAAAACAATGCCTAAAAAAATCTTTACAGGGTTATTCAAAGAGATTCGAAAAGTCTCCGCACGTTCGGTGACTTTTCGTTCTCTTCAATTCGGTTCGTTTTGCCGATCCCATTTCGGCGACCCTGCGGTGTATTCAGCAAGCACCACAGGGTCCCCGAATTGCAGGGAAAAGCTACCGCGAACCTGCCGAAAACGAACTGCAAAACCCAGCGAATGCACGCCGAAAACCCTCAAAAACATCTGGATTAACCTGCCGAAAACCACAGAAAAACCCGAGCAGGAGCCGATCACCCGCAGCGCAGCCGCCGGAAAAAGCCGAGAAAAAGACGAGAAAAAGCCGAGACCGCAGACAGAGTGAAGTGAATAAATTAGAAAAACAGTTTGATTGAATGTTTGAAAAATGAAACGCTGTTTGTAAAGAAACTACTGAGCGAAAATGTCTGAAATTTACATATAAAATCCAATGAATGATAATAAAAAGGTCTGTTACAGAAAAAATAAGTAAACTTAAAATAAAAAAAAAATGGGACTTTAAAAAAAAAATCAAGAAAAATGCTTAAAATATCCTAAAAAATCTCGAAATAAAGAGACTCTTTACTGCAGAATTTTATAATGAACGGTTTATTAGATATTGAATTAAAACGGGAATATTTTTAACATTGAAGCCTATGGGATTCGCCTGAATAAACCTGCCGAATTAAACCACCGAATGGCAGGGCATTTTGGGAACCTTTCACTGCTGGTTTGTGTTCTCTGAATAGCCGAAGCATTGCTTCTCTATGGGGAATTCACTGCCCCCGAACAGGCACCGTATGTGCAGGCAATTCGCCAGGATTTGGCATATTGCCTGCTCTCTGGATAGCTGAATGGCCAAGAAAGGTAACCGAACGCTGATTTTCAGCATTCGGTTACCTTTCTCAAACAATTCGGATCTCTTTGAATTACCCTGATAGTGTTTTTGCTGCAGATTAAAATAATAAACGGTTTATTAGTTATTGAATAAAAACGGGAATATTTTTATCATTGAAACCTATGGGATTCGCCTGAATAAACCACTGAACATCAGGGCATTTCACTGACATGTCTCTGCTGTTCGGTGTCTGTGAATAGATTAACCATTGCTTCTCTATGGGGTATTTCACTGCCGCCGAACAGGCACCGTATTTGGCTGGCAATATTTAGCAAACTGCCTGCTCTGTGAATAGCCGAATGGCCAGGAAATGTCACCGTACGGGGAAATTCACTGTTTGGTGACTTTCGTGCCAGATCAGTCTCTGAATAACCCCTTATGTTTACCATGAGTCAACTGGGTCCTGGTAACGGTTGCATGGGGAAACAACTTGGTAGAGAAGGGGTTAAAAGAGTAAAGAAAGAAATAGATGAAAAAAATTAAACACAGCTGAGAGCGGTGAGGATTAGGGATGAGCTGTTCGGGTTCGGAGTTCGACCCGAACTTTGGCCGTTCGAAAGTTCGCGAATTTCAAACTTTTTGGGTGTTCGGTTCGAGTTCGAAAAAAAATTTTTTTGAAGAAAGTATAGAAAATGCTTAAAAAAAATTGAGAAATAAAGAGACTGTTTACTGCAGAATATTATAAGCAACGGTTTATTAGATATTGAATTAAAAACTAATGTGTACGTGGAAATATTATCAACTCTAAATGACCTCTGTTCACAAACGGGCATAACACCAGGTGTTTTTAGACTGGTAATCAATTTGATACATTGTACACTATACTGAGGGGGTGGGGTGGTGTCTGCTTCTGATTGAGATTTGAGAATTAATTTACCTAAAACATCCTAATATGCTGCATTTAACCCTTTCGCTGCTGAGGCTTTTCACACCTCTGTGCTGAGGTCATTTTTACCGCTTTCGCTCATCATGTTGAACCGCGTTTTGTAGCCATATTTTGATATATGACCCAGACATATTATATGTCGTTCTTTCCGGCAGACTTGGCAGATTCATAATATGTCACTATTATATCTATACGTTATGTCATGTCTGTATATTATAACAAAAATGCAATAAAATTTAAATTTTCAATAACTTATTATATGTAAAGTGTTTTTTTTCACATTTTAACATGCGATCGTTTGCGGTTATATTTTGTATGGGGTGCGCTTGTTAAAAAAATTAGAAATGGGGTCTCGTTACATTTTTTTTGGGGAAAATTTTGCTTTTTTTAACAAACGCACCACATACAAAAATCGTTAGTGCAGCATTATTGCTCACATTATAATTGAAATGGGAACAATATTGCTGCATTAACAAAACAAAAACAAAAAAAACTTGTTTATTATTTTTTTAGAATTTAAAAAAATATATATATATATATATTTTTAAAACATTTTTCATGCACATGTTTGGTATCCTTGGAAAGGCCATGCTCTGGCCGATCCAACAATATCAAACATTAACCCCTAGCTGCCACGGATCGGGAGATAGGGGGTTCATTGGAACCCCCTATCTCCACCATAGGTGGCAGCTAGGAGTTAACTCCAGGACTGGCGTCATCATGCTATGCACGATGACGCCAGTCCTCAGGGGGAGTTCCTGGAGGCTTGGCCCACATCCAAGATGTCGGCCAGCTCCAGGAGAGGATCACGATCTGGCGCTTTTCATCGCCGATTCGTGATCCGGCTCCCCAGGGGTTAATCACAGCCACCATTTGGAAGGGCAGGCTGTGCCCTTCCAAACGGTGCCGGATTAACCCTCTGCTCCCCGGCGATCGGGAGGGAGAGAGGCCCGAAGGGCCTCCCCCCCTACCTTTCAGGCGCTTCCTCCGCACATGTGGGGGGGCACCTGAATTAGATGTCATCGCGCCGCCGCGATGACATCTAATTGCTCCGCCGGGGTCCCGGAGTGCTGGGCTGACATCCAAGATGTCAGCCCGCACCGGGGGGCGCAGCAATCCACCGGAATCTGGCGGATTGCTGCCTCCTGTGCATGGACGCGCTCACCATAGCACAGGAGAACCACTTGGCTGGATGCGCTGAGCGCGTCCATAGCAGCCAAGTGGTTAACTGGTGTTTGAAAAAAAATTCAAAATAACATCTAAGGCTAGGGTCAGATGAGCACATTTTGTACGGACTGTGCGTCCGTGCAGTACTGACGTACTTACTGACTGACAACAAGGTAGTGGCCAAACAGTCTGGTTTTTTCACTGACGTATTTTTTGACTTATGTAGCAGGGAAAATAAATTAAAATGAAAAAAAGTTCTGTCCGTCAAAAATGCTGGACGTATAAATGCAGTCCATCTGACCTCGTTTCATCACTCACATACAAAGCTACACGGACGTTGCGGACGTGGCGCACTCCGAACGTCCGTTCTAGCAGTATTACGTTCTTGCCTAACCTGCGTCCGTTTGCTGCGTCCGCCATGCATCTGCACTTCCGTGCGGACGTACTTCGTGTGTGGGGCTCCATTGGTCAGAATGCTATGCTGCCACGGACGTACAAATGTGCGGCAACACGGACGTGATAACTGCGCTCGTCTGACCCCAGCCTTAAGCAATGTTATTTTTCACCTCGGGATTAAACATTCACAGGGTTATTCAGAGAGCGGTGAAAAGCAGGAGAATAACTGGAGAAGTGAAAATTCTAGGTCAAAATAGCCAAACCAGAAAAATTCTCCCATTTAACTCACTTTCCAAATTGGCTATTTGGTCTAGATTGTTCTCTTCTCCTGCCAGTTCTCCTGGCTTTCACCTCTCTCTCGGGGTTGTTCAGAGAAAGGTGAAAACCAGGAGAATGGCAGGAAAAGAGAACAATCTGGATCAAATAGCCGATTTGGAAAGTGAGATAAGGCTAGGGTCAGACTAACGCATTTTTCACAGCAACCGTCAAAAAGTGCGTCCGAACGCATTGCCGTATTTTTTCACGGAATGCGCGAAAACGGTCATACGATGCGCATTTTTGTGCGTGATTTTTTACGGATCCAAACCAGGAAACTTTGGGTGTCTGGACGTTATGTTGGACTTTCGTGCGACCGTACTTTGTATATTGGCAGTCATTGCCCGTCATTTGCTGCTAGTGCGGCCGTGATTAAGTGCGCCTAAACACACGTTAAAAATTTGCTAGTCTGACCCCAGCCTAAATGGGAGAATTTTTCTGGTTTGGCTATTTTGACCTAGAATTTTCCATTCTCCAGTCATTCTCCTGCTCTTCACCGCTCTCTGAATAACCCTGACAGGGTTATTCAGAGAAAGGTGAAACTCAGGAGAATGACTGTAGAGAAAATTCTAGGTTAAAATAGCCAAACCAGAAAAATTCTCCCATTTATCTCACTTTCCAAATCGGCTATTTGGTCTAGAATTTTCCATTCTCCTGCTTTTCACCGCCAAAAAATCTGTAAACTTTTTCTGCGTGTCCGAAAATGTCTCCTCTTTTCATACAGACTGCCGCCCCAAGCAGTTGTTTATGGATAATTTAAAGGAAAAGCATTTACCGTCATTTGAAATGTCATTTTTTGGTTTTTACATATTTCTATACATCCTAGAAATCCGCCACTTCACAGGCAGGTTATGGGGACCTCCTAGGCACGATATTTGAAGGAATTTTTTCGTTTTTATTTTTAACCCTTATTTCATGGAAAACTCACTGTCCCTTTAAAAATGTTTTTTTAAAACTTTTTGTCCTTGTTTCCTGTCCCCCAGGGCACTACCTGGACCCCCATACACTTTTTATGGCAAATATCTAGCATTTGGAAAGTTCGGGTTCGGCTTCGAACCGAACTCGGGGAGTGTTCGGCTCATCCCTAGTGAGGATGAGTGCAACATCTTCCTCCTTATCTGACCGCACTTTAGAGGACACGGATTAGGACACCTGCATGACACATGGCATTCCAGAGGATTTGTGGAGTTAGCGCTTTGTAGCTAGTCACCTCTGTCGGTTTACTCTGTAAACATGTAACATAGTGACTATATACAGAATGCACCTGTAAACATGTAACATAGTGACTATATACAGAATGCACCTGTAAACATGTAACACAGTGACTATATACAGAATGCACCTGTAAACATGTAAGACAGTGACTATATACAGAATGCACCTGTAAACATGTAAGACAGTGACTATATACAGAATGCACCTGTAAACATGTAAGACAGTGACTATATGCAGAATGCGCCTGTAAACATGTAACATAGTGACTATATACAGAATGCACCTGTAAGGCTAGGGTCAGACTAACGCATTTTTCACGTTGTCCGTGAAAATGTGCGTTCGAAGAATGGACGTATTTTTTCACGGAATACGCAATAGCGGTCATACTATGCGCAGTTTCATCCGTGATTTTGTACGGATCATCAATAAAACACTTCATGCATCTGGACGTTATGTTGGCAGGACATTAGCAGCGTCTGATGTCTCCAATTCACGCACACACGCCGCTAGCGGACGCAGCGCACTCTGTACGTCAGTACTAGTGGTTTAACGTTCTCGAAAAAATGCGTTCATTTTCCACTTGCGTTGCGCAGCCGGACTTTTGTGCGACCGTACTTCGTATATTGGCCGTCATTGCCCGGCATCTGCTGCTAGTGCGGCCGTGATTATGTGCGCCAGAACGCGCGTTCGCACTGCCTCAGTCTGACCCTAGCCTAAACGTGTAACATAGTGACTATATACAGAATGCACCTGTAAACATGTAACACAGTGACTATATACAGAATGCACCTGTAAACATGTAACATAGTGACTATATACAGAATGCACCTGTAAACATGTAACATAGTGACTATATAGAGAATGCGCCTGTAAACATGTAACATAGTGACTATATACAGAATGCACCTGTAAACATGTAACATAGTGACTATATACAGAATGCACCTGTAAACATGTAACACGGTTACTATATACAGAATGCACCTGTAAACATGTAACACGGTTACTATATACAGAATGCACCTGTAAACATGTAACACGGTTACTATATACAGAATGCACCTGTAAACATGTAACACGGTGACTATATAAAGAATGCAGGAGAAGGATTTGGGAATAATCATAGACTTCAAACTAAGTAACAATGTGCAATGTCAAACAGCAGCCGCCAAGGCCAGCAAAGTACTGGCATGCATTAAAAGGGGAGTTCACTCACGGGATGAAAACATAATTTTGCCTCTGTATAAATCAATGGTCAGGCCGCACCTTGAATATGCCGTGCAATTTTGGGCACCTGTCTTAAAAAAAGATATTATATCGTTAGAAAAAGTGCAGAGACGGGCAACTAAACTAATAAGGGGGATGGAAGGGTTAAGTTATGAGGAAAGACTAACAAGCTTAAACCTGTTTAGTTTAGAGAAAAGGCGCCTTAGAGGGGATCTGATAACCTTATATAAATATACACGGGGCCATTATCAACCATTGTCTGATAACCTATTCATTAACAGGACTATACATAGGACACAGGGTCATCCATTTAGACTGGAAGAAAGAAAATTTAGGTTAAAGCATAGGAAGGGTTTTTTTACGGTGAGAACAATAAAGCTGTGGAATTCTCTGCCTGTTGAGGTGGTTGGGTCAGAGTCTGTACAGACTTTTAAAAAACGACTGGATGACTTCCTGCAGACACAGAATATTAAGGGTTATAATATTTAATGTGTGGGTAAAAGCTTCTTGATCCAAGGAGAAATCTGACTGCCATTCTGGGGTCAAGAAGGAATTTTTTCCCAGTATGTTGCATATTGGCAAGCATTCAGACTGGGTTTTTTGCCTTCTTTTGGATCAACAGCAGTAGGTTATGTGGGAGAGGCTGAACCCGATGGACGCATGTCTTTTTTCAGCCTATATAACTATGTAACTATGTAACACAGTGACTATATACAGAATGCACCTGTAAACATGTAACACAGTGACTATATACAGAATGCGCCTGTAAACATGTACCATAGTGGCTATATACAGAATGCACCTGTAAACATGTAACATAGTGACTATATACAGAATGCTCCTTTAAACATGTACCATAGTGGCTATATACAGAATGCACCTGTAAACATGTAACATAGTGACTATATACAGAATGCACCTGTAAACATGTAACATAGTGACTATATACAGAATGTGCCTGTAAACATGTAACAGTGACTATATACAGAATGTGCCTGTAAACATGTAACATAGTGACTATATACAGAATGCACCTGTAAACATGTAACATAGTGACTATATACAGAATGCACCTGTAAACATGTAACACAGTGACTATATACAGAATGCACCTGTAAACATGTAACACAGTGACTATATACAGAATGCACCTGTAAACCTATAACACAGTGACTATATACAGAATGCGCCTGTAAACATGTAACATAGTGACTATATACAGAATGCACCTGTAAACATGTAACACAGTGACTATATACAGAATGCACCTGTAAACATGTAACATAGTGGCTATATACAGAATGCACCTGTAAACATGTAACATAGTGACTATATACAGAATGCACCTGTAAACATGTAACATAGTGACTATATGTAACATAGTGACTATATACAGAATGCACCTGTAAACATGTAACACAGTGACTATATACAGAATGCGCCTGTAAACATGTAACATAGTGACTATATACAGAATGCGCCTGTAAACATGTAACATAGTGACTATATACAGAATGCACCTGTAAACATGTAACATAGTGACTATATACAGAATGCACCTGCAAACATGTAACAGTGACTATATACAGAATGCACCTGTAAACATGTAACACAGTGACTATATACAGAATGCACCTGTAAACATGTAACACAGTGACTATATACAGAATGCACCTGTAAACATGTAAGAGAGTGACTATATACAGAATGCACCTGTAAACATGTAAGACAGTGACTATATGCAGAATGCGCCTGTAAACATGTAACATAGTGACTATATACAGAATGCACCTGTAAACGTGTAACATAGTGACTATATACAGAATGCACCTGTAAACATGTAACACAGTGACTATATAGAGAATGCGCCTGTAAACATGTAACATAGTGACTATATACAGAATGCACCTGTAAACATGTAACATAGTGACTATATACAGAATGCACCTGTAAACAAGTAACACGGTTACTATATACAGAATGCACCTGTAAACATGTAACACGGTGACTATATAAAGAATGCACCTGTAAACATGTAACACAGTGACTATATACAGAATGCACCTGTAAACATGTAACACAGTGACTATATACAGAATGCGCCTGTAAACATGTACCATAGTGGCTATATACAGAATGCACCTGTAAACATGTAACATAGTGACTATATACAGAATGCACCTGTAAACATGTAACATAGTGACTATATACAGAATGTGCCTGTAAACATGTAACAGTGACTATATACAGAATGTGCCTGTAAACATGTAACATAGTGACTATATACAGAATGCACCTTTAAACATGTAACATAGTGACTATATACAGAATGCACCTGTAAACATGTAACACAGTGACTATATACAGAATGCACCTGTAAACATGTAACATAGTGACTATATACAGAATGCACCTGTAAACATGTAACATAGTGACTATATACAGAATGCACCTGTAAACATGTAACATAGTGACTATATGCAGAATGCACCTGTAAACATGTAACACAGTGACTATATACAGAATGCACCTGTAAACATGTAACATAGTGACTATATACAGAATGCACCTGTAAACATGTAACATAGTGACTATATGCAGAATGCACCTGTAAACATGTAACACAGTGACTATATACAGAATGCACCTGTAAACATGTAACATAGTGACTATATACAGAATGCACCTGTAAACATGTAACAGTGACTATATACAGAATGCGCCTGTAAACATGTAACATAGTGACTATATACAGAATGCACCTGTAAACATGTAACATAGTGACTATATACAGAATGCTCCTGTAAACATGTAACAGTGACTATATACAGAATGCACCTGTAAACATGTAACACAGTGACTATATACAGAATGCACCTGTAAACATGTAACACAGTGACTATATACAGAATGCACCTGTAAACATGTAACATAGTGACTATATACAGAATGCACCTGTAAACATGTAACACAGTGACTATATACAGAATGCGCCTGTAAACATGTAACATAGTGACTATATTACTTACATATTTATTTTCTGGGTTAATCTGTATATTTGTGTTTTTAATATCTTGCATTTTATTACTTTGTATTTCTGTAACAATTCAATGTTCTTTAACTCAGGACATACTGAAATGAGAGAAATCTCAATGTATCCTTCCTGGTAAAATCCTTAATAAATAAATAGAATTGATTATACTCGCTATCCGGGGCACCAGGAGGCGCCTTGTAAATGGCGTATTGTCAATCTTGGTAGTGAAATGGTTACTGACGTGGTTGGAATTGAGTCCCTGGTTCATAAGAGTCAGGACTCCCTTGACACTCTGCAGGGTGAGCAGCTGCAGCTATGTCACAGTTGGACGTCTCTGCGTTTTACTCTCCCCCCCTCCCCACACGTTTTATTGAATCGCCTCCGCGGCGCGCTCACTCCGTCTTTTCATCTTTCTTGGCAGAGACCTTCTGAAAGCCGGGAGCAGTTTGCCGATTTCACCATAAGGTAAAGTCACATCAGATCGGCACATCCCGAATACGGCTCGTACAAAATTCTAAAACAATCTATCTGCAGTGACCTTTGATCGCGTCGCTGCCCTCTGAACCATTCAATAAGGCTGCGGGTAGATTTCCAAGGCGCTCGCTCGCTCGCTCGCTATCAGGGCTTCATTAATATCCTTGGAGACCAGAGGCCGTTTTTTTATAAGCGTAATTGTAGATATTAGTTCTCCGCATGGATCAGGTGCGAGAAAGCAAAGCTTACGGGTAGAAACGAGTCCTCTCCATGGCTTGCTTTTCTCTGAGCTTCTGCAAATTAAAGGGACGCTCTGTTCATCCTGATCATTTATAAAATGGTCAGGATGTGAGGCGTGCACCCTCTGCCCCTTCTAATCCCTCCCAGCTCCCCGATCTGGAGAAATCGCAGGGTGACGAGGAGGAGTTTCCTCCGCCCACCCATCACTAGCAGCAACTTTGAATTTCCCGGCTGCCGGTCACCAGATCGGTCACACACAGAGACCGGCCAGCGTCACCCTGTGGGATCAATTGCTGTAGCGAGCGTTCTCAGAGAGGCAGTGATGGATCAGATCTGTGCATGCGCGTGCAGCTCCGACCCATCACGCTGCGCAGGCGCTATGGAACTTGTGTGCGAGTCCCGTAGCGCTACGCAGTTTGCAGTTCTACGCTATGCAAGTTGCATAGGATCACACATTGCACAGAAAAGCTTCAGGGACTTACAGATTCGGCAGCCTCTCAGCTGAAGAGGAGGAGCAGTGCGCGGCGAGGGAGAAAAGTCTCCAGAAAATAGAAAAAGTAAGGCCTTTGCCCAAATATTTAAGGGCATATAACGGAACTGCAGTTTTTAACTGTGTCCCTTTATGAGACTGAGCTCGCTCTTCCACTCTGCTTATGGCTCGGATGTTGCGGCTCCTTACGGGAGAATAACAGCCCTTATACTTTGTATACTTTGTATACTTTGTAAAGAGGAGTTAATTTGTGGCCAGGATGAGAAGAATGAGCCGTTCCATGGCAGCACATTCTTCTCGACGGCAGCCGATATTTCTTACAAGAAATCCCGACTCCCAGAACCTGGTGTTAAGTGATTTTGCAAAAGCAGAATCACTTAACACAGTAATGGTCCATTCACAAAGCACCGGAATTTCAGGGAAGTTTTGGTGCTTTTTCCATTTGGCGTGGTTCGGTGATTCCATTTCGCCGACATGTCAGTGAATTCACTGTTCACCGGATGGTCACCGTATTGCACCCAGGATGGAGTCGAAGCCCCACGAAAAAGTTGGAGGACGGCACCGAAGACCGCCGACGTG
The DNA here is from genome assembly GCA_009667805.1 of Leptobrachium leishanense. NCBI lineage: Eukaryota > Metazoa > Chordata > Amphibia > Anura > Megophryidae > Leptobrachium > Leptobrachium leishanense. The sequence continues at coordinate 458,521,786 of CM019064.1, read as the reverse complement.
ACCTTGGTGAATCCACCGAATTGCAAAAAAAACTGTAACTCTCCAATACTCCTAGTAAGTGTTTAAACCAATAAAAATTTAATAAATTGCGTCTAAATAATAAATAGGTCCTTTTAAAAAAAAAATCTTAAAGGTCTGTTACATAGTATAAAGAAACGCCTGTTTTAAAATTGAGAACCAAAAATTTTATCCAAAAAAAAAAAAATACAAAAAGGTGTTTGAAAAAATGAAAAGGCTTTTTGCTGAAAAATGCAAAGAATGAAAGGTTTTTACATTGAAACCTATGGGATTCGTCTTTTTAAACCCATTGAACTGAATCACTGAAAATCAGGGCATTTCACTGACATGTCGGTGCTGTTCGGTATCTCTGAATAGTTTAACCGTTACTTCTCTATGGGACAAATTCGCTGCTGCCAAAGACCGCCGGACTGTGGCGAGCGGCAGTGAAATCCCCCATAGAGAAGCAATGGTTAATCTATTCACATTGAACAGCAGAGAAATGTCAGTCAGGGTAATTCAAAGAGATTCGAAAAGTCACTGCACGTTCGGTGACTTTTCCTTCTCTTCAATTTGGTGCAAATCGGCTTTCCCATTTCGGCGACCCTGCGGTGCATTCAGCAAGCATCACAGGGCTGTCGAAGTGCAGGGAAAAGCTGCCGAAAAGCTGCCGAAAACCCATGGAATGCACGCCGAAAACCCGCAAAAACATCTGGATTAACCCATCGAAGACGCCGGAAAAACCCGAGCAGGAGCCGATCACACGCAGCGAAGTCGCCGGAAAAAGCCAACACCACAGACGAATGCAGTGAATAAATTAGCAAAACAATTTGCTTGAATGTTTGAAAAGTGAAACGCTGTTTGCAAAGAAACTACTGAGCGAAAATGTCTGAAATTTACATATAAAATCCAATGAATGATAATAAAAAGGGCTGTTACCGAAAAAAATAAGTACACTTAAAAATTTTTTTTTTAAAAAATCCAGAAAAATGCTTAAAATATCCTAAAAAATCTATAAATAAAGAGACTTTTTGCTGCAGAATTTTATAATGAACGGTTTATTAGATATTGAATTAAAACGGGAATATTTTTAACATTGAAGCCTATGGGATTCGCCTGAATAAACTTGCCGAATTAAACTACCGAATGGCAGGGCATTTCGGGAACCTTTCACTGCTGGTTTGTGTTCTCTGAATAGCCGAAGCATTGCTTCTCTATGGGGATTCACTGCCCTCGAACAGGCACCGAACAGGTACCTTATGTTCAGGCAATTCGTGAGGATTTGGTGAATTGCCTGCTCTCTGAATAGCCGAATGGCCAGGAAAGGTAACTGAATGCTGATTTTCAGCGTTCGGTTACCTTTCTCCAGCCATTCGGATCTCTTTGAATAACCCTGAGTGAAATGCTCTGATGTTCAGTGGTTTCATTCGACAGGTTTAAAGGTAAAAAAAATCCCCGTTTTTATTCAACGGTTTATTCTTTTCATTTGCAGCAAAAAGTCATTTTTATTAATTGTTAAAAATTTTTAGGCATTTTAATGGATTTTTTTCAGTGACATTTTTGATTCCGATTTATTTATTTATTTATGTACATTTAGGTTTGTTTTTTTTATTCAGTAACAGACTGTTGTTATTCATAGGATAATATATATTATTCTAGGGATGCACCGAAACGGTAATTTCTGGCCGATACGAAAACGAAAATTCGGGATCGGATCGGACGAAAATCAGCCATGAGAACCTGGGCCTGGAGGCCGGAGACTCACCTGATCCCAAAGGCCAGCCCAGCAAGCTGCTCGGCTGTCCTCCAGACTCAGGCGAGCCCCTGGCTCAGCTGGGCCTTCAAGGCCCAGGTTCGCATGGCTGATTGGTTGCACCTTACTCACCTGCATCCTCCTACTTCGGCCCTGAGCTTCAGCGGGGACCGTCCTCCAGCTGAGGGGGCCGGGGGCTCGCCTGAGCCTGGAGGACGGCCGAGCAGCCTATGACAGCCGGAGGACGGTCACCGCTGGAGCTCATGGCCAAAGTAGGAGGATGTTGCCTGCACATACTCCCCTACATCGGCCCTGAGCTCCTCCAGCGATGGCAGTCCTCCTGCATCCAGTGCCCGCTCTGTCGGTCACCGGGATGACCTCACGAAAGCATTTGACCCAGGGTCAAAGGCTTCCGTGACGTCATACCGGTGACCAACGGAGAGAGGACACTGGATGCAGGGGACTGACATCGCTGGAGGAGCTCAGGTTCGATGTAGGTGAGTATGCGCAACCGGTGGAGGACTCGAGGCCGATGTATGTGCTCTCCACCCCCCCGCCCAACAAAATCTGTCACCTGGGCCTGGAGGCCCACCCGAGCCCCCTGCTAGACCAGCCTTCAGACTCAGGCGAGCCCCTTCCTCGGTTGGCCCTCTGGCCGAGCCGGGGACTCGCCTGAGCCTAGAGGACGGCCGAGCAAAATGGAAATTTTCGGCTTTTTTTGGCTGAATTTCCATTTCGGCCGAAAACACCATTTTGGGCCGATAATTTTCGGTGGCCGAAATTTCAGTGCATCCCTAATTATCTCCATGTATTTTCACGAACATTTTTTGTTTAAGCCACCTTTTTAAAAGTTGCATTTTTGTTTTACCCGTTCAGCGGCAGGTCGGCTTTTTTTGGTGGCTGGTTTGCTTTTTCCGGTGGCTTTGGCGGTCTGCTCAGCTGCGTTCGGCAGGTTTGCAGCTGCGTTCTACAGTTTATCGGATTGATTCGGTGATTTTTCGGAGGTTTATCGGATGCGTTTGGTGTTTTTTAGGCTTTTTTTTTGTGATTTGTTCTGTGTTTTTTTTTGGCAGTTTCAACGGCGTTCGGTGGATCGATTTGGTGCACTTCGTGGACTCTACAGTGAATGCTGAATTCAACGCAAGGTTGGCGAACTGAGGTCGCCGAAGGAGAAAATTTCTCTGAATAACCCCTCAAGTGCTGGATTCACTAAGGGGGGGGGGCATTTTTAAAGAGGTAACCCATACAGAACCCATGTGGGGGCTCATCTGGGATTTCCGCAAAAGCGAATCCTAGCGCCAGGCCTTGATGATTTTGTTATTTTAAGGCTGATAGACCCCCACCACATGAGACCTCGCAGCCCATTTCTAGGACTAGCATAGCTCTAGTGGAGCGAGCCGTTGACTCGCAGCAAACATAGTCAGTGCTGCTCGATCCACTGAAATAAAAATGTAGACTTAGATGAGAAAAAACAAAATGGCATAATGTGAAAACTGGAAAACTCTAACACGTCTGCGTGAAGGAAATGCTGCTCTTCAATGGTAACTGGTGGGATGTGCTAAACGAAGGACTGATGGAAACGTAAAATGTGGCAGAAAGACCGGCATGGTAAAGCGATCACCCCTCTGGTGGTTCAAAATGTGGCAGAAAGACCGGCATGGTAAAGCGATCACCCCTCTGGTGGTTCAAAATGTGGCAGAAAGACTGGCATGGTAAAGCGATCACCCCTCTGGTGGTTCAAAATGTGGCAGAAAGACCGGCATGGTAAAGCGATCACCCCTCTGGTGGTTCAAAATGTGGCAGAAAGACTGGCATGGTAAAGCGATCACCCCTCTGGTGGTTCGTGATGAAATAATGAAAAAATGTGAAGATAACTAGATTCTACGTTCTACTTGAGGATTCTCATGTCCGTAACTGCTCAAACATTTGACCTCACATGATAAGCTCTCTCTGCAGATAACCGGCTAAGATTAGGCTGTGTGCACTTGAGGAATTGATCACGTGTTCATTAGAGGTGTGCATTCGTTTCGTAACTGTAGTGTTCTGGATAATACGAGGCGTCTTGGGTTTTCATTAATAGGTTTATTAACAACTAAGCGTACGGGTTCCCTATAACTGCGTCTCTAGTCAACCTCAACTGGGAGACAAAACGGATGACCAACTGACAAAAGAAACACCCAACTACCCCCCCCCCTCCATTGGCAGCCATTGGCAGCCATCACAATTACATCGCAGTAACGAATTGGAATTCATAACAAATTTCATTAATTCGTATTTCAGAAGTGCTTCCAAAATAACGAATCGAGTTGATCCGAATTCAAAACGAAATGGTATGTAATGAATTTAATTCGTTACACTGGTTCATCATAAAAGAAAAAATTGATTAATTAGATAATCCGAAATGCGAATCGATATATCAACAATCGATATCGAATTGATATTAAATTATAATACAAGTACTACAGTCAACAAACGACTTTATGAAACTAATAACTTTCGTTTTACTTTTTCACAAGCACCCTGTCCCTGTTGATTGGCCTCTGGTCATAAATCTGTGAGACAGCTCAATATTTAACCCTAGCTTGTCTTTTCACAGCAAAATTTGATTAATTGGGGTTTTATTTAGTGATTCGAAATTCGATTTGCTGCGTATTCGAAACTAAATGGTATCTAACGAATTTAATTTGTTATACTGTTTTGTCATAAAAGAAAAATTTGAATTGGGGTTTTATTTAGTAATCTGAAATTCGAATCGGTATATCAACTATCGCATCGATATACATAAAAGTAATACTACAGTCAGCAAACGACTTTATGAAACAAATCAGTTTCGTTTTACTGTTTCACAAGCACCCTGTTACTGTTTGGCCTCTGGTACTAAATCTGTGAAACGGCTTAATATTTAACCTTAGCTTGTCTTTTAACAGCAAAATTTGATCAATTGGGGTTTTATTTAGTGATTCAAAATTCTAATTGAGATACAGTATATCAACTATCGAATCGATATCAAACTTGGAATCGATATGAAAGAAACTCCGAAATACAAAACGAAAACTAAATTATTTTAAGACTTAATGAAACAAGCTTTTCATGTCGTGCACACTAGGCATGAGCTGTTCGGTTCAGTCGGTTCGGAGTTCGATTTGAACTTTGGCCGTTCGAAAGTTCGCGAACTTCGAACTTTTTGGCGTTCCCGGTTCGAGTTCGATTTTTTTTTTGAAAAAAGGATAAAAAAATGTGCTTAAAAAATACTAAAAAGTCTAAAAATAAAGAGACTCTTTTCTGCAGAATATTATAAGCAATGGTTTATTAGATATTGTATTAAAACGGGAATATTTTTAACATTGAAGCCTATGGGAAAAAACATTCTTGTTGCTAAAACATCAGGCAGACGAGGCCCTCTAATCAGGCACTGTAGAGGGCAGCCCGCCGGAGCCTCCCTCCCAAGGACCCCTTGACTTGAGGAGCATGTGGCCGCAAGATTACAGAGCTGTGACAGTGCGGGCTGGCCAGCCGGGTGCATGTGGCAGAGAGGTGGCGCAGGGACTCCAGGGAGGGAGCCACGGCAGACCCCCCTTCCGCCCAACCAGGATCCAGGGAGCCCCCACTGACCACCAGGCTAAGGTAAGGCGACACATTTTTAAAAAAAATAAAATCCAAGGACGTTTTTAAATGTCCCCAGCAACATAAAATAAAACTTTTTTTTTTCTTTCTAATACTCACCTGATTCCTGGATCCACAAACTGTACAGGTGCTGCCCGGCAGTGTGCGGAATCATATGCTGCATTAATTATACTGTAAGGCTGGGTTCACACCTACGTTTTTTTTACGCGCTCCTGTACTTCTTTGGGCGTAGGACGTTTCACAGCGCGTTCCTGCGTGCTGTAAAACACCCAGGTATGAACGGGTCCCATAGAAAATAATGGGATTTCCCTGTTTATGCGTTTTAAAGCGTGCAGGAACGCACTGTAAAACGCTTAGGTGTGAACCGGACCTTAAGGTGCTGCCCGGCAGTGTGAGGATTCATATACTGCATTAATTATTCTTACAAATTTGGTTACTTAACCCGTTTGCGTTTGGATTGTAATATTGTGACATCCAGGGCCCGGGGTGACGATCGGGGGGCCCCGGACTGCCAGCTGGCCGAATGCCAGGAGCTCCGGTGGCACCCGGTGCCGCTGTGAGTGATCAGGGGGCAAGGCGCGGTGTGATGACGCAGAGCCGCCGGGACTGGTGTGCGCCAATTCTCACCATATACAGTAGCGCAGTCCATCTTGCCATACACTACAGCGCAGTAATATTTTGGTGCACTGCCACTGACGCCTATATTACCGATTCATATAATTTTAATATTGGACCGCAGGGTCCAACCCTGCACTCTTCCACAATACCACAAAAGGGTTACGGTGTGAAGGCACTTGCTGCCACCAAAGGCACAATAATTGGGTGCACTGACACCTTTACCAGATTCATATCTTTTAATATAGGACCGCAAGGTCCAACCCTGCACTCTTCCACAATACCACAGAAGGGGTTACGGTGTGACGGCACTGTTGCCGACATTAAAGGCCCAATTGTAAAGCAACTATTGTTACTTTCATCCAAAGCCTGCATAAGTTTCCACATAATTTAGCCAAAAAAATCACTAAACTTGTTCTGCGTGTCCTAAAATGTCTTTTCATACAGGCTGCCGCCCCAAGCAGTTGTTTATGAATAGATTAAAGGAAAAGCATTTACCATCATTTGAAATGTCATTTTGTTGTTTTTAAATGTTTCTATACATCCTAGAAATCCGCCACTTCACGGGCAGGTTATGGGGACCTCCTAGGCACGATATTAGAAGGAATTTTTCGTTTTTATTTTTAACCCTTATTTCATGGAAAACTCACTGTTCCTTAAAAAAAACGTTTTTTTTTAAACTTTTTGTCCTTGTTTCCTGTCAGGGCCCATCAGGGCCAGCCCGCTCATGGTGCAGGGTGGATCAGCCGCTCCAGGCAGCAAATCCGATAGAGCGGCATATTTTGCCCCCTGACACCGGCACCGCACAATTTTTTTATTGCTGCCGGAGGCAGGATCCCTTGTCTGCCGCCGGCGGGATTTCTCGTGCGCTGGCAGAGGGATCTCTGGTGCGCCGGAAGCAGGAGCCCTTGTCTGCCGGAAGCCGGTGCCCTTGTATGCCGGCCTCCGGAAGTGAATGTTTGCCGACTGCGCCCACACACGTGTCTTGAGGCCAGTCGAGCCAGTGTAAGAGCGCGGCTGGCGCGTGTGTGGGCGGATCTGCCTCTGGCTGCAGCCGGCACTTGGAATTCTCTCCTCCCAACTCCAGAGTCCTGCCAGCGCCCCGGGGCACACAACTACATCTACTCTGAACCCCGGAGGAACCCCTAGCTGCGGCAGCTGAGCTGAGAGATTGTATGTCTCTCATCCCGAGTCTGCACCAGGGCAGCCACCAGGACGAGGTATGCCTGCAGTACGAGTGGTTTGGGCCTTAGGGCCAGCCCCCCCATGGCTCAGGCAGCCCCCCCTATGGCTCAGGACAGCCCCCTATGGCTCAGGCCAGCACCCCCTATGGCTCATGGCTCAGGCCAGCATCCCCTATGGCTCAGTCCAGCACCCCCTATGGCTCAGGCCAGCCCACCCCCCTCCTATGGCTCAGGGCTTAGGCCAGCCTCACCAAGGTGATCTCAGAGGTCAGATGAAATGTATATCTGTATGGATGTAGGATATGTGCAGCTCTGTGATACGCTTATACACACACACCGCATATTACTGTGAGTTTTATTGCTGTGGAGCTCTGTGATACGCTCATCCACACCACACATTACAGTGAGTTTTATTGCTGTGGAGCTCTGTGATACGATCAGGGCTGGCCCGTCCATGGAGCAGGGTGGAGCAGCCGCTCCAGGCAGCCCTTTGTCAGGGGCAGCATTTTGCCACCCTGGCAAAGGCCATGGCATGGAGAGTGCTCGGCCCGAACAAGGCATGGCCCTTCAGCAGACTGGTGTTTCTTGGAGAAAGCCAGCCGCGCCTGCCCCTCTAGCAGACTGTGCCCACCCCTCTCAGCAGGCCTCGCCCACCCCTTATTAAGGAGAGACTGGCCGCTTCATCTGCCCAATGAGTGATAATCTGGGATGCTGCAGAGTCAGGGCTCCATGGCTGAGTCTATGGATGGAGACTAGGGATGAGCTGTTCGGTTCGATCAGTTCGGAGTTCGATTCGAACTTTGGCCGTTCGCAAGTATGCGAACTTCAAACTTTTTGGCATGTTCGGTTCGAGTTTAAAAAAAAATAAAAATTGAAAAAGTATAAAAAATGCTTAAAAAATACTAAAAAATCTAGAAATAAAGAGACTCTTTACTGCAGAATATTATAAGCAACGGTTTATTAGATATTGAATTAACAAATAATGTCTACGTGCAAAGAATCTCACCTCTAAATGACCTGTGTTCTCAAACGGCGTAAACAACAGGTGTTAATTAGTGTTTGGAAATAACATGTGCTTTTAATTAGTCTGGTCTGATGAATTTGATACATTGTTAGAGACTGAGGGTGTGGTGTCTCCTGATCTGAACATGTATCAAACAACACCTGTACTTCTGAGAAGTGTTCATTTCTCTACTAAATCTTCCTCTGATATGCTGTTTAACCCCTTAGCTAATTTTTACTGCTTTCGCTCATCATGTTTAAACGCGATTTGAAGCCACATTTTATTAAATGACCCAGACATATTATATATCGTTCTTTCCGTCAGACTCCGCAGATTCATAATATATCATTTTTAAATGTATACGTCATGTCCTGCCTGTATATTATGACAAAAAATGCAATAAAAATTGAATTTTTAATCATCTGCAGTGTGTAAAGTGTTTTATTTTCACATTTTAGCACATGAGCGTTTGCGGTTATGTTTTCTATGGGGTGCGCTTGTACAAAAATTAGAAATGGGGAATTGTTACATTTTGTGGGGGGAATTACGTGATTTATAGCAAACGCACCCCATAGAAAAAAATCATTAGTGCATCATCATTGTTCACATTATAATTGAAATGTGAACAATATTGCTGCATTAATAAAAATAACAAAAAAAAATACATGTTTGTTTATTTTTTATTTTATACCTGGTCATGTTGGGTATCAGGCCTTTCGATTGACACCCTCCATGACCCCCTAGCTGCCACGGTTCTGTAGATATCGGGGTTCAAATGAACCCCCTATCTCCACCATGGAATTCCAGGCAGCTAGGGGTTCCCCGGCTATCTAACGTCCTCACGCTATGCGTGAGGACGTCAGGCAGTGAGGGGGGGACCTGGGGGTGGAGCCACCATCCAAGATGGCGGCCCCCACCGGAGCTAGGCCGCACTTCCGCGCCGCAAGGCATCTCTATACACAGCCCCAAAAGCATCTCTATACACAACCTCACAGCATCTCTATACACAACCTCACAGCATCTCTATACACAGCCCCATCAGCATCTCTATACACAGCATCTCTATACACAACCCCATCAGCATCTCTATACACAAACAGCATCTCTATACACAACCCCATCAGCATCTCTATACAGAACCCCATCAGCATTTCTATACACAAAGAGCATCTCTATACACAACCCCATCAGCATCTCTATACACAGCATCTCTATACACAGCCTCACAGCATCTCTATACACAAACAGCATCTCTATACACAACCCCATCAGCATCTCTATACACAAACAGCATCTCTATACACAACCCCATCAGCATCTCTATACACAGCATCTCTATACACAACCCCATCAGCATCTCTATACACAAACAGCATCTCTATACACAACCCCTTCAGCATCTCTATATACAGCCTCACAGCATCTCTATACACAACCCCATCAGCATCTCTATACACAAACAGCATCTCTATACACAACCCCATCAGCATCTCTATACAGAACCCCATCAGCATTTCTATACACAAAGAGCATCTCTATACACAACCCCATCAGCATCTCTATACACAGCATCTCTATACACAGCCTCACAGCATCTCTATACACAAACAGCATCTCTATACACAACTCCATCAGCATCTCTATACACAAACAGCATCTCTATACACAACCCCATCAGCATCTCTATACACAGCATCTCTATACACAACCCCATCAGCATCTCTATACACAAACAGCATCTCTATACACAACCCCTTCAGCATCTCTATATACAGCCTCACAGCATCTCTATACACAACCCCATCAGCATCTCTATACACAAACAGCATCTCTATACACAACCCCATCAGCATCTCTATACACGGCATCTCACGGTGTCTGAGGACGCTGAAGTCAGAGCGCTGCGGGACCCCGGACAGAGAGGTGAGTATCTCCGCCGGGGGTCCCGCAAAGCTGATGACGTGTGGGACTCGTCCTCCTCAGCATACAGCGGGAGTAACTGAGGACGTGTCCCACACGTCGTCAGCAGTGAAGGGGTTAAAAACTTCTGTTTTTTAAACTTTTTGTCCTTGTTTCCTGTCCCCCAGGGCACTACCCGGACCCGGACATTGTTTTTAAATGTTTCTATACATCCTAGAAATCCGCCACTTCACAGGCAGGTTACGGGGACCTCCTAGGCACGATATTTGAAGGAATTTTTCGTTTTTATTTTTAACCCTTATTTCATGGAAAACTCACTGTCCCTTTAAAAACGTTTTTTTTTACTTTTTGTCCTTGTTTCCTGTCCCTCAGGGCACTACCCGGACCCCCATACACCTTTTATGGAAAATATGTAGCATATATGCCCTCTTGGAGGGCACTCTAAAAACCGAATTTTCAGCCCCATTGACTTGCATTGAGTTCGAGTTCGAATGCGAACCGAACTCGGGGGTCATTTACCAGACTGAGACACTTGACCCTTGTATTACACACAGCTATCAATTTCCAGACTGACAGGTCAAATCTCTATATAACACTCACTGTGCATGTTGTTATTTTGCAGCCTATCACAGCCGCTCGCAGCTAATGAGTTTTATTGCTGTGGAGCTCTGATATGCTCACACATTGATTTTTATTGCTGTGGAGCTTTGTAATAAGTTCATATGGCTTGGGCCGGCCCTGGATACGATCATACACACTGCACATTACTGTGAGTTTTATTGCTGTGGAGCTCAGTGATACGCTCATACACACACTGCACATTACTGTGAGTTTTATTGGTGTGGAGCTCTGTGACACGCTCATACACACACTGCACATTACTGTGAGGTTTATTGCTGTGGAGCTCTGTGATACGCTCATACACACCACACATTACTGTGAGTTTTATTGCTGTGGAGCTCAGTGATACGCTCATACACACACTGCACATTACTGTGAGTTTTATTGCTGTGGAGCTCTGTGACACGCTCATACACACACTGCACATTACTGTGAGTTTTATTGCTGTGGAGCTCAGTGATACGCTCATACACACTGCACATTACTGTGGAGCTCTGTGATACGCTCATACACACACTGCACATTACTGTGAGTTTTTTTGCTGTGGAGCTCTGATATGCTCACACATTGAGTTTTATTGCTGTGGAGCTTTGTAATAAGTTCATATGGCTTGGGCTGGCCCTGGATATGATCATACACACACTGCACATTACTGTGAGTTTTATTGCTGTGGAGCTCTGTGACACGCTCATACACACCACACATTACTGTGAGTTTTATTGCTGTGGAGCTCAGTGATATGATCATACATGTCACGTGTTTTTTTTTTCGGGGGGGGGCAGCATTTCATCTATCCCTCCAGGCAGCACAGTGGCTTGGGCCGGCCCTGACCCCTATACACCTTTAATGGCAAATATCTTGCATATATGCCCTCTTGTAGGGCACTCTAAAAATCTAATTTTTGACTCCCATTGACTTTCATTGAGTTCGGTTCGAGTTCACGTTCAAACTCGAACTTTTGAAATTGTTCGAGTTCGAATGCGAACCGAACACGGGGGTGTTCGGCTCATCCCTAGTGCACACCTCTAGTATTAACCTTGTGTCAATAGCTGTGTAGAACCCATGTGTCATCGTAGAGAGGGCTGTCATCAGGGTGTGACAACCCATGATGTGTTCAGGGGCCCAGTGGCTCCAGGGGGCCCTGGCCAAACCCTGTGCAGTGTGGCTGGCCCACCAAAATACCAACAAGTTTCCTGGTGCATGTGGACATGCAGCGGGGGCCTACCGACCTTCCAAGAGGAATGTGTTGTTTCAGTCCTTGGTACATCCGCTTTTTAGTTCCATGCATTATCTGTAAACTGGTCCGAGCTCGGCCTTCCTGGACAATATTCAGTACGGCGTGTAACCAAGTGAATGCCGGTGCCTTCCATATGTTATTTCTTAAGATTTCATGGCAATTGGCCTAAAGGGGTTCAATATTTGCCATGTTATCCTACCATGATCTATTTCATCTCTTATACCTTCTCCACAAACCCATCTCCTGAGCATGATAAAACCCCTCCCAAACCGCATCCCACACTCCACTATGATCCCTCCATACATTCATTCCTCTATTGATCTCCTCCCCTTTCAACCCAACTCCATGGAAATAGCAGATGATGCAGCTCATCTTCTCAAAAAGCTGCTCTAATTTCTGGCCTAATCTCCATTTTCTGCATTTTCACAGGTCCTCTTAACTGTCTTGGCCACAACCAACTGTTTATCTTCATGAACCCAAGCTTCTCCATGTCCACAACCTGCCCATGTTCTCAGTTGATACTTCCCTTCTATGCTTATCTGTCTTGGATATAGTCGATCATTACGACCTGTATCTCGACCTTGGCTGACCTTGATATCAATGGTATTGGTATTGGCTGATCCTACGTTTTCTGGTTGAGGTGGCTTCATCACCACCAGTCAACACAAGATTCTGATCTTGTGCCAGAAAATGAATGGAACGGATGCTCAGGTGTGGCCCACCACAACGTTTCCGCTCTGAGACTTACGGAAGACATCCTTTCTCTCTGGATCTCCTCCTGTTTCTCAGAGGAAACCTAAATCATTCCCGGTCAGCCATCTACACCTCTGCCCACCAGAGATAAGTGGAAGACAAGTCCTGCTTCAGCTAGTGTGGGAGTAGTCAACCTTGGCCCTCCAGATGTTTTTCGAAACCACTTGGCCCATCTAACCCAATGAGTGGCCGAGCATCATTGTTCCAAACCATCTGGAGCGTTGAGTTTGCCGACCTCTGAGCTAGAGGTTCATTACCAGGAGTAGAAATCAGTCCTTCTACACTCTCTGCTCCCCCAAAAAAACACCTGTAACAAGTAGACATGCTTTACACAGTTACAATATATAGCACAGAGAAAAAAAATCATCAACTATAGATAAAGACAGACGGAACAAAAAGTAAAAACGAAACCAAAATAACAATTCTACTCATTCCACATTCTTCATACAATAAATTGGTGCGTGATGAACGTGTGTCCATTAAATGAACCGATGAACGTTAAGGCCGGGTCAGACGAGCGGTAGTAAGAGCAGAAGGAACGTCTGACGCCCGTCCGGCCACCTCGCTGACCGCAGGTAGTGCGCTCAGCGCTGCAAGGCTCGATTCTCCTATGGAGGACCAGGCTTTGTAGCCCCGAATGCGCGTCGTAACGCTTTGGTGGGAAGGCTTTCAG
>CM019064.1:458498406-458503406 GCA_009667805.1 Leptobrachium leishanense | reverse complement strand
TGACTAGGGATGAGCCGAACACTCCCCGAGTTCGGTTCGAGCTCGAACCCGAACTTCCCATTTGTTCGGGACCGAACCCGAACCCGAACTCGAACCCCACGCAAGTCAATGGGGCTGAAAATTCGGTTGTTTAGAGAGCCCTCCAAGAGGGCATATATGCTACATATTTGCCATAAAAGGTGTATGGGGGTCCAGGTAGTGCCCTGGGGGACAGGAAACAAGGACAAAAAGTTTAAAAAAAACGTTTTTAAAGGGACAGTGAGTTTTACATGAAATAAGGGTTAAAAATAAAAACCAAAAATTCCTTCAAATATCGTGCCTAGGAGGTCCCCATAACCTGCCCGTGAAGTGGCGGATTTCTAGGATGTATAGAAACACTTAAAAAAAAATGACGTTTCATATGACGGTAAATGCTTTTCCTTTAATCTATCCATAAACAACTGCTTGGGGCGGCAGCCTGTATGAAAAGAGGAGACATTTTCGGACACGCAGAAAAAGTTTAGTGATTTTCTTGGCTAAATTATTATGAAACTTATGCAGGCTTTGGATGAAAGTAACAATAGGTGCTTTAAAATTGGGCTTTTAGCGTCAGCAACAGTGCCGTCACACCGTAACCCCTCTGAGGATATGAATCTGATACAGGCGTCAGTGGCAGTGCAGCCAGATATTGTGCCTTTAGTGCCAGGCATGCAAGTACTATCATACAGTAACCCCTCTGTGGTATTGTGGAAGAGTGCAGGGTTGGACCATGCGGTTCTATATTAAAAAGATATGAATCTGGTAATGGGCGTCAGTGCACCCAGATATTCTGCCTTTGGTGCAAGACTGCCAGGGCAGCAAGTATCATCATACAGTAACCCCTCTGTGGTATTGTGGAAGAGTGCAGGGGTGGACCATGTGGTTCTTTATTGAAAAGTTTTTGATCTGGTAATGGGCGTCAGTGCACCCAGATATTGTGCCTTTAATGCCAGGCCAGCAAGTATCATCATACAGTAACCCCTTTGTAGTATTGTGGAAGAATGCAGGGGTGGACCATGTGGTCCTATATTAAAAAGATATGCATCTGGTTAAGGCGTCAGTGCACCCAGATATTCTGCCTTTGGTGCAAGACTGCCAGGCCAGCAAGTATCATCATACAGTAACCCCTCTATGGTATTGTGGAAGAGTGCAGGGTTGGACCCTGCGGTTCAAAAAAATAAAATTATATAAATCTGGCACAGGCGTCAGTGCAGCCAAATATTGTGCCTTTCATGGCAGCAAGTGCCTTCACACCGCAACCCTTTTGTGGTATTGTGGAAGAGTTCAGTGCTGGAGGTTTTGTGAATGCAGAAGAGGACATCCCCTATCTATTCCATTACTTCAGCATCAGGGGATTGATAGCTGCTGATCCAGGACTGATTCATTTTTAGAAATGTCAGCCGGTCTACAGAGTCGGTGGACAGACGCACTCTTTTGTCTGTAACAAAACCTCCAGCGGCACTGAACGTCCTTTCGGAAAGCACGCTAGATGAAGGGCAACCTAGTAGCTGCATAGCATATTGGCTAAATTCTGGCCAGTGATCCAATCTCAACACCCAGTAAGCCAGTGGATCATCTGCTGGAAAGGTATCCAGGTCTGCCCTTGCCCCTAGGTAGTCTTGCACCATATGGTGAAGACGCTGGCAATGGGTGCCTATATTTGACGTCCTTGGGCGTCGTGGACTAAAAAAATTTAAAAAAGCATCAGTCAAGCGGCCTTGGCCTTCACCGCTATTCCTCTGATCACCCGCAGTCTCAGAAGCACTTGTGTCAGCACTTGGTAATCTACCAGTGCCTGGAAAGGTGTTACAGAAGGTCCAGTGTCATTTGCAAGTGGCATTCTTAAGTGGACATCCAGAGTTGATTCCTGGAGTTTTATCCAAGATCCCCTACGCCATCACGATCCCTAAGTCCTGTGTCTCCTCTCTCCACAGGTAGGACATTATCACCCATTATTCAGACACCCACATCTCATCTGATCGTCTGATCGCCTGCATATTGGTAGGACATTATCACCCATTA
The DNA here is from genome assembly GCA_009667805.1 of Leptobrachium leishanense. Taxonomy (NCBI): domain Eukaryota; kingdom Metazoa; phylum Chordata; class Amphibia; order Anura; family Megophryidae; genus Leptobrachium; species Leptobrachium leishanense. Next base: position 458,501,366 of record CM019064.1, on the reverse strand, counting down.
TTCAGACACCCACATCTCATCTGATCATCTGATCGCCTGCATATTGGTATTTTCTATTTTTTTATTTATATTTATTTTTGTTTTTCTCCACCATGTGCTTTGCTAATTAGCATGTGAATCTCCTGCCCTATTGACACAGCCCATCCAGCTTCAGGTGTTTACCTTCCAGGTGTTGACATTTTAACTGCCTGAATGCAATCAGCCCGCCCTATATAACTACTATATCAGGCTCCATTGAGCCAGGGTCCAGTGTCATTTGCAAGTGGCATTCTTAAGTGGACATCCAGAGTTGATTTCTGGAGTTGCGGGACTGGAGGAAGGAACTGCAAGGCCCACTTTCTAGTCTGGTAAACTCACGTCTATATCATGCTTTCTCTCACGCTTCTACTCTTTACTTCTACCTTTCTCCTTAAATGGAACTCCTGCCCCTCTACCACCGACCCCTACACTATCTGCATCCATCCAACTACCGCCCTGTATCCCTGCTTCCCTTCACATCAAAGCTCTTAGAAAAACTAGTCTTCAACCGCCTCTCCCTCTTCCTGTCCTCCAATTCCCTACTTGACCCCCTGCAATCTGGCTTCCGTCCCCTACACTCAACTGAAACTGCCCTCACCAAAGTCACCAACGACCTCCTAACTGCTAAAAAAACACGGCCACTATTCTATTCTCATCCTGCTTGACCTCTCGGCTGCTTTTGACACTGTTGACCACCCCCTCCTTCTACAGACCCTCAACTCTCTGGGTCTCGGTGACACTGCCCTCGCTTGGGTCGAATCCTATTTATCCAACAGGTCCTTCTGTGTGTCCTTTGCTGGTAACTCCTCCTCCTCATTGCCTCTATCTGTTGGTGTACTCAAGGCTCTGTCCTTGGTCCTCTGCTCTTTTCCATCTACACCTCCTCCCTGGGCAAAATCATCAACAGCTTTGGCTTCAATTACCACCTCTACGCTGATGACACTCAGATCTACCTCTCTACCCCTGATCTCTGTCCCCCTGTCCTTTCAAAAGTCAGTGACTGTTTATCTGGCATCTCCTCCTGGATGGCCTCCCACCACCTAAAGATCAACATGTCAAAGACTGAACTCCTACTTATTCCTCCCTCCAATGCCTCCCCACCTCCTGACTTCTCTATCACGGTGGAGGGTATCACCATTTCCCCATCAAACCAAGTTCGCTGTCTTGGAGTTACACTTGACTCTGCTCTTTCCTTCATCCCCCACATCAAGTCTCTTTCTCCTCCTGCCGATACCAACTGCGTAATATTTCCAGAATTCGGCCATTTCTTACCGCTGTCGCCACAAAACAACTCATACACGCCCTGGTAATCTCCCGACTCGACTATTGCATAATCTCTTATCTGGCCTCCCTCTGTCCCGTCTCTCCCCCCTACAATCCATCCTGAACGCCTCCGCCAGGCTAATTCACCTCACCCGTCGCTCTGTCTCTGCCGCTCCCCTCTGCGAGTCCCTTCACTGGCTCCCCATCCACTGCAGAATTAAGTTCAAAATCCTTATCCTTACCTGCAAAACCCTCACTAACTCAGCTCCCCACTACCTGTCCTCACTAATCACCAAATACACCCCAGCCCGCTCCCTAAGGTCAAACAGTGACCTGCGCCTAGCTTCTCACCGCATCACCTCTTCCCATGATAGACTGCAGGATTTCTCACGCGCAGCCCCCACTCTCTGGAACGCTCTCCCTCGTACTGTCAGACTTTCCCCTAACTTCTCTTCCTTCAAACGCTCCCTTAAAACGTTCCTATTTAGGGAAGCCTACCACCCAACTCACTGACGCAACCATCAATCACTCTCACTTTACAGTCCTCTCCTCCTGTTTCCAACCCCAACCCTCGCAGATTGTGAGTTCCTACGGGAATAGGGCCCTCATCTCCTCCTGTACTGTTTGTCAAATGTTGTTCAATGTATTGTAACCCTGTCTATACTGTGCTTATTGTACAGCGCTGCGGAATATGCTGGCGCTTTATAAATAAAGAATAATAATAATAATAATAATCTCTCCCTCCCTCCTCTCGTCCCACATGATGGCCTCGCATGAGCTCCTTTGTTTCCTCAGAAACATGGTCTCCCTCTAACTCTCGTGCTACCAATCACTCCACAAATCCCATTCCCACCTTCTCTTTCTCACCTTCCTGCTGTTACTCTATTCAGGTGACATATCCCTAACCCTGGCCCCACAACACATCCAATACTTCCCTCTCATCCTATCTCCATCGCACATAAATCACCTCCCTGCAAGCCCAGCAACCTCATTCCCATAATCCCTCAGCGCCTGTCCTCTTTCTCCTGCGCCCTCTGGAATGCTCGCTCTGTGTGCAACAAACTCACAGCCAATCCATGACCTCTTCCTTTCAAACTCCTTCAACCTCCTAGCTTTAACTGAAACCTGGCTAACTCCCTCGGACACGGCCTCCGTTGCTGCTCTCTCACATGGCGGTCTACACTTGAGCCATACCCCCAGACCGGGTGAGAGAAATGGTGGCGGGGTCGGAATCCTGCTCTCTCCCACCTGCACCTACCAGCATCCCTCCACCCCCATCCCTCTCCTTCTCCTCCTTCGAGGCACACTGCATCCGCCTGTTCTCTCCTCTGGCCCTCAGGGTGGCAGTCATCTACCGCCCACCGGGACCAACCTCCCAGTTCTTTGACCACTTTGCTACCTGGCTTTCTCACTTTCTGTCTTCTAATCTTCCATGCCTAATTCTCGGGACTTCAACATTCCATTGACGATCCTTCCGCCCCTGCTGCCTCCAAACTTCTTTCACTCACGTCCTCCCTTGGACTCTCTCAATCCTCCCTCCTCCCTACCCACCGCGATGGTCACGCTATTGACCTTGTCTTTTCCAACCTCTGCTCCTTCTGAGTTCAAACTGTCGCCCCTTCCCCATCTCTGACCACCACCTTCTCTCTTTCAACCTATCTGGACTGCCTAAACACCCT
>CM019064.1:458496214-458498306 GCA_009667805.1 Leptobrachium leishanense | reverse complement strand
AGAATATTTTGCCACTAGTGCTGTGGAACATCCAGGTGCTCTTTTGCAAACTTCAAATGTGCTGCAATATTCTTTTTGGACAGCAATGGCTTCCTCTGTGGTGTCCTCCCATGTACTCCATTCTTGTTTAATGTTTTCCTTATTGTAGATGTGTCAACAAAAATGTTAGCATGTGCCAGAGATTTCTGTAAGTCTTTAGCTGACACTCTAGGATTCTTCTTTACCTCATTAAGCATTCTGCGCTGTGCTCTTGCAGTCATCTTTACAGGACTGCCACGCCTAGGGAGCAGGGGCGGATCCAGAGACTAGTCTCGGGAGGGGCACTGACAGAAAATAAGGTGTTTTAGCAGAGAGCCCGACTCACGAGAATTTACAGAGGGCCTGGCTCACAGGAGCTTACAATCTAGAGGAGCAGAGGGCCGGGCACCCAGGAGCTTACAAACTATAACAGCAGACGGCACCCAGGAGCTTACAATCTTGAACAGCAGAGGGCACCCAGGAGCTTACAATCTAGAGGAGCAGAGGGCACCCAGGAGCTTACAATCTAGAGGAGCAGAGGGCACCCAGGAGCTTACAATCTAGAGGACCAGAGGGAACCCAGGAGTTTACAATCTAGAGGACCAGAAGGCACCCAGGATCTTACAATCTAGAGGACCAGAAGGCATCCAGGAGCTTACAATCTAGAGGACCAGAAGGCACCCAGGAGTTTACAATCTGGAGGAGCAGAGGACACGCAGGAGTTTACAATCTGGAGGAGCAGAGGACACGCAGGAGTTTACAATCTGGAGGAGCAGAGGACACCAGGAGTTTACAATCTAGAGGAGCAGAGAGCACGCAGGAGTTTACAATCTAGAGGAGCAGAGGACACCCAGGAGTTTACAATCTAGAGGAGCAGAGAGCACCCAGGAGTTTACAATCTAGAGGACACCCAGGAGCTTACAATCTAGAGGACCAGAAGGCACCCAAGAGCTTACAATCTAGAGGACCAGAAGGCACCCTGGAGCTTACAATCTAGAGGACCAGAAGGCACCCAGGAGCTTACAATCTAGAGGACCAGAAGGCACCCAGGAGCTTACAATCTAGAGGACCAGAAGGCACCCAGGAGCTTACAATCTAGAGGAGCAGAGAGCACCCAGGAGTTTACAATCTGGAGGAGCAGAGGACACCCAGGTGCTTACAATCTGGAGGAGCAGAGGACACCCAGGAGTTTACAATCTGGAGGAGCAGAGGACACCCAGGAGTTTACAATCTGGAGGAGCAGAGGGCACCCAGGAGCTTACAATCTAGAGGAGCAGAGAGCACCCAGGAGTTTACAATCTAGAAGAGCAGAGAGCACCCAGGAGTTTACAATCTGGAGGAGCAGAGGACACCCAGGAGTTTACAATCTAGAGGAGCAGAGGACACCCAGGAGCTTACAATCTGGAGGAGCAGAGGGCACCCAGGAGCTTACAATCTAGAGGACCAGAAGGCACCCAGGAGTTTACAATCTAGAGGGCACCCAGGAGTTTGCAATCTAGAGGAGCAGAGAGCACGCAGGAGTTTACAACCTAGAGGAGATTACAGACTCATATCTGAGAGGTTTATTACTGTGCAGCTCTAGCTTTGTTATACACCCTTAGAGGATCAAACTCTCAGGGACCCATTACTTACCTCCCTGGTGTCCCTGCATGGAGGCTCCAGCCCCTCTCCTCTGATCCTGTTGCTTAGTGCAGCCTCAGATCCAGCCCTTTCCTGTGGCTGTCAGGCAGGCATGGAGGGAGATAGGCTCAGCCACATGGTCACCGGGAAAAGGATCACCACGTGACACGCCCCTGACACATGACTGGGAGGGGCAATCCTCAGTGCTTCTGCGCAGTGTGTACCTCTGCAAATCACCATGTCTGCATTCACTGCACACATCGGGATTTCAGTTCTGGAGGTCAGCCTGGCATCTGCACTGCTCGGGGGGAGGCAATTGCCCTGTTGCCCCCCCCCTGGATCCGCCCCTGCTAGGGAGAGTAGCAACAGTGCTGAACTTTCTCCATTTGTAGACAGTCTGTCTTACCGTGGACACATGAACATCAAGGCTTTTGGAGATACTTTTGTAACCCTT